>JALHCF010000133.1:0-178774 GCA_024341135.1 Tolypocladium album
AAAAAAAAAAAAAAAAGAAAACCCTTCTTTCAACCCCCCAGCGCAACAAGACCTTTTGAAAGGCAGCATCGAAAAGCACGCTCGCCTCTATCAGCAGAAGTCGGAAGACGTATAGGGTAGCCGTCACTTGCCGTTCACAGGGTTCGAGTAACTCGACGGGGGAGGCGACTCCGCATTACGTCAGCAGGGCGGTGTGGCCAATCAGGCAAGCCTGCACTCGCGGCTCGCCGTCAGGTTTTTCCTAGCGCCGCCGGCTAGCGCCAAAAAAATTCAGGCAGGGACTGGAAGGCAAGAAAAAAACGTCGGGCGCGAGGCCTGCCAGAGAGTCTTCCCTGCACCAAACAAACTCCCGACTCCCCCAACGACCCTCCGAACTGCACTCCTTTTTCATCATCTTGCAGAGGGACTCTCATCGCACGAGATCGATCTCTTGCCACCCAGACACTCATTTCCCTCCCTTCATCTCCTGAACGCAGCGGACAGGCATCCTCTGCGACCCGACTTGTTTGAAGATGTCCAGCTACGGTGGTCGTGGCGGTGGCTACGGAGGCTCGGGCGGCTACGGTCGTGACAGAAGCGACCGCGGTGACCGAAATGGATATGGAGGCGGTGGTTATGGCGGAAGGTAAGTCTCATCCCCTCCCGAGGCTCAGGCGAAATGACCACCTCGCTTCGCCACTTGCGCTCCTGCAGCAAAGCGGCTTAGTGTGCATCTTCGCGTGAACCTCGCCATCATCTCCACGTTCAAGGGCATCGCTGATGACTCGTCCTCATTACAGCAACGGCTACAGCAACGGCTACAGCAACGGAAATGGCTATGGCCATGGTGGTGGCTATGGAGGAGGCGGCTACGGCGGCGGTGGTGGTGACCGAATGAGCAACCTCGGCGCTGGACTGCAGAAGCAAGACTGGGGTTCGTTTGACCCCGTAAACACCCGCTCTGTATTCGTGCTAATCGACTCCCAGATCTCTCTGCCCTCCCCAAGTTCGAAAAGTCCTTCTACAAGGAGAGCCCCGAGGTTATGAACCGCTCTCCCGCTGAAGTGGACGAATTCCGCCGAAAGCACCAGATGACCATCGCCGGCAGCGGCGTGCCCAAGCCGGTCGAGACCTTCGATGAGGCTGGATTCCCAAGATACGTCATTGACGAGGTCAAGGCCCAGGGCTTCCCTGCACCCACTGCCATCCAGTCCCAGGGCTGGCCCATGGCGCTCTCTGGACGTGACGTCGTCGGTATTGCCGAGACGGGCTCCGGAAAGACCCTGACCTACTGTCTGCCAGCCATCGTACACATCAACGCTCAGCCGCTCCTGGCCCCTGGCGACGGCCCGATTGTGCTTGTCCTCGCACCCACTCGCGAGCTTGCCGTCCAGATTCAGCAGGAGATCACGAAATTCGGCCGTTCGTCGCGAATTCGCAACACCTGCGTCTACGGAGGTGTACCCAAGGGCCCTCAGATCCGAGATCTGTCTCGGGGTGTCGAGGTCTGCATTGCTACCCCCGGACGACTGATTGACATGCTCGAAGCTGGAAAGACGAACCTTCGACGCGTGACTTACCTTGTCCTTGACGAGGCCGATCGCATGCTGGACATGGGTTTCGAGCCCCAGATCAGAAAGATCATTGGACAGATCCGACCTGACCGACAGACCCTCATGTGGTCGGCCACCTGGCCCAAGGAAGTCAGGGCGCTCGCGTCCGACTTCCTCAACGACTTCATCCAGGTCAACATTGGTTCCATGGAGCTGTCCGCCAACCACCGAATCACCCAGATTGTTGAAGTGGTCACCGAGATGGAGAAGCGAGACCGAATGATCAAGCACCTCGAAAAGGTCATGGACAACAAGGAGAACAAGATTCTCGTTTTCGTTGGCACAAAGCGAGTCGCCGACGACATCACTCGATTCCTGCGCCAGGATGGATGGCCGGCTCTCTGTAAGTCTAGAGCATTTCACCTTCCCGAAAACCTCACCGCTAACTTTCGACTACAGCCATTCACGGAGACAAGCAGCAGAACGAGCGTGACTGGGTCCTTGATCAATTCAAGACCGGCAAAAGCCCCATCATGGTTGCCACCGATGTGGCATCCCGTGGTATTGGTAAGTCCACACCCTCCCCTACCCTCATCCTCATGGCAACTTCCAGCGAGACATTTGCTGTGCTTTACTCTCGTGTCTAGGGGCTATCTCAACTGTGCGAATCTGCCTGCTGTGCTCGTGTCCACTTGGTTCTCTCTCCCTGGAGTCTTGATCCGTTGTGTAGCTGGAACCACCCTTGCTATGCTCGAGTTTCCACGTTTGTACCTTTCGTCCCCTCCGTGGTACAAGTCGTGGGGTTGGCATCCCTTGATCCATATCAAGCTGTCTTCCAAGGCTCCCTGACCCGAGGACCCAGTGACCGCCCGTACCAAGGATGGATGGCATGTCGCACTTGGATTGCCCCAGTATGCCCAGGAGTGAAGTTACACAGATGACCATCTGCATGGCTCTCTCTTCACATTCCCGCGCTGGAACGTTGCTATACACACCTCGCTTTCGCCTGCTAACCATATTTGCAAGATGTGCGCAACATCACCCATGTGTTGAACTACGATTACCCCAATAACTCGGAGGACTACATCCACCGTATTGGCCGTACCGGCCGCGCCGGAGCGAAGGGGACAGCTATTACCCTCTTCACCACTGACAGTGAGTTCCCCTCCTTTGGGTCAGATGGCGAGCATAATGCTAATCAATGCATCAGACCAGAAGCAGGCGCGTGACCTTGTCAATGTGCTCCAGGAAGCCAAGCAGCAGATTGATCCTCGCCTTGCCGAGATGGCTCGCTTTGGTGGTGGCGGCGGTCGCGGCTGGGGAGGTGGCTATGGCCGTGGCCGTGGCGGTGGTAGAGGTGGGTTTCGTCGTCGTTAAAGCTCTGACGCAGGCGTCCCGAGCTGACCTGCCTCAAGCCAACGCCAACAACATGCCCATGGGCAACCGACGATGGTAGAGCTGCTGGCGCTTCGTCGCGCCGGCTCGCGCTTCGATGACCCTACTTCGGACTGGCTCAAGTGGCGCACCCGACTAAAACACGGCACACCACGGCGTTTCATAGAGGGCAGGAATGGTTTCAACTAGACACGGACGCATGGAGTTGCGCTTTCATGGTTATTGCGTTTAATTTTGCAACCCGAAGTTCCATCAGTCTGGACCTTTGCGTGTTTGCGGCAAGACGTCTCGATACTTGTCTCAATGTTTCGTTTTGCTCTTTTGCTCTTTCGGGGTAATATTAGATTGGCATAGGCCAGAGAGCCCACAAAGTTGCGGATGCACCTTGATAGAAGACGTCTAGTCGACGATTAGGCGTTCGAGTGGGCAGTCCCTGGTTTGCGGCCGCCGACCCCGGCCTCGACGGCTTTCCCAAGAACCTGGCTGCGGAATATCTCTCGCCTTAAGCTTGGGTTGCCAGGCAAGGTCATGTCGGGAATCGAACATATGGCTCGACGACCAAGTCGAATTTTCAGAACACGTGTAGTCTACTAAATAAAAGCACATGAGATTTATTTTTGGTTCTTCTGACTTGACGATGCGAAGGCCAGGCTACTGCTCCTCCTCGTACGTACTCGTACGTCGGCTCGCCAAGGCGGCTCGAACCCTCGGCGTGTCCCACGTTGTGTCCAAACCAAGCCTGTCAAGGTCCCCGTATGCAAGTCAGTGTGTGCACTCGTACATGTTGGCGGTATGTCGTGTCCCTCGATGACAACAACACCACACCAGCGTCACATTATGTACGGTCTCTGCGGCTGCGACCGGGGCCGAGGCGCCATGCATTGCCCTCCTGAGCCCGTGATGTAGCCGACTCATCCTCGGTGCGCGACCAAGGGGCTGGAAGGATGAGGATCAAAGGAAGAGGGGGAGGGGGCTGGTCTGGTCTTGCAGCGACGCGGTTGCATTCGCCGAGCCCATATCCCTCATTCAGTGAGCGGCAAGCCACTGACCGCCAAAGCAAGGAGGGCGGGAGGCCGAAGAGGCGCGTCCGCCCCCGGGGCATCCCTCCACTTGATCCTTCCCACGACATCCACCCACGGCACAACGATACCCCGCGCACATCTCCATTTGCACTGGCAAGGATGGCCAGGGGGTGGTTGGGAAGGGGGCCGCATACGGATCCCCGGGGCAAACGCAGCTCATGCCAACCGCCGCCGCCGTAAGTCCCGGAGCCTCTTCTGTGACGATGGACCGGCGAGGTTTCGGTAGAGTCAAGGAAAGGCCAAAACACCAGAGCCTTCAGCCGCGCGCGCGAGCTTCCGTCTTCCCCTGAGGCGGCCCAGGGGGGGAAGAAGCGCTCGAGTTCCGGCGCGAGCTCCGCCGACCAGCCAGGAGTGACGCGGTCGGGAGTGGGTATACAGCCATGGCTACGGATTTCCACAGCACGGTCCATTGGCTCCCCGGGGGCTCGATGGGCCGAGTCGACGAATGTCTGTCAGCCAGGGGGGGCTGCTGGAAGAGCACAGACAGGGTGCCATGCTCGCGCCATCAGCCTGCTCATTACGAGTAGACGCGGGACAAGGGGGGTAGGTACTCCGTTCATCGGGCAAGGAAAAGCAGTGACCGAGCTCTGAATCCCCCATTCATCCCGGGGTCCCTGCGCTTGCATTAGAGGATAAGGCACCCGATGGGGATGGGTACGTTTCGCTCGCAGTCACCGCTGAAAACACCCTTCGCCTTTCGGTACGAGTAGGTATTAGCAGAGTAGCTGTTTCAATGGACCTGTGGAGAGGAGCCGCGTCTCTGGTGCTGACGAAAAAGCTGGCTGACCGCCAAAGACCGTTGCGCGCGAGAACGGGTCTCTCTTCCTTGTTCGCAGCTGCCTCCGTCTTCCTTGCATGTCATGGCTTGCTTGCTTGCTTGCTTGCTTGCTTGATTACCTGCCCAGCCAGCAGCTTCCCTGCCATGCTGCCTCTCACTCCTCCTCAGCAGCATGGCATGCCTGGGCCACGGGCCCTCGCTCTGGCGGGGCTTCCTCTCCCAGAAGCCGCCGCCGGATCGCTCCTATCAGGAGCGTGCATGTCCTGTCAGCCCCGGTTGCCCACGTTGCCCACACAGGACCCAGCTAGACGGCGAGGTCGAGGCCACCAGGGAGGGAGCAGGTCCCCGAGCTCTCGGCCCTCCCGAGATTAGTGAACACCGGACAGCGTACCCACTCCCGAGACTCGTCGGATAGATTCTCGACTTGGGCACGTAGATGTAGACGGTTAATGGAAGAATACCGTTAAACGCGGGCGCCTCGATGACGCTGGGGCGGAAGCGGAGGCGGAAGCGGGGACGGCGGCCGCCGTTTACTGCGAGATGGGAGTCTCTCATTTTGCGTCCCGATGCACGCGTCCGAGTACTCTCTCGTCCAGCCGCCGCTCCTCAAACGGCAGGCCGCCCGAGCAGAAGTAGTTGGCCACAGAGGGGCGTGGGCAGTAGGAAGGGGGGTGGTGTGGTTGGAGCTCGAGTTGTCTTTGCGACTGTTTGACTTGCCGGTTGCGATGCGACGGCCGCGGGTAATATGCCAACTCCTGCTGGAGGGCAGAAACTCGTCGTGCTCGTCGCGTCCAGAACGCAGCGCAGGATGCGAGCTGTGCCATGTCCGCCGAACCTGCAGAATGCTCGGTAGTCGCTTTTTGCAAGCTCGCGGCTTGACTTTGCGACAGCTCTCACTAAGGCCGGAAGCCACTGGCGCCGTCGCGCGGGAAGCAGCAGGCCGACTCGAGAGTCGCCTACGCCGTCGCTGAACCCTGGACGCCACCCACCCGCGAGCTCCAGGCACGAGCACTGCGTCTTCTGACGATGTCAAAGCCCAAAGCCCAAGAGAGAGATGAAGACGTGACGGCGCAAAGCAGACCATCTGAAGCAAGTGCTACGGGACCTTGCAGCCCCCGCATCTCAGGCGACCCATCGACAGCGGCTTGGTCAGGGCAGTCAGCCCAGAAACCCGGGGAGTAAATGGCCTTGATGAAGCTTGATGTGGGACGAACGGCTGCGACAAGACCACGATCAAGACGGCCAGCGTTGATGGCATGCATTGCACCCCTATGACTCAAGCTGGATGATGGCAGTTTCTATATTGTTGAAATGCCGAGAGCCAGGCGGCTGGAGATCCGTTAACGTCCATGTCGTTGGCGGTCTGGGCTTTGAAGCTTGAAGTTTGCGGACATGGCTGCTGTGTAACGACCGGCGCTGTGCCCTGGCACCAGTACGTGGGCAGTTCAGCCTCTTTCTCTGCCGTTGGCGCAAGACGTGCCTGGAGCGGCGCTGCGCGGGATGCTCCCTTATGAGGCCTTACGAGCACTCCCTATAGGCACGCCAGCCATCGTTACACTGCAACTCTGCCAACCGACTTGACAGCAGAAATGCGGGGGTTTAGCGCCAAACGTGGCTCCGAGATCTTAGTCGTAGCTCTTCCCGAGCAGCCCGAAACATGCCTCGGCGGGAGGCACTTGTGCGAGCGCGCACTCGGGAAGAGGTTGGCGCTGGCGCGGTGCAACCCGAGACTGGCTTCCAATACGCATCCCGTGGTACAGAGGGAGTCGTGCGGGCATCACTTGGCATCAGACGAACAGGGGCTCCGGATGAAAGGCAACGCCGTCGCGGGCGGGAACGCTCATGGGTCATGAGTGACGGACATTCTAACCAGGCCGACCCCGGTGCGTCGCGAATCCTCTCGCCAGACTCGGCCGTCAATCGTCGTCTTGCGACATGCATGCCGTGCCTGGGGCAGGTCGAACGAGCGCCTTCGTGCCGCCGCTGTCTTCGAGAGACTTGATACGCCCTGCAAGCGAGTCGGCGCTGACAAACGATTCGCAAGTTACCCATGCTCACCAAGTCCGCCCCTTGCTGCTTCTGCAAGGCTGCGAGAGCCGCAGCGTCGTCCCCATCAACAAGCGCCAGGGCCCCGGACTGCATGGGCCACAACGCTCGTCGCTAGCACCCGCAGTTGTAACTTCGTCCCGTCGTTCGCCTGCCACACACACACACGCCGTTCGCAGATCTACAAGTACCAGCGCAGCCAGCGCACAGAGATCTGATGTGCTTGCCAAGTGGGGCGCCGTTCTGGGAACCAGAGCTTTCGAGTCTCGGCCGGTGCTCCTCATGTACGAGTCGCTGCTCTGCGGCCAGCAATCTTACATGTAATCTTCATCGCAGCACATGTCTGATCGTGGACCCCCGCCGTCCGTTGGGGCCCTCGGGTTGGCTTCGACATCATCACAATGGCACCGACTCTACTCCGTACTCCGTACGGGGCGTCCGCGTCCACGTCTGGGCCACTTGACCAGGCCTGCAAGGCGCCCTCAGCCGAACGCGTTCCTGGATCGAGGGCTCCGTACTTGTAGTTAGCCTGATCCCGCGACCCATAAGTCCTTAGAAAGCAGCAGCCAAACTCCTGGAAGCTGATGCACGCAGGGCGGGCGACCAAGGCGAGATGAGAAGCGGCGGCGCTCTCGACCTTCTGCTGTCCGACCTGTGATTCGCTGGGCGAGCGGTCCGGCGACTCTGCTTGACCCTGTCGAGTGTCCATGCAGGCTCTCCGGCCTATCAATATCGACCATCTCGCAGAATCGATCTGGTCGACACTCGACGCTACGGGGACTGCACAGTTGCAACTACTCACACTCGTATGCCTGGCCGACACAGGTTATGATGCCACCGCCCGCACAGCTTGTGCTCGTGTACTCGTAGTTGGCGATTCGAACAAACCTGGCCCCTGGGGGAAGGCAGCTGGGCCCACTTACCCGCTGCCAGTGCACATGCATGGAGCTCCCCGGATTGGAGTGCAGAAGCCATGAAACGCAAGCACCGGCGCTGGGATGCTTCGGCAAGGATCTTGTTCACGGGACCAGGTGAGGTGGTAGTATGTCCTCGGGCGTACTTCCCTTTCTGGCGGCCGAATAATCATGGCCACCATCGTCGTCTTACTCGTGCCGATGCTCTGGAGTGGAGAAAGATTGTCGTCGAGGTCCATATGCGCAGCTGCGTTGCACGAGTGTGCCCGTCTGCTATCGTCGCCTCTTGCCGACCTGTGTTTCTGATACGAAAACTCAACCGCTGTGGCGGGACTGCACTAGTCAGATTTCGCCGCTAGGAGCCGATGGATACCGCGCAGGTGTTGCGGACTGTGTGGGGATGCACGGTCCCAGCACCTCTTCCCTCTTTTAAAGACACCCCCCCTCCTTCACCCACGGAGGTTGCAGCAGAACAGCGACTTGGGGCTGGCGCGCTCAAGTCACTCCCGAGATTCTGGACGAGCCGTCGCTGGCAATGAATCGAGCAAGTCTAGTGCCGCGAAACCAGATGCCTGGACGCATAGGTGAGCTCTTGATGGCGTCCCGCGCGCGAATGCCCTTTGCGCGACCCCTTGGGGCTCCCTTGGGTCTCGATCCAGCAGTCGGAACCGCGGCTCCGACCAGCCGACACACTGTCCATGACGATCAACAAAACCTTGGCTCGCCGTCGCAGCAAGTGACCAAAAGATGGTCCAAGGACACCGGCGGGCTTCACTGACAGAGGACAAACACCGCGGCGTCTAAATATGTGGCGATGACACATGGGCATAGAACCGTCTTGCTGGCGTTGGTATCTGATGGCATCCACAACCGCTGTGTAATGACAACCATGACGCATTCGAGCCGCCAGACGTGTACTCGTACGAGTAACTGTAGACTGCACGAAGCAGCCACGGAATGTTTCGACCCTGTCGAACCGCAGAGCGCGAAGGTCACGGCTCGCACATCAGCCTTGTTTGCGAAGAGCCTTGGACTGCGATCATGCGTGTTTGTCTGAGACACCAGTGCCACGATCCCCCGGTACCTTGTGCGAAGCACTCGGCAGGAGGACGTGGTATTCCAAGCGGCTCCCGACCAGCGCTGTCCCGGAAGGTAATCCCCAATGAAGTCATCCGGCCTCGCGCTCTTCCTTGCGACGACGATTCAGCCGAGGCGGCCGCACTGCGGCTGTAGAGTGATGGCTGGGCGGTGGCTGCCATGGTCGACGACAATTGGACAAGCCGGGGTATGCGGAAATCCGTGGCAACACCACCCCCGTCGAATCACTTGCTCAATCGTAACATTGCAGGGCCTTCTGTCTGAAGCTCTCGGACGTAAAAGCTCCGTGGGCACTGACGTTAGCAAGGCGACTGGTACTCGTAAAGACTCGCAAAGTGGAGAGGCTCCGGGGCTCGGCACCATGTGCTCGTCGACGCACTGTGCAACTTGGTGTAACGAGGCAGGGGTCTCTTCAGCAGTCCTTGATGTTACCCTGAGCCCTCCAGATCGCGTGGCTAAGAGGCATTTGTTGGCAAAGTATCGTTCTCCGTGTAAAATCGCACCCGGGGAGTGGCTAGTCGTGAAAATGCATCTTCCAGAGAAATGTTCATCTGCCGTAGTGGCATCGATTTTGAGCTTCCGCAAAGGCGTAACGCCAGACGCCCCTGAGCCTCTGGAGAAAATCGAGACATCCAACAATACCGATGCCGCGTAAGGCCGAATCATAGGACGCCATATTCTTAGCGTGAACATGGGTTCGCGCATCAGTGGGTTCACCACGTGAGGCAGGATCCCAGCGGTCGTGGTGTTCCAGGCTTCGGTGGCACGACACGGTCGCAACACGTGGATCCTGTGCCCGCACCCGGCCATCTTGTGCGACAATCAAACGATCCAATGCGCATCGAACGAGACACGAGCCTCAAGCCGGAAATAACGTTGCCGCCAGAGGGGTTTCGATTCAGCTGGCGCACCGACAAGCGCAAACACGGGACGGCGCAAGCCTGCAGTTGTTTTGTGGTTCCATCTTTGCGTCCAACTCGCGCCGTGGCACCTACCAAACAGCTCGGCCTTGCTCGGCCGAGCAGATACTTGCAATTGGCTGCAAGCACTTCTGTTGCTTCTGCAAAGAGGACGGAAAGATGTCTCTCTGCTGGGTGATGGCATGGCGCCATTTCTTTCTTCAGCACCACGGTGTGTAATGTTGGGCTGCTGCGTCGTCGAGGGCGGGTTCGACCCACGCCTCTCGTCACCTTCTGCGTATATCGCCGTCGGCGTGGAGTTGGCGAGACTTTCGGAAATGATGGCAGGCCCGTGAGGATTATGTGCAACGTCGCGAGCAAGATATCGGAGCGGGAGATATTTGCTTGCTGACGTGGAGCTGTTGATTGCCAACCATGGGGAAGTGGTCCATGTCTTGTGACAACCCAGGAAATGCTTTCAGGAGAAGGCGCGATGCACCTCCGCCAGATAGCCTTCTGGCCCTTGATTTGCACTGGAGTTTGGCAGAAACATGAATCGGGGCGCGGCCCACTCTGTACCTTCACTACCTTAGGTAAAATACAGATCATGCCTTATTACTTGGCATCTTGCATCTACCGGGCAGGAGCCTTGACAATTTCGTTACGCGATCCATGCACGAGCAGTCTGGCAGAGGCCGCCTGCTGGGGACCAACCCGGACCAACTACTTACTGCTAGGCCAGGATCCAGTGGTAAGTGTCTATAGGCTACGGGTTAAAGGTAAAATTAATTATTCAGGCTAACAAGCTTGCGTCGACTCAGGTAGCCCAAGATCGACAGGAACGTGCACGGTGCCATGTCGATACCACAACGCAGCCAAATCTTTGCCGAATCTTGCAGGTTTCTTGGAGGGCGGGCAAGAGTATGAGCTCGTGGTTAGTCGGTAGTTTGTATTCATTTTGCGTGGAGTGCTGGAAGAACGGAGTTGCCCGAGACAATACTTCGTCGCGGTGAATATGGGGTTCAATATGGGGGTCCATGCCAGGTAGGTAACAAGCTGTCTTGCGACAGCAGGATAGAAATCATCAAACTAAAACCACGAGCACCGACCGCAACATGCCCTCCGGAACGATGTCGAGGCAATGCAAAGGCCCGATCGTGACCGCCTTGAGTACACATCAGAAAGAGGCGATACGCTTTGTGCCGAGGACATCATTCGTTGAAAAGAGAAGCAGTGGCCTTCTTCCTTGTTTGTCGCCTCTGCAGAGCAGCATACATAGAAGCTCTTCATTGTTGCGACAACGCGCCGTCTAAACACCATGGCTGACGTTCCTGTCAGATGATTCAAGGAGGCCTTCTTGGCCCACCCGCTATTCGTTGGCAGTTGTACAAACTGCCATAGGTGCCATTGCCAGCTGGACGAACAGCTAAGGCGTCGAGACCATAGCAAAGCAGTGTGGTTGATGTTAGCGCCATCGTCTATAGCATTTGGTCTAACAGTCGGGAACGGCGCCGGGATCCCTGACTAGCCAGGGCCCAGCGTTGCGCGCAGTCTGCTCGGCTCCGTGCCACGGCTCCGTGCCACGGCCGTGTCCTCGAGCTAACTTGCACGCTCATACTGGTAGGGTACTCGTACTTGTACAAGTATGCGTCTCGCCATGGCCTCTTCCTAGCGCCACGGACCCGGATCCTAGACGGCTCATTCAGCTGCAGGAGTCGACAGTGTGCGCAACGCTGCATTTCCACACGTGCACGGCACTTGGGGTTGGCGAATCTGCCAAGGGCTGGCTGCCGTGGCTTGCGTCTCTGAGGTCGAGCGGCAGACACTTGTGACCTGGCACATGCTCACGAGTGCCTGCGGGACTACGACGCATTCGGTGACAGCGCTCCCGCTCTATTAATAAGACAACCTAGGTGGCCAACCGCAGGGCCGGCGCAAGGTCTAAGTTAGCTCTCGCGCTACCGACGAGTACGCGACCAGAGAGCATCTCTTCAGCGCTCGAGCTATGCGCGGGCTCGTCGGGCTAGCGCAAGGCCCGCGAACCACGTTGCCGGGTTGGGTGGCTAGGCTAAGGGTAAGTTCCATGCTTTCATGCCGTGTCGCGCCGACGAAACGGCGATCACACATACCAAGCAAGCAGATGGTCGCAGCTCCTGGGCCACCACCAAGCTCCCCGCCATTCTCTGCCGGTCGCCACGCCGCACCGCGCCGCGCCGCCGCCCGGCGCTCTTTTGGCTCCGGCCCATGGCTGCGCGGGAGCACGGATTAGCTCAGGGCCATTCGCGATTTGCTAGCATGGGCAAGTGCTCCGGCGTGACGCCAAAGTATAACCTACCTACGAGCAGAACATAGCTTACCTTACCTTTCCCCTACAAGTACGCGACGGCGAGCCGGGGCCGGCCCCCGGGGATGCGGCAAGCAAACCTTTCTGGGAGGGTGCTCAGCGGTGGGACCCAGCCACGGGAACTTGGCTTTGATTGGGCTCGGACGAGACGCAGGTCGAAGAAGGAAAAAATCAAATCAAATCAAAGCAAAGGAAGAAAAGGCCGCAGATCTCACGCAGTCGGTCGAGCGCACTGTGCACAGGGGGGTCGCCGTGGCGGGCGGGACTGGTACGTACCGCGCATTCCAGGGCGCTGGTGAAGGTTGGCTGGCTGGGTACCAGTACCGTACCTCGGGCAGCGGGCAGGCATCGCAAACATCGCAAGCACCCACATTGATCAGAGACCAAGACGTCTTGGCCCTGCATCGGCGCGAGCACGCAGCCCACCCCCGGTCGCTCGCGGGGGATTCGGTCCCGTCGTCAGCTCTGCTGGTTCGCTGCGACCCTGCGCGTCCGTACTCGTACAAGTACATGCCTGCGAGTACGAGTAAGGGTTCCCCAGTGCGCGCAGCCTCGACCCGACGCGCGCATCCATCGACGGCCAGCCTGCGCTGTACTCGTTACTGGTTACATGGCTCGATGGGAGCGCAAGCATCCATACGGTGGCCTCCCAGAATGTACTCGCACACGTACACACAGACTCGCGCGTGCGTCAGGCCAGGGCTTTGCGATTCGCGTCCGGGTTGGTGCTGTCGCTGGACATGACCACATTTCCGAAGCCCGAGAACGCCTCCGCACCCGCCACAATTTTCTCGGGCCCTGCTGAAGCCGGCGTGCACCCCCGGGACCGAGCACAGGCAGGCAGGCAGGCAGGCAGGCAGGCAGGCAAGCAAGCAAGCAGCCACTCGTCGTGGCGGCGGCGCCGGTGCTGCTGCTGCTGCTGCTGCTGCATCTGCTTCTCCAGTGCAGCCCCCGGCAGCATGCACTCTTGCGCTGGCAGGGCAGGACAGTTGCACGTTGCACCCGTGGTAGTTGTCCCTCGGGCAGGGCAGGGCAGGGCAGGGCAGGCAGGCGGACGGGCAGGCAGGCTGGGCAGGCATGGCAGGCAGGGCAGGGACAGGGTTGCGCCAAAACCTGGCCATCCAAATTTCACCCAGGATTCAGCTTCCAGTCTCCTCTTTCCCCCCACCCACTCCCCGGTCTGCTCACTCTGGCCACTCCGCCCCTCCTGAAGCGAAGCTTGCTGCCATCTCGCTCACCAGTCACAACCTTCGGTGACGCCGTCCATGTACTCGTACCCTCGCTCGTCCGCGCACACGTGCCAAACGGCTGCTTTCGACCTGCTCGCCCTCCGTCTGCGCTCTCGTCGCGCTCGTCCGTGTCGAGTAATTGGCCCGCGCCCGTTGCCAAACACGAGCCTGCCGGTGACCCCCAGGCGCTGCGCAGCGCAGCGCAAGAGTGACCTCGTCCGGCGCACACGCAGACGCGCGACCCCGACGCAGCCCGGCAACATCGACTGACCGGCCGCCGTCTCGCGCGTCTCGACGTCCGCGAAGGCTCGAGTCGAGAGGTGCTCAACTTCGCGCTACGGTGAAAGTAATCCGATCACACGCCCCCCCTCCCCACCCTCCTCCACCTCAACGAAGCCATAACGCCGCTTCTTCGATAAGCGCAAACCCACGGCTCTGGACTGGGTGTGCCCCCCTCCACTCCACCGTCTTTGGGAATACGGAACCGTGGTTCCAGCCGCCCTCCGCTGCTCACGGCTAAGTGACGAGTCCCACCCTCGTGCTGGCATTGTGCGCAGGCCACGCCCAGCTGCGGAGCTCGTCTTATCCATTACCCCATCATTCATTTTCGCCAGAATGGTCGTATAAAATTCTGTCTCCGGATCCGCACCGCAGCATTTCGCCGCCTCGTCCTTCTCCTCGTGCAAAGCAGGGACCTCTTTACCGTCGGCACGTCGGCCTCGTTCGCCTCCGGCTCCGCCCTTGCTCACGGCCTCCTCATCTGACTCTCTGCTGCTGCGCGTGCGCGGTGCCTCGCAGCCAAGCCGTCATCGTCAAAATCACCGTCGTCCTCGTGGAGGACGCCGCGCGCTCCATACACGCCCCCTTGGTTCATCGCCGAGTCAGGCGCTAGGCTCAGTTGAACTTGGGTCCTCGGCAAAGTCCACACTACCAACCCCAATCTATACCGCACTATATTAGTGTCGCGCTCCCCAATCAGTACGAAGGACCTTTTAGCCCCTCGACGTCTCTCAGTGATCGTGGACGGAACGAGCGCAAACATCCTTGACCCGTCCCCAGCAGAGATCCGCGCGCCAGCACTTCGGCCTAGTTCCTGGTGTCATCGTGCTCTTCGCAGACACGGACATATCTGCCTCTGGCCTCTCAGATCAGCGCCACCATTGTCGCCGCCCCGGAAACATATACAAAACACATCCCACTGTTGCCGCAGGACTTTGGCCTCGCTCCGCCATCACCAGCCTTCCCTCCCCCCTGTCACCCCGGATTCAACACCAGACTACGGACTGTCTGGCGCCGTCTCGGGCTACCTTACCTGCTGGACTCCCACTCCGTTTCGTACCAGGTCCTGTGGGGTTCTAGCCACTCACTGGCGCCAACGCAATAGTATCACGCTGTCGCGGACCAGCATCAACACCAACGCGGCGCGTCGCATCTGCCTTCTCACAACACAACTCCCGGACAGGCCTTCGGATCGCCCCAAACTCTAGGCGCACTGCTCCACATCATTCAGCTCTATGGACCGTGGTGCTCCTGAGTACTCGCAGTCAGGTTTGCCCTCGCCCTATCCCAGCAACTACGGCGACGCCCGTTCTGAAGGTTCGTCGGCAGATCACGCATCTGCTGCGCAATATCCGGTCAAGCAGGAAGCCAATTATCCCACCTCGGCAACCCCCACGTCCGAGTACGGCGTTTACCCCCAATCCGCGCGATCAGGATCTTTCCCGGAGCACATCCAGCGTTCATACCACCCGGCTAGCAGCACCAGCAGCGGCGGTATGGCGCAACAACAGAACAGTCCGTCAATGCCCCAGCAGGATGGGCGAAGCCATCAAGCCCACGCGGTCAATTCTGACAACGATGTACCTATAGATCCGTCCATCGCGGCGCCGAGTCCAACTTACCCCTATGGGCAGCACTCCCCATATGCCCCGAACCCAGACATGTCGCACAGCTACTCTCATCCAGGTGGTAACATGTACACTCAGCCGCGTCCGGACTGGACGGGTTATGGACAGCATGGAGGGCCGCCGTTGACGCCTGGTCACCCAGTGTATGCTCAGTCCCCGGCTTCGGCGCCTCAGCAGAGACCCAATCAGGTGAGCTTTCTTTTTCTTCTATCGCGAAACGGATTTCTTGCGGTGAGATGCGAAGATGCAATCGCGCTCAGTTCCTTGTTGCGCCGAACGCGCGCCTTGTCCAAATAAGAGGAGGAACGCATAGCTGGTAAAAGCGGCCAGCTGGGCTGCGCGAAATCAGACCATGGGTTGCGTCTTGGCCCCAGGAGATGCGATGGACAGCACTTGATTTTCTTCGGAGTGGCCATTTTAGCAAACTCGGCGCTGATGCAATGAATCCAGGTTTACTCTTTCGTCCCGATTCCAGGTGCACAGCAACACAAGCGACCTAGAAGACGTTACGAAGAAATCGAACGCATGTACAAGTGCGGCTGGAATGGCTGCGAGAAGGCCTACGGTACTCTCAACCATTTGAACGCCCACGTTACGATGCAGTCGCACGGCCCTAAACGGACGCCTGAAGGTATGTTCCGCATTCTGCGTTCTCTTCGCGCCTGGCGATATTTTGCGTTTCAGAATGACGGGTTTCGGGACGAAGCAAAGGCGATGCAAAACGTTGCGTCCCCCCATACCCAACATGTTATGCTTTTCTCTCCTCGCTGTTTCTCCAAGTCATAGATTTGAGGTTCATCTGTTTGGACGAAAGTTGAGGAAGCCTCTGTGGCTTGCGGATGGTTCATGACGTCCGAAGAACTTCTTGCCCCATTTTGTACACTAGATTGGCGCAGCTCTTTGGTCCGAAGTCGTTTGCACAGACTCGCCCCCCCTCTTCTTGCGCCATCTGCATGGAGAAGGAGCTAACGTCACGTACTACAGAATTCAAGGAGATTCGCAAGGAGTGGAAGCAGCGGAAGAAGGAGGAGGAGGCTCAGCGCAAGGCGGACGAGGAGCGGCAACGACAGGCGGCGGCGGCGGCAGCACAGAATGGCGGCCCGGACCCTCAGGGACAAGACGGAGCTTCGTCATCGACGTATCCCGGCTCTCGACCCGTGCAACTGCCTCCCATTGGCTACCAGCCGGCTCAGTACCCTGCTCCTCCCTCAGGAGGAGTGCCTCAACAGCCCATGCCGGATTACAACACAGGCCACATGTATTCCAACTACCAGCCGCATTCGCCCTACGGCCAGCCGAACCAAAGCATGTACAACCAATGTAGGTTGCTTTGCCAGCCATTTTTGAAGAACGAGTGGACTAATTTGAAAATGACAGCCAACGGCGGGCAGCCCCCCAGCCACTAGCCCTGGCCTAGGGCTGTTACACCCGAAGATTAAGGCCTCGGACTCGATGAAAAGCAAACACGGCTGTATAGTATTGGATTCGCTGCTTGTCGCAAACATGCCGGTCCACTGCCTCACGCGACCATTCCGACACTATCAGGTGCTGTTGCCGAAGGCGGTGGTCCATTTGGGGATGAAGCTCTGGGCCAACCATCACGGAATG
The DNA here is from genome assembly GCA_024341135.1 of Tolypocladium album. Lineage (NCBI taxonomy): Eukaryota > Fungi > Ascomycota > Sordariomycetes > Hypocreales > Ophiocordycipitaceae > Tolypocladium > Tolypocladium album. The sequence continues at coordinate 16,833 of JALHCF010000133.1, forward strand.
GGCAGCTGGAGGGGTCAGTGGCGGCCAGCTCCCTCTGTATATTGCGCGGAACTCTTGAGACCAACTCTCGGGCAGACCGAGGCCATTACTCTTCGGGTTGCTTCGTCCACCCTCTTTTTTATTGGTTTGCTTCTTTTGATTTAATTCTTGGTCTTCTTTAAACCTTCTGAAACATTTTTGTCTTGTCTGCCACCTGCCGCGCGCACAGGCACGCGGCAGGGGAAGCAGTGGCATGGTTGCATAGTCAAAGGTGCATTCAGGAGAAGGGTCCTGACAAGGAGAGGCTAGGTGGATCTTTCGGCGCATCGGTTTGTCTGTTTCAAGACCAGTGCAAGAGCTCTGTTAGGAGCATCCGCCCTGGAGTTTGGGGATGCGAAAGATTTTTTTTTTATTTCCCTTTTCCTGCGGAGATATCTTCTTGCCGCAAGGCGATGAAGGGCTGCAAGCCGTGGGCGGAATGACGAGGCACAATGAGGCACGGATGATGACGCGAGAACAAACAGACCAGCGCGAGCTGTGGACAATGAGCTACGGATGTTCTGGTGTAATCGACTGTGGGCTGATGGGAGGGTGTCGGGTACCGAGGAGACATGAGCCATAACACCTAGGTAACAAGGACAATAGCGAGTATGTCAGGGAAGCGACGGGGACGCGGAGAGTAGATTGTGACCGACGATTTTTGCACGGCCCTATTGGATAAGATTGTTGCTATCAAGACACTCTGGACTCGTTAGCAAGATGCGAAAAGGTGAATTGTTAGCGCGACGCGAGATGGCTTAGACCCCCTTGGCGCGGGAAAGAGGCGAGGCTAAAGTGCGTGGGACAGCGGGAACCGGAGTGTCGGGACGGGGAGTGAGTGATTGATGCACGGCGTGTGACAAAGGGCGTTAGGGCGAAACCTTGAGATGGCCAAGGTGAAGCCAGGTAGCAGGGACGGGAGCTAGGCTGGCTAGGCCAGGGCTCTAAAAATGACTTGCATGGCTAGCCACGAGGCGAGGCGATGCCGTACGACGGCGGAGGCTAGGCAAAGCAAGGCAAGGCAAGGCAAGGCGAGACAAGGGCCAGCGGGGAGTTAGTTGGTGGGTGTGGAACCCGGCAAGCTGCAGCGGACTCGATTAGCGTGCGCAAGCGGCCTGCGCGATGCGATCAGGGGACGGCGGCCATTGGAGGCTCCCGGCCGGCGGCCCCGTCGGCGCAGTGTACTCGTAGTCGTGGTCGTAGATGATGCTGTGCGACCGAGGACCGCGCAAGGGCACGCACGCGGCTCGGGGAGCGGGGGAGCCGGGGGAGGGGGGGTTCTTGGTTGGGTCTGCCGTTGCCTGGTGCCTGGTCGCATTGCTCGTACGTGTCCAGAGATGCAAGGTGAGGTGGTGAGGTGCGGAACTAGTATAGGCCTTGGTACCCAAGGTAGGGCATTGAGTGCGTCGAGACCTGGCAGCAGCTGTGGCAGCAGCTGCGGCAGCGTCACCGGTGAGCAGTACGTAAGGTACCTTACGAGTCAGTAGCGCACAGAGGCAAGGCAAGCTTGGCAAGGTACCTTAAGCAAGTAAGGTAGATGGACGGGAAGCATTGCGCATGCGTGCCGCGACAGGCCCAGCTTGGTCGGCGAGGCACGCACTTGGCCTGATGCGACGCGGATGACGTGTGCGCGTGCCTAGGTAGGTACGGTGCCTGCCCAAGGTACCTTGCCTTAGTTATGGCCCGGCATCGAGAATTTGACTGCTGCGCTGCACGCGGCAAGGTGCCGAGAGACGGGCCCGGAACCATGTGGCTTTCGGGCCTTGATACCTTATTTACCTTACCTTCGCTACCGTACCTCAGTACCTTAAATGTACCGTGCGCAGCGCGCCGGCGAACACGAGAGGTACCTCATGTAGCACGAACCGAATGCCGGTGCAATCTGGCTTGCAGCTACTCGTCTGATGATTCATAAGGCAGCAGCCGATTTAGAGCCGACTGAGGTCGGGCGAGATGCAGCTGCGGCAACTGTGCTACAGCGCGGCCGGGATATTCCGCATCCGCCCTGCCTTAGGTTGCATTACCTACCTTAGGTAGGTACCTTACCTACCTTTCCCGCCTTAGTGCCTTGGGTACTTTGCCTTGACTTGAAGAGAAGACAAGAAGTCGACATTGATTGGCAACGCCGACCGCCGCCGTCACCGGGTCAGACAGGTGCGCGCGTCTGGCGTCGGACGGATCTTCAGGATCTTCAGGGTCCAACCTGCAGTAAAGCGCCCAGCCGGATGCGCATTGGCTGCCTTAGCGCGGCCCGGTGCGTCGGGGCGCTTGACATGGCCCAAGGCGACGCAGGGAGGCAGGGAGGCAGGGAGGTACGGGAGCAGCTTCTGCCGACTTGGCCCTGCTTGGTTTCGACCCGGCTCCGAGCCTGCGGTAGAGGGTGGCTCTCACGCCCCCCCCCTTCGCGGCGCTGGCTTTGTGTAACCAACACACGACTGTGCGAGCGCAACTAGTGCGAGCCTTGCGCCGGTGGTGCCGGGCCGGGGGGGCGCGGGGTCCCGCAGCCATGCACCAAGGCCTCTCCCGGCGCCGGGCTCCGTAATGCATGGACAGACGCACGCTACTCGGTACAGGTCCTCGTAGCAGCTTGGCAAACCATGTTCCTGACCTTACCTACACGAACCCAAGGCTGGGGGAGGGGGTGCGCGACCGCAGGGGATCGATCCCCGCGCTGGCGCCGGGCCAGGGTCGGCCCCGAGAGCCGCGGCGGCCGCCCCGTCGTCGTCGGCGGCTGCGGGCCGCGTGTCAGTGTGGCGGGGGGACCCTTTCGCGACGACGAGAGGCGTGTGCGCATGCCGACCACCTTACCTACCCCAACCACCGGTGCTTTGAGTTTGGTCGGATGGAGGTGAGGCCTTCGTCGAGAGAGCAAGTGCCGGACATGCGCGTACTGCCCCTCGCACGGCTCGACCTGCCTCGGCACCGCCACCAAAGTCTTCGATGCGGTATCGCCGCACTTCTCGGGTGTGCTTGTTGTCCAAGCCTCCGTCCATCTAGCTTGCGCTGTCTTGCCCTAGTCCGTACCTTATGGAACCGTCAGAAGTACCTCGCCAGTGCGTCGCTGTGATGCCTCCGCTCTCGCGATGAGGCAATCAAGTTGCAGGGCGTGCCTGCCCGCCCGCAAACCCTCCGACCGACGACATGGCAGCAGCAACTCGGCGCCGCCTGCAAAGTCAAACTGGGACCTGGCGGCAGCAGCCCCGTCTTCTTGTTGTTGCTACCCTTCGCCTCCTCGTCTTCGTCAACCTTCGTCGTCTTCCTTGGCATCACCATCTTTTTGCTCGCGCCCAATACGCACGCAAGAGCCTCTGCCTGGACGAGCGTGCAGAGGCAGGGAAGCAAGCAAAAAAATCCTCACGTCGTGGCCTACGGCTTTTGTCTTTTGCCTCACCTGTATACTTTGCCCATAGGGAAGGCGGAGCGTCGGGAACCTCGCGTCCCCGACATGGATGGCATGTCCTCCGAACCATGGGTGCCCATGGGAATCACAAGGTCCGGCTCGACATGCTCCTCCGCAGGGCGCTCGACAAAGTCCACTGGAGGCCGTTCCACAAAGTCTACGGGAACCCAATCGACCAAGTCCTTCGATTCTGCCCGGGTCCTTGAACGCCTCGTCTATGGCCCACTTCGACTCATCACGCCCGACAACCCGGCCTCGCCTGTCGGGTTTCTTCTGGGACGCCAACAGTCTGTCCAGAGAACACCGCCTGTGCCATGGAACAAGTTGACGCACAACATGGGAGGCGGAGATGTCGTCATCGTTCTCAACCTGCCCGACGAGTACGTTGTCGGCTACAACAACATACCGCATGTTACCATGAAGTTTGCCGGCCTCAAGCAGCTTCCCGCAGGGACTCACTTGTTCTGGGCTCAGAACCCAGAGAACCCGGCCTCCCGTTGCGGCTTCTGGGTTGTGAGCACTGGTGTCAACCGAGTCCACGTTGTTGACTGGGACACCACCAACGAGGTTTTTGTGCAGCCTACCCGGACGGAGACCCGCGCGCAGGTGGAAAGTCTCCACGAGATTTACCACACGCTGCCCCGGTACCAAGACACCTCGGCGGTTTGTCCAGGGCCTGAGCAGTACGGTTCTGCGAAGGCTGCCGCCAACTTGCGTTTGTGGGAGCAGCTCACGGAAAACATATCCGAGAGTGTCTTGAATCGCATCGCCTCAGAGCAGGAAGGCGGTTGGAACATGCACGCGTGTGATGCCGTCAGTGGAGAAGTCAGTGTACTTTCTCGCATGTTTGAAGGCCGTAGGTTCTCGCATCACCTTTTTCAATCCCACCAACTCACCTTCTGCTTCAAACAGCGGTCCAGGACATATGCGCCAGGGATCCCCGGTTCTGAGCGTCCGCTGGACTCCAGAGACTCAACATCTCATGTGTTATCCAAGGTGAAGGGCCGCAACAACCCCTCCGACGAAAAGGCCCTCCCCGAGGAGGACGTTATTGGCGAGTTCCAATTTCTTTACATCCACGCCATGTACATGGCCGGCACCGCCTGCCACCAGCAGTGGTGGTTTACCGTTCTGAGGGTCATCTTCAAGGCCTACCGCCTCGCCATTCGCCGGCCCAGGCTCATGTCGGGACTCCTCCAAGCATTCACCGCACAAGTCAGTCACAGCGCAGCTTGGAGCGAAAACTCCATCTTTGCAAACGGATCAGCCCAATGCCGCGGCTTGCGCCTGGCCCTCATCGTCTATAGACGCCGCCTGCATATGCTCTTCAAGGAGCTAGGCAAGGAGGCACTCACTCCCGACCAGGTTGCTTGCCAGGCCGCCTTCTCGAGGCTTGAGTCCGTGGTGAAGTCGGAACTCCACTGGGATATCAAGACTAGTTTTCTCCGCAGGACCATACTCAGATCGGAGGACCGGCAGCGTCTGGAAAAGAAGCTCGAGGACTTGGTAGAAGAAGACTAGGACGACTGGTGGGAGGCCGCGGTCGCGTCGGCGGACGATCAGAGCCGCAAGCCAGGACCCGCATGGCCTAGGAATTAGGCAAAGAACAAAACCCGCAACCTCAGATCGGACAGGCAGTGGATCTTTATGTGGACACTGCTGGTGAAGGAGAGGTGTCCCCGTCATGTCATCTGCGCCCAGCACGGCCAACTCATGATGGCAAGAGGCTCAAAAAGATATTGCTGACGGTGGCCTGAGTGGAGGGGTGGATGGAATGGCTTGGATAGCCTGTCGCTTGGTATTCGCGTGCTGTTTGAATAAGGATGGGTTAGAGAAAGACTCATGATCATGAGTGTCTTTATTCGGCATTGGTTTTGGAAACTCAAGGATCCCCGGGAACACAGAGGACAATAGCATTATAGGCTGCTTTTTCTGAGCCGAGTTGCCTGCAGAGGGAATGGCTCATACCATCATGAACCACCAGTAGCAGTATTATTAGCAGTAACAAGCAAAGATAACGTGTATAGTTTGATCGTCACAAGCCCATTTGCTCGTCAACACGCTCTCACATCTCGCGCGAGACACTCCTTGGGCTCCTTGCGAGTTCCTCTGGGGTTCAAGACCATTGAAACAACAGGGCTGCAGCGAAGAAAAGGAGCAACCATCGTGCCGCAGCGCCAGACGCAACGGGCATCAACCTCGCGAAGCGTGTGGCTGGGTTCTTCGTCCTCTGCCTTGAGGGTCAAGAATCGCCCGGGCTTGTCGAGGCCTACTCGACCCTTTCGATGCCACCCACGGAAGGAACTGGGCGAGATTTGCCACTTCACATCGACACTCACACATGCACGCACTCATGTCCGCCATCGTGAACGTTTTGAAGATTTCATTTGCCTGCCAGACCCTTTACAATCCGCCCAAAGCAAGGCCATGCAAATGCCCATGGGAAACCTATCCCCGTACCGGGGAATGTGAGACTCCGATTCCTTTTGTCCACTCCGTGACGCGACATCATCCTCCCTGCGGCCGCCAGTTTGGCGATTTCCCAAAGCGGCCGCATCAGCAGAGGCAGCAGCGACGTATGACGCTCTCCAAACAACCCATCCCCCGTCCAGCAGTCTCTCCGTTTATCGGTAGGACTTCTGGAAGCGGGCTCTGGCGCCAGGACCACCGAACTTCTTGGGCTCGCAGCGGCGGTTGTCGGCGACGAGCAGGGTGCGGTCGAACTGGACGAGGGCCTGCTTGAGCATGTTCTTGGAGTGCTCGTCGACGAACTTCTGGTAGTAGGCGATGAGGGACTTGGCGATGGCTTGACGGATGGCGTAGATCTGGGAGGTGTGGCCACCGCCGGTAACGCGGACGCGGATGTCGACGTTGGCGAACTTGTCAAGACCGACGACCAGGAGGGGCTCGTAGACCTGAAAGGAAGCGTCTCAGCAAACTTGAACTCCTCGCACCGATGCCAAGACACCCTTGCGTCCTGCCAGACACACGACACTTGTTCGCAATCGCGACTTCGTTTCAACGTCGTAGGGTGATGATGATTCGACGAATGGCAGGCGAAGGGTGTTCCGGGCTCGACGAGACGCCATCATGTTCGTACCTTGAAGCGCAGGATCTCGGGCTGGACCAGCGACAGGGGACGTCCGTTGACCTTGATCAGGCCACGGCCAGCCTAGACACACATCATGTCAGTCGTCCATCGTCAATTTCGACTTCGCATGCGTCGACCGGTTGCAGACGACGTAGCTCCGCGGGGGGAGGAGCATCGCTCTCGACGCACCTTGCAGTGGGCGACGGCGGTGGCCGTTCGCTTCTTGCCGAAGCATTGCACGCTCTGCGTCGTCGACATGTTTGCTGATTGTCTTGGTGTTGCGAAGGACTCGAGCAATAGTCGTCGTGATGGAGATGGCGCCCGCGTGTATGGCAACTTGCCTGGGGCGGATTTTTTCGCCGAGAGAGGGTTTGTGCCCTCCACAGACGCTAGGCCGCTTTTGGCCGGCAGGCGTGCCCAGACGCAGGTGCCGGGCGAAAAAATGGTGGGCCACGTGATCGCAGCCCTAAACCCTTCGACTTAGCGTTTGCTTGTGGCATCCGCCAAAATTTCGCCCCGAGTGAACATCACGCCGGCCAACCTTTACAGCCATCAGACCCAGCAGTAACCGCCGTCAAGGTAAGGCACAAGTGCCCAATGATCACGGCTTTCCTCGAGCAATTGTCATGCTGACGTTCAATGCAGATGGTTTCCGCGAAGAAGCACGTCCCCATCGTGAAGAAGCGTACGTACCCTTGTGCTCCAACCCCTCGCCAACCTCCCGCTCGACTTTCGACGATGCGACGATTCCACGCGAGACGGACGCTACGCTTGAGCTGCGGCGGGACGAACGATGGGCGACTTGTTGTGGATGAGAAACAGAGTGTTGACAGGTGTGAATAGGCACACTGCGCTTCAACCGTCACCAGAGTGACCGGTTCATGCGAGTCGGTGCCAGCTGGCGCAAGCCTAAGGGTATCGACAACCGGGTCCGGAGACGCTTCCGTGGCAACACCCCCATGCCCTCGGTATGTCGAACCTCTTCGAAATCTGGGTGGGCTGGGCTCTGGAATTCCCTACGATGCGTCGAGAAGCCGGAGCGCCAGCCTGCACCAACCATCTGCACCGGGCCAGAGACTGACAAGTGACGGGATTAGATCGGTTACGGCTCCAACAAGAAGACCCGTTTCATGATGCCCTCCGGCCACAAGGCCTTCCTTGTCAACAACGTCAAGGACGTCGAGCTCCTGATGATGCACAACCGAACCTACGCCGCTGAGTACGTTACCCTCCGGACCCATTTGGCAATGCCTTGACCGGACAAGAGCCGACTGCCGTGCTGCAACGAGACGCTAACAGGATCCCTGTGCAGGATCGCCCACAACGTCTCCTCCAGGAAGCGAATTGACATCATCGCCCGCGCGAAGCAACTGGGAGTCAAGGTCACGAACTCCAAGGCGAAGGTCACGACCGAGGTATAAAAGGGTTTGGGAAAGTTCGGTTCTGGGCTGCTTTTACGGTTGCATCGGAATGGGGTCTGCGTTGCGTTAACGTTGCTACACTTGGGGCGCGAAACACTATTTTCTTTGGCATGTATTTGTCGACTGCTAGAGAGGAAAATATGACGCACCGATGAACGACACGTCTGGAGCACCCGCTCTCGTACTCGTGTGGAAGTTTTTGTGTGACAACTTCGAGGGAGTCGGTACACGCAGGCTCTGGCGAACTGCCACGAGGGCTGGGAGGGACCGATGAACCAATGTAGGAGGGCTTATCGCTGGCTCCTACTGCAAGGTATGGGCACGCAGGTGTATCGGGATGAGCAGCCGAGAGCAATTCCGTCTCAAGTGCTGGCTCTAGTTGTGGCCACGCTCTCTCCGACTGAATCCACCAACTGTCGTCCCTGACGTACTTGTCGAACGCACCAGGGACCACAACACCTCGTGGGAACGCACGACCTCGTCAAATCAACGGCCCTTGAGATCGTAAAGTCATCTGGCCTCTCTTGGCGTTCACATCGCCACTCACTAGCAGCGTACACTACTATACAAGCGACGCAGACATGCCAAGCAGAACATGCCATCCCCGTCCCCTCCGATCCGCAACACGTGCCGTTCGTCCGTTCGCACGGGTATCAAAAGTAGCCCTCCCCCCCTTCCAGAGCAAACCCACATCCCATCCCGTTCCAAGTCGTCAAAGTGATAGCAAAGAGAAGAAAGAAAGCAAAGCACCAAAACAGGCCCCTGGCCTCGCTCGCGGAGAACGCAAAGATACACGAACGTCAGGAAGCGGGCAAAAGGACGTTGAACAGAACAAGCAAGGGCATGTCAAGCCTACCGCAAGCTGGCTGCCGTCCGCCATCCGAGTGTGCATGTTCCTCGGCATCCCCCTTCCAAACATCCGTACGTGCGTGCATTGTATGTCATATCGGCGTGCCATCAACAAAAGGGGGGAAATGGTGAAAAGAAGAGGATGTGAGCGTCGTCTCATGCGCGTATCCTGACGCCTTGATGCTCGAGGCTCCAATACCCCTGCGCCACATGCTCCCGTGCCAAGCACGAGGGCTACAAATGCAAGCGCATGCAATGCAGAGCCGTTATGAGTACGCTGATGTACCCTGCGACCTCGGGTAAGCCCGAGATCTACTTGCTGGGGACCGTGCTCGCCCTCGACGTCGATCACGGCGATACGGCCCGCCGCGTTCATAACGTTCCACGTAGACGCTGCTTCCTCGCCAGCCAGTCTCCGAGCATGTTGTCCAGTTGCTGTTCAAGTCCAATGTTAGCCTTGTTCCTCCATCGACGGCGATCTGCTCCGGGGAGCGACTTACCGTTGTTATCTCGGCCAACTTGGCATTTTGCTCCCGAAACAGCCCTCCTACGATTGGATGGTCGCTACCAGCGGGCTCGACGTTGCTCTTGTCATACACCACGGCCAACAGGTCACGAACGTGGTCGGTGTCGTCGAAAAAGGCGCGCAACTTGGCATCGTCCCACGTTGGCTCCTTGCTGGCTGAGCTCCCCTCCCTCTGGCTGTCGGCCATATCCCGAACCTGGTCAGGGGATGGCGAGGCCTCTGGCGAAATGCCCTCAGGTGATGATGTATCCACAACGAGTGCCGGTGGATTGGACCTGTTGGGGGGTGATGTCTCGATCGCTGGCAGATCCGCTCGCCCCATCGGGGTCTGTTGGCGCTGCGGAGTAATGGTCTGGTCGCTGGAAACTGTCGACGTCGTCTCGTTGCTGTCTGGCTCCTTTCCAGACAGCTGAGGCCGCGTAAGCACTTCCCGTTCGCCGCTCTGCTCGCTGGTCGAGGGTTCTTGTGGAATCTGCTGAGTCTGATCCTTGACGGGGTCCTCCAATTCCGAGTTATCAGAGGCGTCAAGCTCCATGCGTGTTTTTGCCTTGACAGTCTTCTGGGGTTTGGGATCTTGACTGGTGCTTGCGCTGCGTGCTGGTTTGATCTTGGATATAACAGACTTTTCCTCTCGCTGGGCAGAAGCCGAGGACGAGCGCTCACGTGTTGCTTCGCGCGTCTGCTGCTGGTGGCTAGATTGTGGGCCCTGCACGTCCCTCGTCGCCGGCTCGACAATCCGCATCGACGAGGGTGGCACATTCGATACGTCGTTGTTGCGAGCCTCGGCAAGGTAAGATGAGAGCTCGACGGACCTCTGCGCTGAGCCGTTGGCTGCCTTTGGTGTCTTCTGCAGCTTGCCAGGACCTCGTTGAGTAGCGGCGGGCTTGTCTGCAGAGGTTTGGTCGTCAACCGCGCGGTCCTCGCTGTCTCGTGACTCCGACACAATGTCAATGGACCGTTTGCCGAATGACTCGTCATCGTCTTCAGACGTCTTCTTCTTGTCCTTTCGCGAGAAGAAGTTCCGGATGGCACTTGGCTTCTTGTCCTTGTCCTTCTTGTCCTTGTCTTTGCCCTTCTTCCTTTCCTTGTCGGACACGAGCTCCTTGTCCAGCTTGTCCAAGCTGGTCCTCGACCTGACGTCCCTGGTAACGGATTCCGTCGATTCCCGCGGCGTGTTGTCGTCGCGCAACAGGTTTGGAGTAAGCGTTATTTTTTTCGTCTCGACGCTTTCGTCCTTGAAGAAGGAGTCGGTGTTCCTGACTGTGCCATTTCTTGATCTGCTAGGGCCGTCGGGCCTATTTTCGATAAGTTCGTCGCTTCCCCTGGCCTCTTCCTGGCCCGCAGTTTCCCCTTTGGCAGGCTCTGTGACAGCATCCTGGCTTATCGACCGGGTCTTCAAAGGCTCAACTTTGGCGCTTTCATCCGTTGCTTCAGCTTCGGCCGATGCGTTCAACGCGCTTTGCTGCTGGTCCTGATTCTGCGGCTCCCGCTGTTGCTGGGCGGCAGTGGGGTGTGGGCCAAACAGCTCTTCAATATCCTCATCGTCGGACGAGTAATCGAAATCAGAGTAGTCGACGTATGTCGGATCCGCAAAGGTAACTGTCTTCCGCCTTCGGCGAATTCCTTTGAACGAGTTCTTCTGCTTTGCCGCCTGATCGCCGAGCATCGTGGCAGAGAGCTGCAGCTTGTCAGCCATGTCTCCAGCATCGTTCAACTTTGCACTCACATCGATATTCCTGTGCTTATTCAAGCGGGCTAGCCTCTCCGTCGGCGTCTCGATGTGCTCAGCGGGTAGGTATCCTGCATCAAGTTCTGTCAGCCCCCGTTCATGCGCGAAGGCAGCAGGGCACGTCTGGCTCACCAATGCTGCTGTCCTTGACCACTCGGACCAACCACCAGTAGCTATTGCTATCATCCAGTAGAACCATCGTATCGCCCTTGGTCGCATTCGCCTGGCCTTCGACCGTAGCCACAAACGTGTGGAGTGCGTACACAAATTCGAAATCAATATCCTCTGAAGCCTGTAAGCATTCGACCTTCCAGCTAGATTCAACAAAATGCAATTTGTTAGGGGGGAAATCGTCAACGTCATCATCATCATCATCTTCCTCAAGTTCGTAAATAACTGTGAGCGGTGAGCCTCTGAAAGCGTAGCCGCCATATTCGTCGCCGTCAATGGCTCCACCCCAAGTCGTTCTTACTCCAGCGTTGCGCTGTTCACTAAGCGCGCATGATTCCATCGGCACATGTGTCTTGCCCGCATCAAGTCCAGCGACCGTCGCCGAGGTCTCCTATCCCACGGGCTTGCAGTCGTGTGGTTCCCCCAAGGTCTCACAATGGACGCTGGATCTGTCGATGGCGCATCGACCACGATATCGCTCTTGGCAGTCGTCGAATTCGTTATGCCCGCCATAATACTCACCCCGAGGAAGATGATGGTTGCATTGCCACTCAGCAGCTGCAATTTCCACACGTTGAAGATGTACACTTGTGCTAGGAATGGGAAGAGGGGGCTCGGCTGGGCCAGACTTTGCAGTGATGACTTGCGTAGCATTGGGGCCCTTGGCCACAGAACAGGGTCCTCGCAAAAACAATGGGAGGGAAGACACGCGCTGCGGCCACACCACAGGCGCGGCACGAGGGGTGCACCCACCATCTTCAATAGAGGGCGAACTTGATATCTTGTCCATCAGATCGTCGTCCAAGTCGGCATCGCCATCACCGTCGAGATCTCCCTCGTCCGAAGAGGAGATCCCCCCGTTCTGAGCGACAGCCTGAACATCCTGAGATTGATCTTGATATTCGTGATGGTACATGTCAGAGCCGTCTGTTCCACCGGCGTGGTTGGTGGACAGGCCGCTCGCGGAGTTGGATCGGTTGTGGTCGTCGTCGTCGTCGTCGTCGTCGTCGTCGTCGGCGTACTGTTGTGGCGTGAGTCCGGTTCCGCCACCCTGACCGTTGGTCCACGAAACCCGCGGGTTGCGAGTTTCCTCCTCGGCGGTCTCGTGAGCCACTTCGCGAAGCGTCTCGGCCTGGTGTGGAGCAATGGGGGCGACGGGATGGCCCTGGGCAGACTCAGGCAAGTGAAGACTGGGGTGCTCCTGAGCCGACGGCGCACTGTGGTCTTGCAGGTCGATCGTGTCTACACAGAGGCCGAAGAAAGAGGAGCAGCGTCAGCCTTAGCTCGTCCCTACAATCGGCAAAGGGGGGGGGGGGAATTCAAGCGAGGTCCGCTGGGTGGCTGGAATGTATGGATTGTCGGTTCCTGGGCGCGGATGCAGCGTACCCGACCACAGGCCAGGGCAAGGTAGGCGGCGGACAGGCAGGGGTGGAAGCGATGGGGGAAGGGCAGAAGTCCAGCAAGGTCAAGAGAGACGCATTGAGGCAGAGAGGGAGATCGTACCGGCTCGGATGATGGTCGGTCTCGTCATGGCGACGTTTCTTTTCTGCCAGCGGGAACAGGGCGCGGGGACAAAGCAACCCCCCTCCCCCTTTCTCGGCTGCTGTGCCTCGTCGTCTGTCCGGTCTTGGCCTTGAAACGCTCTGGCCGGGCTCCCTAGCCGTGGCTGTTTCTTACTCGATCGACGTGGTGTGCCCGGCGTCGACCACGGCGGCCATGAATCGAAATCGAGGCTGAGCGAGAGCGGGCGAGAGCCTCGGGGTCGGGAGGACAAGAGAAGGAGACTCGGCTTGGCTGGCCGCTGCTCGCGGGATGGTCGTCTGCGTCGTCGTCTACGGTGGCTGGAAGTCGTTACGCACTGCGGGAGATAGGGCGTGTGCGGACTGGATTGGATTGGATGCGCTCTCGTGCCCTTGGTTCGCAGCGGCGACACTGCAGCTGCGGCAGCTGCAGCGGCAGCGGCAGCAGGGGAAATCAATGGCCCGATCCAAGGGGCAGTCGGCGGCTCCACAAAGGGGGGCCCCCAAGCAGCGGCGCGCGCGCCGGTGTGTGCCTGTTGTGTGTGTGTGCACCCGTGGGCGGTTGTGCGGTGGTGGTAGCGGCTGTAGTGGTGGTGGGGGCCGCCAAGCCGTTTGAGAAAGGGGCTGCTTTTAGAGACAAGACGCGACCAACGCAGCAATAAGAAACCATGAGTTACCGTACTTTCAGAACCCTGCGCCCCTGTGTCTGGCAATGCGGCCGGTTTGCTCGGCCGTCGCCTGCTTGGCGGCGCTTGCCCTTATAAACGTTGACCTTTCCTGGGCCAGTCGATGTGGTCGTGAGTACGTAGGGAGTAGTGATTCATGTCTGGCAAAGCCACGGCGACAAGTCCCCTCACCCTACCTCGCCCGACCTCACCTCACCTCACCTCACCTCACCTCGCCTCACCTCACCTCGCCTCACCTTACCGCACCGCACCCAGCACACCCCACGCCAAGGCCAGTGCCTACCTACGAGTAAGTGCATGCATCATAGGCCTGCACCGTTACGTCGTTCGAAGCCCTGCCCTGTGCTCTATGCTCTACATGACGACATTGCCTTCGTCTTTTTTCGCCACGCATGTCCAACTTTCCGCTTTGCTGCTGGCGGCCTGTTCAGAGTAGACGGCTCGACGTTGTCTCCCGTGCAGCCCAAGCCATTTAACCTGCGATGTGCCATTGGAGAGTGCGCCAGGATTCGTGCGCCAGGATTTCACAGCGTCTGGGCTGTACTGTGGGAAGGGAAAAGAAAGGGTGGGCTCGGTGCAATCATCAGGCGTGCCTAGGTTCAAGGAACGCTCTCGGGCTCATGTCACGTAGACGAGGTGCAAACCGTCACTCCATAGCGAGCGGTCTCGGGTCATCGTAGGTAATTGGCTGCTATTAATACTTCTATTTTCATCATGCCCGTAGGCTTTTGATTTTCTTAACCTTGTTCCGGCCCTTTCCCTGGCAGCCTATGTCCAAAAAGAATATCCAAATCCAAACCCAATGCTGGCAGCCTTCTGGCTGGTTGATGCTTCAAACATGCCGGCCCAGTGTAAAATCTGGGCGAATTCGAGGAGCGAAATGCGAAAGGGCTATGCCTCTGCTCGAGGTCGAGCGTATTGTGTACCAACTTTCCTCTGCGCCGCGGCTGCTTAGAGTCCGGCTCCGCCACTCACAGACATCCTCCTGATCTGCTCGGACCCGTCATTCTGTCCCGAAATCTTTGCCATTCGCTTCGACATGCTATTCAACAGTCAGTCATTTGCCACGATTAAACGCTCATCGGGGCTATACTCACAAATCGAAGAAGGCAAACTGGGACGGCTCGCTGCCGAACTCGTAGACGAATCGGCTGGCCAGGTAGCTACCGAAGATGCTCCTCAGGTAGCTGTCGGGCACTCGAGAGATGATCGTGTCCAGTCCGATCTTCTCCAACAGCAGCGCCGGGAGCGCGTCCCCAAGCACAGCGTATCGGATCTTCTGGTTGGTCCACAGGTCCGACTTCTGGAGCTCCTCGTCAAGGTCCGTGATGGCGATGGAGAGCTTGTCGGACAGGATGGATCGCGGGGTGCCAGTAGCCTCATGTTCGCGCCAGATGGCCTCGAACTCGAGACGCGCGTTCTCGCGAATCTTGGCTTGAACCTCGCGGACGTAGTCGTCGTAGAACTGAGGAGCCTCGCCAGTCTTGGCGTCTACGCACATGTTCTCAACGAAGCCTGCGTCGTCGAAGGACAGGGAAGCCAGAACCTCGAGCGACGACGAGGTGACACCGCCCTTGTTAGCCGAGGCATCCTTGTACAGGATGCACCCAGCCGCCTCGAGGCGCAGCTTGGCGTCCTGGGTGATGAACAGGTTGGCACCTTCGACGATGTAAGGAATAGTCGACTTGCCGTCCTTGATAAGCCTGTTGACAGAGATGAGGTCGATGGACTCCGGGCGGCCACCGCAGGGCACGAAGGCATCCGTCATGCCCGTATCGCGCAGGTGGTAAGTGTTTCGGAACGAGGTTCCGTTGGTGACAATCTCTCCGTTGGGCAGGGTGATGTTGTTGTCGTCGCAAAGGATGCGGTAACCATCCTTGGAGAGCTTGGTCATGTCATACTCGCTGATCATGGCTCGCTTCTTGGCCAGGCGGAGGAGCTCCTCCTTGTCCAAGCCGTTGGGGTCCGCCAAGACACCCGATCCGTCAACAATGGCCGTCCACTTCTCGTTGCCGAGCAGGATCTCATTGCTGCCCAGGTCGCCGTCTGGGCCACCAGTTTGCATCTTGCGGACCGTTGAAGGGTCCAGCTCGAGCTTCCTGTAGATGCCCTTGACGTACTCGCGCACCGACAGCGTGGTCATGCCGTACTTGTCGTGGGGGATACCACCCAGCTTCTGCGACTTGCCGGTGAAGAAAGACTTCCACCAAGGCGCTCCACGGGCCCTCGCGTGCTCCGTGGCCCAGTCCACCAAGTCGGCGGTGTTCTCATCCGGGCCCATGAAAAGGATTTCCTCCTTGCCGTAAAGGTCCACCAGCTTGTTCTTAATGCCGGGGCTGGCAGCGGGCAGGAGGAGGTCCAGGATACTGTCGATGTACTTCTCGAACGCCTCCTGGGCCTTGTCCTGCTGCTTGGGATCCAGCAAGATGACACCCTTGGAGCCGCCTTCGGGGATGTCCTTGTTCTTACGTTGCTGGGTGCTGGCCAGACCGTAGTTCTCGTCAAAGAGGTTACGCGCGTTGATGCCATACGCCTCCTTGCTCCGAGACTTGACAATGCGGATACCACCGCGAGAGATGTCTCGGAAGCGGAGGTGGAATCCTCGCGACTCGGCACCAATGACAAGGAACATGCCATAGAGCCGGCGAGGGTATTCAACCTCGGGCAAGAAGGAGGGGTCCAAGCGGAAGCTGAGGGCAACCTTGGTCGGAGTGAAGTAGTTGGTCTTCAGAATGGCATTGTTGAAGACTCTGAACGCAGTCATCACCATCTCGTCGTGCTCATTAGACACGGTCTTGGAGATGGTGTCCTGGAGCCTCGCGTCAGACAGCACCTCAACCACCGGGGTCGGTGCCACGGCCACCTGGTCCTGCTCGGCGGCGCCGGGAAGATGCACGGAGGCAAACGAGGCATACAGCGACCTGACGAGGCCGGGGTAGTTCTGGATGATTTCCAGAATGTAGTCAGGGGTGAACGTCTCGGTACGCAGACGTCGCTTAAGCTTCGACAGAAGCGCGGCTTGGGCGGGGTCTGCCGAGCTCAAGATCTCAGACAGGGACGCGTACTCGGGTCCAAGTCGGTTAAGGAAATGCTGCACGAAGACCCACGCGGAGTGGGCATAGACAGCCTCCTGAAGACTCAGGTCTCCGACGGCGAAGAGGTTGTGGAACTTGTTCTGGGGCAAGCAGTAGAGGAGGGAAATCTCCTTGGTGATCTGGTGAATCGACTCGTCGAGGGGCGGGAAGTATCCCTCCGACGGGTTCGCGGGCTTGACGTAGATACTCATGACGGTGATGCCGTTGGAGAACTGCTCCACGTACTTCCTGGAGCTGGTGACACCGTAGTAGTGGTAAAGGTCACTGAGGGCGGAGAACATGCCCCGGGCCGTGCGAGTGCGGAACGCGACGACCAGACGCTTCTCTGCCAGGCCCTCAATGTCGAAGATCTCGATGACCGGGCCAGCACGGTTGACGGCCAGCTCAATAATCTCCTGGTAGATCTGCTTGGTGTTGTCCGTTGCCTTCTGCCAGAAGCCGCTGTCGGAAATGAGCTCGATGTTCGTCTCCTTGGGATCCGTCTCCTCGGGCGACTGCTTAAACTGGCACTGGTAGACGAAGTAGCAACGAAGAGTGGCCTTGGAGGACGGGCTGGCGCCAATAACGGCCGGTGACCGGAAGGTCTCAACGCGGTACTTGGTCTTGCCCTGATGGTCAAGGTACTTGGCCTCAAGACGCGACTCATATCTGGGGCCGCCGACGTGGCCCTTGCCAGGCTCACTGGTATCGATGTAGATGGCGTGGTCATTGGCCTCCATATCCAGGCGGATCTCTTCTCGCTTGTCCTCCCGGGAGTAGGCCGCCACCTTGGCGGCATAGAGAGAGGTGATCTGGCTGGCAATGACGTCCGGGCTCTCAATGCGGAAGTAGGCGTCATCAATGCCCAGCTGCTCGTAGAACCAGCGAATCTGCTCCTCAACAAGCGATTCGGGAATCCATCCGCCTCCCACAATGATGTCCTTGACTGCAAAGAGCGAAGCACGTTAGTTGTGTTCTGCAAGACAAGATGCTACATGGTTTACGTACCGGTCTTCATCTGCTCGAGCTTGCCCGCGAATTCGGGGGCAACGTAGCCAACCGTTGCCGACCGCAGAGTCCGGTTACCATTTCCGTACGAATGGGACCGTAGCGGGACGCTGAAGTGCGTAGGCTGTGGTGAAGGTCCGCGGCTGGAGTCCTCAGAGTCCTCGGACTGGAGGTTGGCCAAGGCCTTCGGCTTGAGAGGTGCTGAAGACATGCTGGGCAGCTGATGTGTTATTTCGAAAGGATCAACGTATTCTGGAAACCTATCCAACGATGGAAGGTCAGTACTTTGAGTCTGCACAGCCAACATGATATTTGAGTTGTGACGGAAAGAACGAAAATGCGCGCAAGTCAGAAGAACAAAGGGGCTGCAGCACAGCGAGACTGGCAACGAAGCTCGCAGGCTCCGAGACCAGCGGGCTCTGAGTTTATAAAAAGCAGAGCGGCGCCAGACATGGTCGTTGAACCAAACAGCGGGCCGCGTGTAAGTGAGGAAGGGGGGGCCGGGGGCGCCATGCAATGGGAAGGGATACGAGACGAGCGCGCGACAGCGACAGGGAATTTGCTGCTCAGATCGAGCCCCTTATCTCCGGCGTATGACATGGTCGTCATCGCAGGTGCGACTTGACTCGAAGTCCCAGACCGGGCACGGTGAACACGCCGTTCACCGACCGAGGACGTGCCACCCCCGTCCGATAAGAGCAAAGATGACCGCATGACCTGAGGCGATGCCACTCACCTAGGGTCCTGTTCCGTATCGCTTCTGAAACGATTCGGCCGGGGTTCCGTGCGTTCCGGGGCGCGTCAATTGACCAATTGGCTCAGTCAGGAAACGCAGCCAGCTCGTCGACGAATTGTATGACTATTGCAGCACAAGCCGTCGATCTCTGCAATGCAGGTCGGAATGCGGCTGTCGGGTTGGCGGGGCACTTGGCGGGGCAGACAGATAAGGGAAGCAGAGCGCCGCGGGAGAAGGCAACTCAGCGAAGACTCTCGACGGAGAGAGATAAGAGACGCAAAGCGTTCTGGAAACGGGGAGGGAAGTGCGGGCTTTAGGCTCGGTGATGTCCGTGACGCTTCTGCTACTGCGCGAGGTCAGCGCGGCTCAACAAGGTGGCCCGAATCGTTCCCGGCAGCCCTTAATCGCGCTGCGTGCGGACGCAAGCCAACACGGCCATGCCGGCGCCGGAAATGGCGCGTGGGCCCTTCGACACGGCCTGGGCAGAGCAGAACCAACCCGGGAACCACGAGCAATAGAGCGGGCGGCGACAACCACGTACCTGGAAGCGAGGGAAGAGGAGGAGGCGTAGAGAGAAGGAGACGTGTGTCTCAGATGCGAGATAGGATGGAGAGAGAGGCCAATTGGCACAGGGAAGAGCAGGTCGGAGTAGTTGCAAAAGCCTAGCTCCCAGAGTCTTGCTGGTTGAGGGTTGGCGATGTGGTCATCGAGCAACCAAAAGCCACCCGGGCCAAACACTGGGACGGCGACGCTACCCTTAAGTATATTTTGCCCTCGACACCGGCGACGACGGCGACGCAAACCCCATCCTGGGCTTTTTTGCATCATGCCCCCAGAAAAGATCCTTTGCATGGCAACGGGTACAATGGTACGGGACAAGTACATCATAGCTCGCCTCGCAAGTACACGCCTCGTACCTGCCGCCCCTCGTAGGGTGGGGTGGGCCAAGAGGCAAGAAGGGCGGAGGGCCCCAGAACGCTCGACACCCCCCTCGGCCAGCAGCCTGGGCTCGGGCTGCGCCTGGAACTGGCTCTGGGCAACGTCCCGCGAGCCCAGCAGGTCCGTTTGTACTGCCTGCCACCGCTGAAACCCCACGACGGCCGCCTGGAATTCTCGTCTCCTACCATCGCCATGGCACTCGCCGGTATCTCGCGCAAAGCACCCGGCCGCCGCACAATGCCCGGGACTCGGGAGCACACGAAACACGCGCAGGCAGGCAGGCAGGCGGGGAGGCTTCGGAGAAAGTAACATACGAGTAACCTAAGGAATTGCGCAAGGCGTCATCCCCAACCATCGTGATCGTGACCTCAGCCAACTCGCCTCCCGCCCCAGCGCCGCCCCAGCGTATTACCAAATACCAGCCAGCCGCTAGGCCGCATGGGGCAGTAGGTGTGCCCCGGACGCTTGGTACCTGGCCGCCAGACGTCAGGCACGAGTCGTCGATGTCCCAGCGGCGGCCGCAGCAGCAAGCACGGTGGCCGTTGGGCGGCCCCCCGGGGGGCTCATGGCGTCCAGCCGGCGCCTGCTTGCTCTGGCCTTCAGTGGCTCCAGTGGCTCCAGTGGGGGGGGGAGGGCGAGGGGAGGGCGAGCAGGTACCCCGCCATGCCCGCCAAAAGACGCACCTGCCCCGCCCCACCTGCGCCTGAGCGGGCCGGCTATTCGAGGCTCTCTTGGCGGTGCAGGATTTTTTCCAGGCCTTCTGCGCGCTTCTGGTCCTGTTCCATGAGCCTCGCTGGGGCATCGTGGGGACGTGCTAGCCTGATCGGAGCCCACGCCCCCCGGAATCGCGGGTTGGCGGCTGGCGTGTGCCGGCCCTGCGACGCATCAGCAGACTGATCAGAGATTTCTCGCTGAGGTGTCAAGAACTCTTGGCCCGTCGACAGGTCGCGCGTGGCGCTGCCCGGCCCCGTCCCAGTCCCCCCAGCTTTCTCGATCACGCTGCCCCGGCTTCCCCCAGGCTGCTCGCCCAATTCCCCAGCCCGGCTGCCAGCCTCCGGTCGCTGCTGTGTCACCGCTGCAGTCGCCCAAGGGACGGGTGTGGGCCCTCTTGGCGGCAGGACGCAGTGCGTCGCGAGTTTGGGTCCCAGCGTGCGCGATGCTGCGTCGAGGTGCGTTGGTTCCTGCCAAGTTGCGATCCCGCAGCTCGATGGCTCGCCGATATAGTACATACATTGTACGTCTCGGCCACGGACATCCGAGCAATGTTCGACACAGTGTCACAGAGAGCGCAAGAGGCCAGACGCGACGGACCCGGCGGTCTCGACCACTTGCAAGCGTGGCAATGCAAAGACAAAGCCCCAAGTCAGCACATGCCGCCGTGTGCAACCGCGTTTCAAGGCTGTGCCTCTATATACAGAGCATCCAGCATCCGACTCGTCGACGCGCGATGCCGGGCTGCGCTGGCATCAGCGTCATGCCGTCGTTCGCACGGTGCTCGCGCAACCATCCCGTTGGACGTGCATCGGCGCGGGCACGCCCACCCTGGCTTCGTGTTCGTGCGCCGAGATACTTTGCAACTACTCGTACCTTGGCTGTTCCATCGACCACCAGGGCAATTCTCGTCTGCTCGTAGCTAGCCCATGCGGCTTCAGCCATTGCTGCGGTTGGTTCGTCGCCTTACCGCCTCTTCGGCAGCGTCCCGCGGCTTGCGGGCCGTCCGAGCCTCTTTGTCAACGAAACTGGGGAAGGATTGCCTGGTATCCTGTCCGAAACATCTGCGCGCCGCTTCGCGTACACAATCCAGCTGCACGGCAAGGTCAGCAGTTCCGTTCTAGCTTCCGGATAGCTCCTCAATTGGCAACCCGAGTCGCCGTAGCCAACTAGCTGCTGCAATCGCTTCTCGGGGTGACGAACTTTACACGGGCAAGACAGCGCGCGGGCGTCGGCGGCGGGCGGCGCGGGCACCGGGGAGGCACAATGCAAACTCCAACGCCCCCCTGCTAGCGAACGGAGCCGCGTTCCGCGACGGACGGATGACAAGAATGCATGTAACTACTGTACTCGCACAACGTCGACGAGCTGTCGATCGACGAGCTGCGACGGCACCAAGCCCGGTTGCGAGTCCGAGTCTGCGACAGAAGCGGGCTTCGAGGCTCTGGGCGCCGTGTCTTGTCTCTGCAGCATGTCTCAGGGCCAGAAATACTCGGGACGGCTCCACCTCCGGAGCCCGTCGGGGAAGCAAGCCAACTTCGTGGAGGCAGAGGACGCAGAGGCTGGCTGGAGACGCCGGGCCTGGCGGGCCCCACCCTGGCCGTCGGCCGGGTGCTCCGACTGTTTCGCAGCCGTGGCTGCCAACGTTTCCATTACCCCCAGCTTTCTCAGCCCGCCGTTTCCATTACCCCCGTTTTACTTGATGGGCGCCAACCTCCAGCCGCTGCAGCTTCGAGTACGTACAACGTTCAAGCATGCGCCAAAACGTGGTATATGCAAAGTACCAAGAGCGTGGGATTTCGTCCCTTCTCTCCGCCAAACCACACTCCCCAGAACACGCAAACGGCGTCGACTGGTGCGGCCCGATTGGGGACGTCGTCTCGGTCTCGCAACCACCCCCCTCCTCCCTGCTCGCGCGTGCCGTGCTCTCGTGAACAGCCTCAGGGCCTCGCCTTACGTTATGCCTGCCTCCCACACGTCGACTTTCGAGCGCCCCGGCAGCCAGGTACCTACCGTACCCACGAGTACTCGTACCCGGAACTGCCAGCACGCCTCCAAATTACTTAATCGCGCGCCGGCGGGCCTCTGGCTCCGCTTGCCCGCCAGCCCACTTTGCCCCAAAGCGGCGACGAAAGGGGGAGCCGGGGTCCGGTCTGGCGTCGGCAGTGCATCACGAGGACGGCAGAAATGGAGAGAGGGTTTTGCTCCAGCATTTCTGCTTATTTGCCATTGCGCAACGGCAAACAGGATCCCTGCGCGCAGGTCACGATGCTCGTCCGCAATGGACGCTCGCGTTGCGTCTTACGTACACGGGCTCCAGTCCATTCGCCCGCCCGCAAGGCTTGAGCACCTCATCCGGCGCGTTCGCTCGTAACTGGCCCTTCCGGCCCCCGTCGTGCCAGCTGTCCTCCCCGGATTCGCGACATCTCGCCGGCTATTTTTACGCGTCCTGGCCTGGGCACCGTGCGGCTCCCGGGCTACCGCTCGTTCCTGAAGCTAATTTGCCGCACCGCCCTGCTGCTCCGTGCTCTATTCTCGAACACCGGTACTTCGTATTGGCTTGGCCTGGGAACTCAACAACACTAGTTCCCCCGTTGTTCGTCCCGTGACCTCGGCAGTGGCATCTCGTGCCCAGCTTTTATTTCGCCGATGGCTCTAGCGGTTATGGGGCATCAGGAGCCGCAGCTCGACGAAGTACTCGCAGCCGGAGGGAGCCATTGACCCGCTGTTCCAGGGGAAGGCCAGTAATCACATGGTTGTCGCCTTGCCTGTTGCCAGTTGCCAGTTACGAGTACGCTGTCAATCGCAACCATACTCGTACACCATCATGTCAAGATCATCCATACCCGTCGTAGAATGAAATCGAACCGACTTCTGGCAATGGCCCCGAAAATGCTTACTCCGTGCATTTCGGGCAATCATCGTCTTCAAATCATGACGACGAGCGCCATGGCACGTGACTATCGCGGTTTCCTCGGCTAAACCTCCGACAAGCCGGTGCCCATGTCCTACGTGCTCCGTACAGTCAGCTCTCTGAGCGGCCAAAAATTTTGACGGCAATATCGTGACGCAGCTACAACAGCCCGTCGACTTCAACGGACCATCAGCGACACGGCCCAGCGCAGTTATCGAATCGACCCTTTGGACTCTCGCCCCATCTGCGATCGACAATACAGCTTGACAACTCGATTTGCTCGCCATCGACGCATACCCTGTCCCCTTGTCAGCCAGCTGGTGTCGCAGGATCCCAGATCGCGAACCCCTTTGAGACGGACCTCGCCATCTCTGCAACAGCTGTCTGCCCGTGAAGGCTTTCTGCCCGTTACTGTATCGCCTCTAAATTTGAAAGCCCCAACCACCCGCTCAAGCCGCCAAGATGGTCACCCTCACCGAGGTCGAAGACGAGCACTTCCAGGCCAACCAGGTCGGCCCTGACGTTGACGAGGAGGATTTCACCGACACCGGTATTCTGCACCAAGGCACATGCATCCTTTAGACCGTCGCACTAATCACCCGTCGCTAGACTCTGAGATCTCCAACGAGTCCGAGTTCGATCCCACAAGCGAATCGCTCGCCGAGCGGCTATACGCCCTGCGCGACATCATCCCCCCCACCACCAGAGGCTGGGTCTCTAGCCACGTTAGCAACATCTCCAGCAAGGCCTGGAGCGTTCTGTCCTTCAGCGGCAAGGGCGCCTGGGTCATTACCACCTCGGCGCTCTTCTTCGGTGTCCCCTTTGCGCTCTCCTTTGCCGAGGATCAGCAGCTTACTGCCATGGAGCAAGAGTACAACATGCGACAGCAGGGGGGCGAGCTTCTGACTGCTGGGTCTGAAGGCACGGCTGAGAAGGTGGGAGCGGCGCTTGGGGACAAGCAGGCCAAGCCGGCCCTGTAAGCTGGCCGCGCTGCGATTGTATGAACGCTGGAAACGCTGTACGACATCAAATCTAGGATGTGGTAATCTTGGGCTGGAGATTAGCCCTCTTTGTACAATAACTGGGAATGGGCCGCCACTGCCAGGTCCCTATTCGATGACGCGCGGCACGGATGGGCTCGGCGATTCCGGACACTGCATGCATGCTTCGGGGTATAAAGCGGCTTGGACAAATACATATATTCATTGCAATCTCGCTTCTCCATGACACACGAACGAGTTCACACATGTCTTGCGCGCCACGGCAGGTTTCTGATTCTAGCTACCCGTATGTTCGACGTGAACCTCGGCGACTTCGTGAAGGACGAAGCAGGCATGCTCTAGTGAAGTCCCCGACCCGCAACCACTGACCCAAGGGTATGTTACGCGAAGGCTCAGTCTGATATAGCTCCCACATTCGTGAGAATTTGCAAATTATCCGGCCTGGATCCCCGGAAAAGCAGCGACGCAGCATTTCTGACCGCGTTGCATCGGCATGTCCGGTCCGAGTGTAGGGTGAGGACACCGAGGTGCATGCGGGGTCCGACTTTCTTGAACCTTTTGCCCTAACATGCACGATACACAAGCAGGCAGAGTCTCGGGGGACACGATGGACTACGTGGCTCTTCCCAAAATCGAGGTAGGTCGGCGTCTTCACATCCTTTACCGTGTGTCGACACTCTTCAGGACTCGATGACCGACTCACACGACAGCTGCACGCTCATCTCACGGGGAGCATCTCACGGCGCACCCTGCACGAGATATGGCTCCAGAAGAAGGCCGCTGGCGAGACGGAGCTGGTGGACCTGCTGGTGGTCATGCCGGAGAACAAACACGACTACGACCTCGAGACGTGAGTCTCCCCATCGTGGGACTCACGACGATGGCATATTGTTCCAGGACGGCGAGCCGTTGACGACCATAATGACAGCTTCTTCCCGTTGTTCAGTAGCTACATCTACAATCTCCTCACCGACGAGGCTTCGATCCGTCAGGCCACGACGTCAGTGCTGCATGACTTCATGAGCGACGGTGTCGTGTACCTGGAGCTGCGCACCACGCCCCGCGCCACGGCCGACCTCACGCCCGAGGCCTACGTCCGGCTGCTGCTCGCGACCATCGCCGACTTCGAGGCCGCGCACGGGGACCGGATGCACACGCGGCTCATCCTCTCCATCGATCGGCGGCACTCCCTCGAGACCGCCGAGTCCATCCTTGCCCTGGCCTTGCGCCTTCGCGTCGAGGGCGCCGGCTGCGGAGTCGTCGGCCTTGACCTCTGCGGAGACCCTACGGCTCGCCCCGGCGGCGGCGTTTCCCTCTTCACGCCCGTATTCGCGCAGGCGCCGGCCCACGGGCTCGGCGTGACGGTTCACTTCGCCGAGGCCGAGGCCAGCGGCTCGCGCGCGGAGCTGGACACGCTGCTGGGCTGGAACCCGGCCCGGCTGGGCCACGTCATCTGGGAAGACGAGGAGACCAGGCGGGAGATTGCGCGGCGCGGGCTGTGCCTCGAGCTGTGCCTGAGCTGCAACGTGCGAGCGGGCATGGTGCGCGGCGGCTTTGAGGGGCATCACTTCGGGCACTGGGTAGGGGTTCACGGACCTAGGATATCACTCGCCGTGGGTTCCGCCCCCCCTTAACCCCCTTTCGGCTACACGATCTCCGTTTCTTGGAAGCGTGCCTTGCCGGGTGCGTAGCGCTGCTAACCGTGAGACGACACGCAGACCGACGATAAGGGCATCTTCGGCAGCCCCTTGTCCAACGAATACCGCCTCGTAGCGGAGCACTTTGGCCTCGGCCGCGCGCGAATCTGCGCCCTCGCGCGGCAGGGCATCGACGGCATTTTTGGCGGTGAGGAGGAGAAGCAGCGGCTGCGGGCTATCATGTGGGCTTGAGCATCGAATTCTTGATCAAAGGGGGGTTTCGCGCAGCGAGTAGTCTCACGAGCAAGATGAAGTTGCGTGAACGTGGTGAGAGTCAAGAGTATCTTTCCTTCTATCGGCGCCTAGACAGGTATCAAACGTTCATGCTTCAAGCTAATGACTGCAAGCTATGCCATGACAAAAGAACAGGAGAAAGGGAGAAGTCCGACGTCGAGCGGAGACCTTTTGTTGCACTGTCTATCACCACCTTTTAGCGCTGTGAAGCAATCTCTCAAGCCACTTCGACAAGGAAAGCCGTCGCTACCGCAGAGGGCTCAACTCTGTGTAAAATCAAAAATGCCATTTCCTTCGTGTTTCATGAAACCAACTCATCAAAAAGACAAATCAGTGCAGGCTTGGCGGCGGCGCGTCCAGATCCACGGCCTCAACCATGGTCCTCTGCACCTCGCACTTGCCCACGAGCTCGTGGAAGAACTTGCCTGCGCGTTCACTCTCACCCTTGACCTTGACCGTCTCATCCCGACGGTTGCCCAGGTCCTTGACGCTCCGGTCCAGAGCTACGCGGAGGTTGTCGGCCGGGAAGCGGAGGACCTTGCGCACCGCCGCCGAGATGCGAGCCGAGTTGGAGTGCACGTAGTCGAGCTCGGCGAGCTGCGTCGATATTTTGTTGGCCAACCGTGGCGGCAGCGAGTTGGGTATTTGTTGCAGGACGTAGGCCGATGCGGCGATGGCTGAGCAGACAGTTAGTGGAAGGCTTCGCATGGGCATGTAAGGGCTTACTCACCAGCTATGAGAATTCCGGGGAGGACGAGCTGCCGGAGATTCTCATTGCTCAAGACACGAGTCGCAGTCAGGGCCTGATCCATCCAGGTGTTCATCCCAAGCATCCGCGGCACGACGGCGCCGGCGACGGTCAGAGCCATGCCCGTCCCGGCAAACTTCTCCTGGCGTTGCAGCAGGGTCGACCAGTCGACAAAGTCCCACAGCTCAGTGGGAATGTCGACCTGGCGGGCGAGGGCGTCGCGCTTGCGCCGGAACATGACGTCGGGTCGGAAAAGGAGGTTCTGAAACTCATCGCCCACGTGCAGAAGGCCCAGCTGCTTGATGGCGTTGACTCCCTCGACCGTCCTGCCCCTGGCATGTTCCTCGCACTCCGTGACGGCATCAGCAATGTGCGAGAGCATGGCCTCCTTGAGGTCATCGGCGTACTGGAACGCGCCAAAGAAGCCAGGATACGGGACGTGGTAATTCGCCTCACCCGCGTAGGTGATGGCGGCGTTGAGCTGGGCACGAGTGTGGTCGTAGACTTCTTTACAAGTGCCTTCGATGTTCTGGTCAACTTGGTCTCCGACCTCGGCCTTGGCCTTTCTGCTCGACTCCAACTGCGGCTCGAGCTCCTTGAGCTCCTGAGAGACTCGCTCCAGCTCCGACTGAGCGACCTCCTGGTTGACGGTGGCCAGAGTGTTGACGTCGTTGAGGATGTTTAGAAGATACGTCCTCGCGGGGGCGAGCTTGGACCGCGCTCGCTTCTCGAGCACGAAGCGCCGGAGGGATTGCTCCAAAGCCTCGAAGTCTCGGATCTTGTCCAGGTCCTTGCCTTTGCCCTTGTCGTCGCTCGGGTCGTCACCGCCGCCTCCCCCGCTTGAGCTCCCACTGCCGCCCCCGCTGCCTCCAGGCCCTCCCGGAGGTGACCCGGCCGGGATCGCATTGCTGGACACGAAGTGGACGAGCTCCGTCGACTCCTTGCGGGTCCGCGGACTAAGACCCGATACCTGGTCCAGAATCAGTTTCTGACACCTTTCCTTGTCCTTGATAGTGTCATAGCCGTTGACCACTATGAAGATGTAGGCTTTCTCCGCGGCGGCTGCCCAGATAAACTCCCTGGCCGATTGTGTGAAGTGGTTCGCCGCAGACACGACGAACACGACCACGTCGATCTCCTCTTGCCTGGCGAAAATGGCTGTGGTCTTTGTCGTGTCGGAATTCAGACCAGGCGCGTCGATGAGAGCAATGTCGACTACTCCGTTGTTGAGCAAAGACTCATCAATGGTCCTGACGTCCTTGACGTAGACCTTGCACTGAGTGTAGGTTTCGTTGTCGACGACAATTCTCTCGAGCTCTTGAAGGGAAAACACATCGTAGGTCGACTCGTCATTTCTGCTGTAGACAGCGTCCTTGTGCACGGCATGAACCTCCTCGATCCCAGCGTTCTCCCTCGCGTCCAGTACCTCGCAGAAGATGGCGGTGCACGGTTGCTGGTCCTCGGGCAAGACTTTGCGTCGCAGAAGAGCGTTGCAAAACGTAGACTTGCCGGCGTTGAGATCACCTGTGATGAGGATCTTGCTGGCAGTGTCCTCAATGCGCTCTCGAAGCGACAGGAGGTGCTTGATGCTAGAGCTAATCTTCCCATCTAGAAGCGACGCAATGGAGTTCTTCTCCAACGAATGCACCAACTCGGCTTGATGCAGGGAGCCCAGCTTCAAATCAAGCTTCAGTATAGAAAACTCTTGCGCAATCTGGGGCGAGACGAGACGGGGCTCGGGCTTGCTCCGGCTCTCGGCGGCACGGCTGGACTCGGCCAGCATATCATCGCCCGCGGTCATCGATCGTCGAAGGGCGGGAGGGTGACTTGTGGTGGGCGATGAGTCTGCGGAGTGCGCCATCAAGGAGTGGGTGTGGGCGAGGCCAGGTCGCGACGAGGGCCTCTCGGCATCGGCGGTCGAGTCGGAGCGTTGGACAGACGGATAGTGCGCAGGCCACGAGGTGTTCATGTCCCGTAGGCTCCCCAGCAGGTCCAAGACGGTGTTTATCGACCGGCCGAGAGTCGCGCGCTGCGAATTGTACCACAGCTGGTGCACCGCGCCAGAGTGCGGCCGGTCGTGGTGCATGGGCACGTCCCAGGTCGACGCCGCCGTCGTCGCATGATGGTCCTCGCCCGACATGCTGCCGCCGTAGCCAGAGTCGACATCCAGCAAGTTCTGCAGCCGCGCGGCGTGCTCCGAGGCAGAGCCGCTGCCGACGGTCATGTAATGGGGGCGGGCGGATGGCGGAGAGTCTTTCGGCGCGTTGGCATCCGGCTCGCGGGGGGCGGGAGCCTTGCCCTTGCCTGTGAAGTAGTCCTGGCTCATGTCAAACGGCTCTGGTCGAGCGGCATGGTCGAGAAGAGGAGCGAACGGCTGGAACGGAAGGCAGGCTGACGCTGATGTCGGGTGCGAGCGCGCAGGAAGGTGAGGTGAGGCAAGGTAGCTGGTAGGATGGACGGGTTCGATGGATGGGTCGATGGGGGGAGAGAATCGTCAACGGGTTTGGGCCAGCGGCAAATTCGGGGGCACGGCAGCCCACGGAAGGCGCGTTGATTGGCTGTACAGCGGCAGAAGCTCGGGATGCAGCGTCGCACCGCGCCTGTTGCGCTTCCTCTAGGTAGGTGCCTTATCTTATCGGTGCTTCGTCATTGCGGCCTGCGCCCAGCGAATAAGGAATATCTTAAGGTAGGTACTGTACTTGGTACGGCCAAGGCACCCAAGCAACAAAGCACCCCACGAGTAAGGTACCTGCAGTGCCTGGTACCCCTACCCTTGCGCCGAGTCGCTGCCAACCAGAAACCAACCCGACCACACGCAGCCTGGGCGACGGTTACGTAGGAGCCTGGGACCGACCGACGTCTCCCATCGCCGTCCTTGATTCCACCACCCTCATCAGACCACCGTGCGCGTCGCCCCTGGCCGCCGTCTCTCGCTCCACAACCCGGCCTCCAGCGACGTGAAGAGGGCCATCGCCAACCGCCAACATGAATGTGCGTGCCCGTGCATGCGACGCCGCCGAACCCCCGCCGCAGCTGACCGTTGTCTAGATCCTGGAATGGGCGTTTGGCAAGCGCATGACGCCGGCGGAGCGTCTGCGCAAGAACCAGCGCATGCTCGACAAGGCAATTCGGGAGCTCGACCAGACGCGCGTCAAGCTGGAGAAGCAGGAGAAGACACTCATACAGCAGATCAAGACGAGCGCCAAGAACGGCCAGATGGGCGCCTGCAAGATCCAGGCCAAAGACCTCGTCCGAACCCGGCGGTACATAGAGAAGTTCTTCGCCATGAGGAGCCAGCTCCAAAAGATCTCCCTACGGCTTCAGGTACGGTTGCGCCAGCCAACTATCCCGCGTGTGCCGGCGACTGACGCGGACTGCCCGCCATGCAGACGTACCGAACGAACGAGCAGATGATGCAGGCCATGAAGGGGGCCACCATGGCGCTCGGGAGCATGAACAAGTCGATGAACCTTCCTCAGCTGCAACGCATCGCCATGGAATTCGAACGCGAGAACGACATCATGGAGCAACGGCAGGAGATGATGGACGACGCAGTCGATGACGCCATGGACGTCGGCGTCGAAGAAGAGGGAGACGAGGTCGTGGAGCAAGTCCTGGAAGAGATCGGCATCGACTTCAAACAAGACGTGAGCCTGCTCCTCCCCCCATCGAGTCCCCTGGCACTGACAACTCCCTCGCAGCTCGGCGAAACCCCAACCGCGCTGGGAAACTCTGCCGTGTCCGAGGGCAAGATTGCGCAGGCGGTTGGCGGCGGCGGCGGCGGCGACCCTGTCGACGACGACCTACAAGCCCGTTTGGACAGCTTGAGGAAATGATGCTCCGACGATTTACGAATGAAGAATCCTGTAGATATCCGACCGCCTTGTTTGACTCGGGTCCCCTGGCAACAGGTGCCTCGACGGTGCCACATCTGACATCGCGGTGAGGCGGACTTGGCTTGGCCTGGCAGATGCGTTGGAGCACAAGGTACTACGTAAGAGTGAGCGTAACAGGGGTCTGGGGCCTTGGGATTTGCGGTGTCCATAGCGGTTATGATTGCAAAGATGATTAATCAACAAGACTGTGCCAACGACACGGTCTGGTCTGTGGTAGACTGCTTGCCCCGTGTCCGGACCTCTCTACCCGTCGTCGTAAGGCTCGACCTAGTCCAGCAAGGGCTCGCGGACAAGGCTACAAGTAGGTGGTTGGTAATAGCCCTGCCTGGAGTTTGCTTAAGCAACCCTTGTGTGCGGAGCTGCCAACGCGGTGCAGCAAGCAGGACTACGGGGCACCGCATGGGTGTCTGCTGGACCAACGAGAATGATGGGATCATCTTGGAAAGAACAAGGCACCAGGTAGATGGTCCAATCCCCGTGACCGAACGCACCCGCACCACGCCTGTCGGACCCGACGAGTCGACTTCGGACCGTCATCGGCTCGGATCCGGAGGATGGGCAGGTGGGCGCTCCGGCGATGCTGAATACCTTACCTCACCTCTGGAGGCTCGCAGGCGGCCCCCGACCAGCAACCTAGGTAGGTACTCGTACGAGGAAAATAGGGTATTGGGTGGCTCGTATGTACGGAACTTCCGCGACTCCCGCGAAACGCTTGCCTCGGCCACAGTAGACGATCGTCGCAGATCCCGGAGTTGGGTAGCAAGAGGTGCTCGATGGTCCAAGCTGGCGCTGCGGACTGCATGTGCCTAGGTAATACTCGTACACCGCCACGGCCTGGGCGCGATGTGTAGTGATGGGGATGAATGGCCATGACCGCTGTGAAGGATTGATTGCATGCATGTCGGTGGTTTCCTTACTGACGTCTTCTTCCCTGTACTTAGGTACTCGTACAGGTGCCGCCCAAGCCAGAAGCGCGGGCAGCTGGCAGCCCCGCCAAGCGCCACCTGGAGCGCCGTGGCCGATGAGCGCAGCGGGTCAGTCCCCTGTGGAGAGCTAAGTTGCCTGAGGTTAGCCCCGGTTGCCACCCAGCAGCAGCTGCACTGGGCCGGCAAGCGCCCAAGTGAGGTGCCCTTTGGGCTGTGGCACCTTCCCCGCCATTGTCCAGTCCATCCCCTTCTCCTGCATTCCCGCGGCGCTACGATTAGAAAGCCGCCCGCGTAGTCCGTAGACCCCGATAAGACAGACCGTCACCACCAACACCGAGCCCGCCCATCGCACGCCCATCGCCCGCTGACCAACACCCGCAACGCCGCCTCTACCAGCGACATCCCGCCTGGCCTGCCTCTCTGCTCTGCTCTCAGGCAGCTCTCGGCACTTGACGTTGCACGACGCAGTGCGTCGCGATCCGCCCCTCCGCGGCCCTGTCAGCGCTCGAGTGGCACCTCCTCCCACCGACGGACGACGACGGCGACGACGACGACGACGACGCGGCGGTTCCGCTTACGCAAGTGTGGTGCGTGCTGCAGCCCATTTCTGTCCCTTATCCTTTGTCTCTTGTCACCTCGCCTCGATGCGCGCTCGTGTTCCGCTGCTATCTTGGCCTTTGTGGCCCTGCGGCCACGTCCGTCGTGATTCAACGTCGCCAGCTGAAAGCGCTGCCAGTCCACCTGGCCGTCGGCTCGGTCGGCTCTGCCCGCCTTTAAAGCTAACACTGCCACTGCCCCTCGTTGTTTCCGCATCCCTCGCGCCCCGCTGACATTCGTGATCTCATAGGCAACAGTCTGCAATCCGCCTCCCCCCGCCAAGCAAACACGCTCTTCGCCTTCGACAGCTCCGTCCTTGCCTGGGCCTGCTTGCCACGTACGAAGCAAGCAGCTCCGTCTCTCCAAAGCTCGACACATCTAAGCGCTTATCCCCTCCGCACGCCGCGTGATCGTCTGCATTGCGACGCCATACCCGCGTGAGATCTCGCCAAACCACTGCTGCTAAGCCCCTCTCGCCTAACCCAGGTTCCTTTCCCCCCCCAACCACAAGCTGGCAGGCAACAAGCGTCGCAGTCTCTCCTCTCAAGGAGGAAGCCTGCTGAATAGGATGTTTGGCGGCAGCTCCGGCACTTCGGCATCCAAGACTGAGAGCGAGCCCAAGGAAGAGGGCAAGTCGCCCTCCCCGGGATCAAGTCCAAACTCCAATGCCGCGAATCCCATCAAGCCAACGGAGCAGGCAGCACTCGGTGAGAAGCGCAGCGGCAACGGCAGCCCTCCAGGCCGAAATGACAATGGCGGCTCCACGGACAAGAAGCGCAGGAGTAGCAGCGTCGGAAGCAAAGCTAGCAGTCTCCTTGCCTCGGCTAAGAATTCTCTCAACTTCGGTCAGGTAGGCCGTGGCAATTCAGATCTGACCGCGCAGTCGCCTCTTCAGAAGTTGGGTAAGCAGGACCCTGCGCTGGCTGTGCCCCAGGGTCAACACAACAACTCCGCTGGCGAGTCGGCACCCGGTCCCAAGTCTACGTTCCGCGTCGGTGTCTGGGAAGATCGGAACAAGAAATGTCGGCGAACCATGGAGGATACCCACGCCTTCTTGTACAACTTCCTCGATACCCCAGCGCCAGCGCTGGCGTCTGCGCCTGCGCCTGCGACGGACGCGGACGAAGGCGAATCTTCGGCAACCAGTGAAGCGAACGGGTCGGGTCAGGACATGGTACAGTCCGATAATGGCTATTTTGCCATATTCGACGGACATGCCGGTACCTTTGCCGCCGATTGGTGCGGGAAGAAGCTACACATCATTCTGGAAGAGATGATACGGAAGAACCCCAACACCCCTCTTCCGGAGCTCTTGGACCAGACCTTCACCACTGTCGATGCTCAGCTCGAGAAGCTGCCTTTGAAGAACAGCGGGTGCACGGCCGCCATTGCTGTGCTGCGTTGGGAAGATCGTGTTCCCAGCAACCAATCCGCCACTGGCTCTCTGCCCCTTGCTCCCGCCAGTGCTGCGGCGGCAGCCAAAGCGCCAGCCAAGTCGAACGACGCGGCCTCGTCAGACAAGGAAACGGGAGCCACCACGGCTGACGCAGAGACGGCGAAAACGCCCCTGCCGGAGGCGGCGCATGCGAGGTTGAAGGGTTCCGCAAGCCGGCAACGTGTCCTGTACACGGCCAATGTAGGAGATGCGCGCATCATTTTGTGTCGCGGCGGGAAGGCATTACGATTGTCGTACGACCACAAGGGTAGCGACGAAAACGAGGGCAGGCGAATCGCCAACGCGGGAGGCTTGATCTTGAACAACCGCGTCAACGGCGTCTTGGCCGTAACACGAGCGCTCGGCGACGCCTATATGAAGGATCTCGTCACGGGCCATCCCTACACGACCGAAACCGTCATCCAACCTGACATCGACGAGTTTATGATAATTGCTTGCGACGGGGTAAGCCAAGCCCGCAACGAGCATTGAATTTGAATTTGCTTCTTTACTAACGGCGCCGCAGCTGTGGGACGTGTGTTCAGACCAGGAAGCCGTCGACCTCGTGCGGCATAACCAAGACCCCATTGCGGCCTCGAAGTCGCTCGTCGACCACGCCCTCAGCCGATTCAGCACCGACAACTTATCCTGCATGATTGTCCGGTTTGACAAGCAAGCTGCATCCCAGGGCCAGAATGCCAAGGGCAGCGGGGCAGACTCGGACGTAGCACCAGCCAAGGTCAGCGAGGTGGACAAGATCATCAACGACACCAAGCAAAAGATCGTCGATGGCATCACCCCAGCTGTGGGTGTTTCGGCCAGCAACGGCGGTCGTGGGTACGATGCCGTAGAGTCCGACGACGTAGAGTTCATGCCGACGACGCTCGACGGGACCTTGGAGGAGGAGCCTGCCGTCATCGACGAGGACGACTGCGTTGGGGTGACGCCTGGTGCCGACAAAGACGCTGCCGCCAAGTGAGATGCGCACAAGGGACGATGTCGGAAGAGATTTTCTGTCACGTCACAGAAGTCTCTTGAATCGATATGGTTATGAATTGATGGCGCCAGGCGCTGAACATGGTTTCTTTTCCTATCCGTCCCTGGTCTATCTGTGAAGTATCGAGAGGACCGCCTGTGCCGGTGGACTTTCGAGGCTCGCGTGCAAGGGTGGACTGGACGGTTTCTGGCAGGCCAGCATGGCTATTGTACGTTTCGAGGTATCTGTACGAGTAATTGCAGGTCAACATTAGACGACGCCGACGCCGCTCGAGCTTCGGCCGCCAAGGTACATCAAGCGTAGGTATGCGCAAGGCCTGCCATTGCTCACTCGTACGTACTCGCAGAAACGTCCAAGTCCAGGTGTGACGCTGAAGCCGATCGCGCCGCGCTTCTTGGGACGATGCAGCGCTTTGACCTAGCAATGCCGGACCCCTTGCGTCCCCACGCTTTGGCGCCTGTGTCAGATGTCCCCCCTCTCGAGCAATCCCGAAGCTTGGGAGGTCTCGGCAGTGCGATGTCTGGAAGCGTTACCTACTTGCCGTGAGCTCTCACATGGCACATACTCGTGGGCATAGGCCACTGCAACGTCCGATGACTTGCCTCGGACAGCTGCGTGGTCGGGCGGTGAGGTACGGCAAGGCGCCAGAGGTATGTGCACATGGAGGTTAGGCCTATCCCGCAGGAATCGCAAGTCAACGACAATAGCGCCACGGGAGTAATCAAACGCGGTTGAGACCGCTGAACGTGCAGCCCGCCGTTTTGGAGCCCCACCTCAGAGCCTGACCTGCGATTGTCGATGGACGAGGGTGAGCATACATACGAGTACAGTAATTAGTACGAGTACGACGTGGAGGACAATAGAGTTTCGGCAGCCGGTGGAGTCGCGAGCGGCTGGATGGATGATGGATCAACGGGCCATGGACGTGACGGCGGCCCCTGACGATGGCACGTTGGCGGGCTTGCAGCAGCCCCGTTGCAGGTCGGGACCCCTGGATCCCCCGCTTCTGCGGCCCTGGTTGGGCCCCGTGCTATTGACGATGGACGAGCCCCCCCCCCCATGGCCCCCTGGAGCGGATGGGATGTGAGTCGGTCAGGCAAGCTGCAAAATATCCTGACCCCGACTCCTCTCCCATCTCCGCTCGACTGCAGCGCCCACGTCCATCGTCCGCCGCCGCCGCTCGTTTGGCGTCGACTTTCTTCTTCGCCCCCCTCCTCGAGCTGCCTCGCAGCAGACTGAGCAGCCGGCCGAGCTGAGCTTGAGCCGCGCCCGCGGTACGTTGTGTGCGCTGCGCGTCAGTGTAACGCCAGCCCCGAGCTTACACGATGCCCGCTAGGAGCGCCCTCCATTGTTGCTTTTTGGCAGTGTCTCGGCCCCAGGCACGCGATAATCCGCTCGACGCTTCGAGAGAGCACGACGTCGCCGACGAGGGCGTTTTCCATGTCCTTCCCGCCCCGTCGCCGCAATTGCCTCGACCTGGCGAGCCGAGCCCCTGAGATTCGCTGCTAGCGCCGCTGCTCCTTCGACCGACTCGACTCGAGTCGACTCCGGCCACGCAGTCGACATCCGCCACGGCGAGGCGAGGGGCAGAGACGCAGAGCAGACACCATGTCGCTCAATGGCTTGGACAAGGCCGACATCGCCGAGGCCCACGAGGCCGCAACCTCGGAGCCGGGAGGATGGTATGGATATCCCGCCCGCCACGTCCCCGTCTGGCTAACGCGTGTGCGCTGGTCGAAACAGGTTTCTGCTCAAGTACTCGTCCCGTGATGAGGTGGAGCTGTTGAGCCGCGGCAGCCGGGGCGTCGTCGAGGTGCGCAACGCCGTGACCGAGTATGACGAGACGAGCCCGCTGTACGGTTTCTTGAAGTACCGCAGGAGGAATGTCGTAATCAAGTATCTGCCGGAGGATTGCTCCCGGCTCATTCAAGGTGAGTGCCTCTCCTGAGACATGGCCGGTGCATCGCATCATGACACATTTGAGAATCCGCAAAGCCGATGCTGACGAGTGGCTATATCTGCAGCGCGCGTGGCCGTCCACTTCAATGCCATCTGCGAACGCTTTTCTCCCTACGACACCACCTTCGAAATCGCAGCCGCAAGCGACCTTCAGGACACGAAGCTGTCCGCGGCCTGCTCCCTGCATGCCGCTTCTCGCTCGACATCGTCCTCCACCAGCTCCCTCCGCAGGAGGCGACTGATGGAGATCGCAGAGGAGGAAGAGGACGAACAGCGAGCCACCAAGCGCCAGTCGCTTGAAGAGCCAGGCCGGGAGCGGCCAAAGTCGGCAACTGTTGACACCTCTGCGGCGGACCCAGTGACCCTCAACTCGCAGCTGGCCGAGTCCCCCGAACAGAGCAAGTTCTCGGCAGCTTCAACGTCCGAGCTGCCGACATTCGTGGGCGCTGACGACCGGCCAACCTCGCCTGCGAATTCCATTACCGCCGAGTCGATCCGAAGCGAGCTCTTCGGCCATTCGGCGTACCCCTACACCAAGCACAAGGTGAAGCTCGCGCCCCGACCTTCGCTCGACGCGAACGGTCGGCCACAGGCGGCTGGCAACTTTCGACCTGTCTCTGCGATCCCAGCAGGTTTCAAGCTGTTCGGCAAGGGAAGCAAGAAGGGCAAGGGCAGCAGAGAAAGCCGCGCCCCCACCTCTGTGCAGGAAGAAACGCAGAGTCTGACCTCCGCTTCCTTGGCCGTTGCCACCCCCGACGAGGCACTGCAGGAGCAAGGCCACGCCGCCAGACCAGCTACGGTTTTGGGAGCGCCTGCGGAATCCAGAACGATGCCTCCGCCGGCCGCGTCCAAGAAGCAGATCATTTCGCCGGAAAAGGCCAGGCTGATGAAAGCCATGCAAATGAGGGAGAGGAAGAAGAGGATGAGCATGCAGCCCCCAGCGATCGTTCCGTCCTCTAATGATGCAGCTGCCTCGGCAAGCAAAGAGTCGGCGACCGATGACGATGTTGAAAGTGGAACTCATGAGGGCGAGCAGCCGCCCCGAGCCGAGGATGTCGATGATGGCCTGGTGAAGAGTGTTTCGAGCGTTGTGATGGACGCGGCCTCATCCCCGATACACGCTGACCATAATTCAGACGCAACACAGTCTGACTCTCGGCCAACTAGCCCCATCGTGGCTTTGTCCGACGCGGAACAGTCGACGAAGGCGTCGTCAATCTCGGAATCCACCGACGAGACAGTACGAGCCAAGGATGAACTCTTGGCGGACGACGACGCCGCGAATCCGGAATCACCCTCTCAAGACGTTTCGGCGAAGAGTTCCCGACACGGTGACGTCCTGGCCGCAGCCTCGACCAAGTCGGAGGAGAACAACGAGACCCCTGCTGAGAATGTACCCGATGAAGCCACCTCGGCGGGACAGACTATTCAGGAAGACAACGCTTCCGCTGAGCTGGAACCCACCACGGCCGAACAAAGAGCTTCAGATTCGACCACCACTGCCTTTGAGCCGCCACACGATCCTATAACCCACTTGGACACTGGCGCGGTCCCTCACAGCGATGACCAGAAAACATCTCTTGGGGATGTGAATCCCGAAACAGTCAACATTCCACCGGCGGAGTCCGCCGAGCCTGTGACTGCGACAGAGATGAAGAAAGATCCCTCAGCTCAGCCGCCGGAGGACGCGAAGACCGATGTTTCGACGCAGGCTCTGCCGGCTGCAAAGACTGCCACCGAGGACATCGAAGTGTCCGCTCTGCCACTGCCGATCCATGAAGAGAGCTCGACACCCGCCTCGGCCAAGCCTCCAACGGATCAGAAGGACCAGGAGCAGTACGATAGCGAAGCAGAGACGACGCCTGAGCAGGCAGATAAGGCGAAGCGCAGAGGCGGCTTCATCGAACCCATTCGCACCGATTTCGCCAAGCACAGCCGGCAGACGTCGCGGTCAGAGACCAATCTGTCGGATGACGAGGAGCTCATGGAGGAGCTGCGGAGCGCCACGTTGCAAGAGGCAAAGCCCATGCTTGTTGCCAAAACTCCAGTCTCCGCGACCTTCCCGTCGAGCCCCGTCAAGGGACCTGGCCTGCCCGGCGCGCCGAGGGCTCAGATGATACGAACTGTATCCAATCCGGTCCGGAACAGCCTCGCCGTTCCTGTCGATGTGAACCAAACGTCAGCACGGTCAATGAGTTCCGGGGCTGCGTACTTGCAACAGGTCGGCCAGCAGCAGCAGCAGCAAGGTGGAAGCTTGGCCAAGAAGACCAACATGGGCTCGAGCATCTCTCAGCGTATCAAGGCGCTGGAGAAGCTGTCCGCAGGGACGGGGGAGCCCGGGGCGCCGGCTGCAAGGGAGCGGCCGTCATCGACCTTTTTTGCCGTCAAGAAGCGGGAGCCGTCCAGATCACCTTCTGTCATGGACCGAGCCATCTCGCTCCGGCAGAAATCCGAGTCACCCTCCCGGTCGCTCGAGTCCTCGCCAGACGCAGGCAAGCGCGCACTTCGAGAGCGCTCCGGCTCGGTGACGAGCCGCTTATCCACGTTCGAGCCTCCTTCAGGAGCCATTCCCTCTGGCTGGGCCAACCCTCTGAGGCCCTCGCCCGGTAACTCACAACGCGGCCGGCCCGAGTCGGTGTCTGTGACCGCCAAAATCATCCGGGACCCGAATCAAAGCATGAAGTTTGGCTTCGAGCCCCCCAAGGACCCCTCAGAGTACAGCCACCTGGAGCTGAAGCAGTCCCCCCTGCTCGTCGACCACCAGAAGGCGACGCGCGAGCGAACCCGGGTAGCCGAGGAGCCGGCGTCGGAACGAAGGTCGAGCTCCCACGAGCGTAGCAAGTCGGGCAGACCGCGGCAATCATCGTCCCTGAGCATCGTCAAGGACTTCATCAAGGAGCGGCGCAAGTCCGTCACCTCCAACCAGGGGGAGGCCCCCTTTGCCCCGGCCGCGCCCAACCCGTCGCGCTCGCCCTCCCGTCCTGCGTCCATGCACCAGAACAGCACTTTCTCCCCTCGGCTGTCCATTAGCAGCCGTCGCTCCATCAGCAAAGACCGCGAGACTGCCATGTCGGCGACTGGGGATGGCTGTGGCGATGACGCCAAGTCAGCCAACGGGGACAAGAAGCTGTCCCGGGCAGGGCGGTTCATGCGACGCCTGTCCACCCTCTCCGGAGGCCGAGGCAAGAACTCGCCGACGGGAATCTCGTCGACGGTGACGGAGGAGGAGACGCCCGAGCCGGCGGCGGCCAGGCCCGCCACCACGGGCACGCCGACCATCATTTCGTACATGGGCGACGTCAACGTGCAGTTCCCGGA
This sequence comes from Tolypocladium album, assembly GCA_024341135.1. Classification (NCBI taxonomy): domain Eukaryota; kingdom Fungi; phylum Ascomycota; class Sordariomycetes; order Hypocreales; family Ophiocordycipitaceae; genus Tolypocladium; species Tolypocladium album. Next base: position 56,434 of record JALHCF010000133.1, read on the forward strand.
CAACCTGCTCTGGAAGCGCCGCAACATGTGCCTCGACTCCCAAGGGTTCCTGATCCTGAGCGCGCTGCCCGCCCAGAGCGGCCGGCAGGCCCAGGGCACCAAGCGCTACCACCTCAGCGAGTTCCGCGCGCCGTACACGCCCGACGTGGAGGTCCAGGAGCTGCCCAACAGCGTCGTGCTCGACTTCGTCGAGGGCACCAGCATACAGGTGGCCTGCGAGGATCGCGCCGGGCAGCTGCACGTGCTGAACAGTAAGTTCGGCCCGGCCACTTCCCCCCGAAAACCCTCGCCTGAGCTAACACACGACGTAGTTTTGCAAGACGCGCACGCAACGCGTGGCTCGACGTATGGCCTTTGAGTGTTGCACAGCCTCTGAAACAAGGCTGGGCCTCGCACTAGGCACCGACTCCGTGCGCTGCAACTTGCAAGACGTCTCGAGACTCGACAGCGAACACTGCTCGCCGGGCAATGACGCGCCGTCCATCCCATCCACACCAACTTGTTCCTCCACCGTCACATTATTCGCTTTGCCAGGGCCTCGGGACAATGGGAAGCAGTTGCTGGACTAGCATTTCCGTCACTCAGCTCGCGTTCGCTCTTCAGCCTTGCTCCATCATCTTTTCTTTTTTCGCCCTCCACCCCTTTCCTCCCCCCAAAAGCATCATCCGTTTCGCTCGATGGTCACAGCTCATGTTCCCTTTGTACGTTCTTGCTCCGTCTTCAGCGGGTTTCAGATATCGGTATGATACCAGCCGGCATTCCCATCGGGGGGGCCAATTTTTCTTCTCTCTTGACCTCTTCTTCCTTCTTCCATCTTCACACCTTTCTCTTCCTCTTCCTCTTCCTCTTCCTCCTCCTTTTCTTCTCTCTATTTCTTCCTCTTACTTCTTTGACACCATCAGACGCGCCCACTTGGTCAACATCCTGCCTATCACAGCGGCAGCCGGCCTGTTCTTCACTCTCCCTAGTCTAGAAAGCGGTGCAGTCTGGAGGGTATGTGGCGGATTGAGATGGAGAAGGGGATCGTCTAGACAGATCTCGCCGTTCATGCCGTAGTTTAATAAGCACGCTATCGCCTCCAGCCTATTTACGTGTGGGAGGGCGGTGGAAGAGATAGGCACGCGGCGGTCTACTGTATATATAAAACACAAATTTAGGCGGGGCCAGGTTCGACTAGCAACTCTGCAAGTTGTTTTGCGTGACCACAGCTATCCATCTACGTTGCCAACCCTCGTGGTACGTTCTTTATTTCTCAGAGGGCTATCTGCCGTGCGTCTGCCCCCTCAAAAGGGCCTTTGAACCCAGATCCGTACCAAGGTGGCTTCGCTGGGGCGTGCTCTGCGCTCCTTGCTTTGCCAAATCTTCCTTGCCACGGCTCGAACCAGCCGGCCGCATGAACCCTCAACAAACCCCAGAGTGCAGTGTCAGGGGTACCGTCAAAAACAAGGTAATTCAAATACCCGTCCGAAGTGAAACCCAGCGCCTGGTGGAGGCAAACATGTACGTGAAGCAGTTGGGCGAAGCCAACTAAAGAAAGAAACATGCAAATCCCTGACATCAGTCTGCTGACAGGTTCAAATCCCAATTCTTTTCCGGTATCGCTAGCCATTTTGTTCTTTAGAATGCATTCTCAACCCTCCATAGGTTGGAGGAAGTCGTTTTCCGGCCGTGGGACTTCCCATGTCGTGCGGTTTTGAATAGGGCGCTTCATATTCTGATTCGACTCCCGCGGTATAGTTCGCTCTCATCCTCGTCAAGTCATTGCCGCATCGAAATGACGGCGATTTTCTGATCCTGATGTCCCATCCTCAAGTGACGTGCCATCAGCCACTGCCGCCGCCAGCGGTATTGTTGTGTCCTGATGCAGATCCCGGTCCCTCCATGCCGGCAAATTGAACGGGGTCCATGGCCATGTACTCCAACAGGTCCAGTCCACCGACGTTGACGCCTTCGGCGGTCATGGCAACCGAGCTGTTTTCCATATTTTGGAAGAAAGCTGGGCCGGGGGGTAGATACCACATCTCGTTGCCCGGATTGTTCCACTCCTCGAACAGATGGACGTCCATGCCGGCACCAGGGGCAGTCGGGTTATTGTCCACGTGCGCTGCCGGCGTCGAAGGTCCGATTGAAGAGACGCCGGGATATGGGAAGTTGCCATTCGCCAAGTCGAATGGTGTTGCCGAAATGTTGTTTCCCTCCGCAGTAGGTGATCCCGCTCGGTCTGTACTTGTATCAGCACACGCACGTCTTATGCAAACTCAATGACAGAAAATCGGAAAAAGGACTTACAGTGACCGTTGAGACCATCCCGTAGTTTCTGCGCGTGACCACCCACCCAACTGGCGGTGCTTTCGCCGCCATGCGGTCCCGCGGTGCCGTTCGCCCCTTCAGGCATGGGACTCTGCCCCTTGCCGGACTGTTGCATGGTCGGGGCTTGGATGAAACGATTTCTCAGCCTGCTCGTCAGTGTCTCGAGGAGGTCCGCGAAACGAATCCCAAGGTGAACGTCATCCACCACGCAGTTCCGCAGGGCTTCCACGGTGGCGTCCATTAGGTCGATGCTCATCTTGACATCGGATCGCGGCGCACCGAGAGCGAACGTCTTGAGAAGGAACATAGCTCCGCTGATGATGCGGAAGTATGTTCGCACGGGGGCATGCTTAAGGTACCCGCCAGGGAGAAGGCCGTCGACGACCGTCCGGAGCAGATTCCGGCAACCGTCGACGACTTCTCGAACGTATTCTTGATCATGAACGGTGAAACCACCAAGCTGACCCAGCGGCAGCTTGCCGTAATTGATCATGGTCTGAGGAGAGAGCACCGGATGGGCGGGTTGCCCGTCTCCACTGGCCGCGTGGGCCGTGCTGCCAGCGTGATTCGTGCATCTCTCGACAACTGCCTGAAGGGACAGAGAGTTGACGTAGATTCGAACGTACTCGTACTCGATCGTCAGAATGTGCCTGATGAACTGGGGAAGGCGGAACAGCTCAAACTCCCGGTACCAGTCCCGCAGCATGGGGCTGAACTCTTTCAGCAGCGCAACGTATTTACCACTCGTGATGATCTCCGTCGTATGTTTCCGCGAACGAAAGAGCTTTTCGTTTCCAAGATGCATTGCATTGCTGATGCCGGCCCAACAGTGAATGATCTGATCATCGAGCTCCAGGTCGGGCACATAGTTGAAGCCGTTCGCCAAAGAAGACGAGCTGGGCGTTGCGCCGTCGCTCGACATGGTCCGGCGCCGGGCCACCGCCGGGTCGCTCTTTCGGAGGTGCTCAGGTGTCATGCTGGTCCACCCAAGACGGCCAGCGAGCTGGGAAGTGTAGATGAGCAGCAGTCTCTTGATTCGGTTGGCTCTTGTCCGGTATCCCTCGTCCAGAAACTCGGGCCGCGTGATGGCATCATCTTTGAGCAGCTCGTCGATGTCATCGAAGACACCGAGTTCGTAGGCCAATCCCATGGCTGTGCTGAGGAGCATCCAACACATTCGGTCGCTTCTCCACGCGGGTTCCAGCCAGCTCTCGATTCTCTTGCCGCCGAAACCAGCACCGACGTTCCGGCTCGAGTCTTCCGGTCCGCCCTGCATTGGGGCAGCATCATAATCGGGAAGCATCAGCTCATCCGTCGCCTCCTGGGGTGGGAAATGCAGGGCTCGAGGGTGCCACTCGGTGAGAATCAACAAGGACTCGATGGTGCCCAGGGTCCTCAAACTACCCTTTCGCATGCCACGCCAGGGCGCGGTGCTACTCGTGTCGGCTTCTTCCATGATTATCGAAGACGAGCCCCCCGAACCACAGAATCCGCCTCCGAATGCTTCCTGTCCCCAGAGGCACCGCTCTATCATGCCTCGCAAGTAGGTCCACAGCTGCTCTGGGATGGCGTGGGATCGACAGTGTCCGCCAGTTCCAGGCATCTGTCGATATCTCGAGGCAATCGTGAGCAGGGTCACCGTAAGAATCGGCTCCTCCTGAAGCAGTGTGATATGCGTGGCAGGGTCGTTGAACGTTGGAGGAGAAATGGGCGTCATGGGGGAAAGGTACTTGTAGTAGCTGAAAAGACATTAGCACCCCGATCAGATAAATGGAACTCTGGGCAGAACGCACTAGTCGATGTATTGGATGGCTTCTTGCGCCGTGAACCAGCCTGCCCGCACGAAGCGGAAACGACTCCAGGCCTTCAGAGCGCTGACATATCCCGGATTGCTCCTCAAGCCAGGCTGCTGGGCCAGCTCGGGATCGATCGGTTGCTGCTGCTGCTGCCGCATCGCCTGCTGTTGATGTAATTGCTGCTGCTGCTCCATCTTGATGGACATGGTCGAGGGCCGGGGGGGTTCCCTGTTCGAGGCGTCCTGCGGCGTCGCATGGGGAGCCGGCACTGTTGTCGCCGAGGCAGTGCTGCCCTCTCGCCTGTGGTTTGCGGCCGGGCTGGGCACGTCAGCTTTGTCTGAAGGGTCGCCGTGCGGGTTTGCAACAAACCTGTCTGTTGCTGCCTTGTAGAGGAGATCGAGGGCATCATGGGGCCCGTACATGCCTCGACGCATCACCGTCTGAGCCTCGAGGTTCTCGAGCGTCTGGTTCGCGTCGCCCTCACTGCCAAACTCGTTGTCTTTGCCGTCTCTGCCCCTGGCGCTGCCGTCGGGCCGCCTCAATGGTTGGCTCCTGCCATGGGAGCCGCCTGGGGTCAGGGGGACCTCGCTGTAGAATCGCCGGTCCAGGCGCGACGGAGGCGGACTGCCCGAGGCGTGGATCCTCTTGCGACCATTGCGGACGATGTACTCGTCGACGTCGCTCCCTTCGTCGTCGTCGGTCTTGCGCTTGCGCCTGGTGGCGCTGAAGAAGCACTCCTTGCTCTCGCGGCGGCAGCGCACGCACGGCGGATCGTGAGGATTGTCGACGCTGCCGAGGTCGCATCGCACCTTGCGCCGGCGGCAAGGGATGCAGGCCTGGTAGACGCGCTTATGCTGCGGCTGGGCCGAGTCCTGCTGCGGTTGTTGGCCGGCGGCGGCCTGCTGCGATTGCGACCGCTGGCCGCCGGGCGTTGCGGAGGACGAGACGCCGGGGCTGGGCTGCGCGGGGCCGTACTGAGTCTGTGCCATGATGGGCAGGCCGGCACCGACGTGACGTCGCGAGGGCGATGGCGATTCGGCTGGCGGCGGTTGGGCGAGGTCGAATTGGTTGGTGTTGGAGCCGCGCAAGGCCGACGTGAAGACTGCCTGGAAGCGGGGTTCGGTCGGTGTCTCTCGCGTCGGGGGCTCGGTTCGCCGCGGAACAGCAGTCGCTAAATGTAAGAGCGCTGAGGGCGACGGGCGTCTATAAGAAGGGCCGAGCTGCTGCGCAGGGCCTGCGACAGGGCGATGGGATCTTGCAGCGAGATGGCCCAATGGAATACAGGTGCACCTTGGCCTGGCCTTTGGTGGCAGCAGCCAGGATTGGCGCAGATGGTGGTCGACGACGATGAGGATGCTAAGGCGAGAGGAGAGACCCGCGGCGTCTGGCCAGGAGCTTTTTGGGCGCGCGGCGACGAGCAGCAGCCTGGGGTACCTGAGTACGAGTACGCGCACTCGCACTGCGTCCGGCGTGCCTTCCCAACCTAAGCAATTTTTGCCCCGGCCGTCCATGCCGCCTCCGTCCTCCGTCGCCCCCTCCTCTTTCCCCATCGTGCACCTCGTCGACGGCGCCAGCGTCCCACGGCGACTCAGGGAGGCCCCGGGGCGCTGCAGCGGTGCGCTGTACCGGTACCCGAAGGGGGGTACCTTGGCCAAGCACCCCGAGGTACCCTGCCATCCTGCCAGCGCGACACCCTCCTTCGAGGCCTTCCCCTCCTCGCCTGCCCGCCATCCGCCAACCTGGTGTGGTGCAAGGAAGCAGCCTCTCTCTCCCTGGCACCTCTCAGGCCTCCCCGGATCCGCCTGCTCCAGACGCCGGCCAATCAGCCACCGCAATGCGCGGCCCGCCAGCCAATCAGCGCCCTGTCCCGGCCAATTGTGGCTGCTGCTCCTGCCCCGGGCTGGGTCCTCGAGGTCACGTTCGCTCCTGGAGACGCTTAATTTTTTTTCTTCACGCCAGCCGGTGCCACTGGTCTCTCTGCAGGAGGCTACGGGTACAAGCGAAATACCTACAGGCCTTTTGTAGGCGCCGCCACTGGCTAGCCCGCCAACGCCTGCAGCCGTTTACCTAACCCATGCAGCCAAGGGCCTTCGGCACGAGTGGTTGTATGTAGGTACTCGTACGGAGTACTCGTACTGCAAGTCAGGGCCCTTGGAGACCAAACTCGACCGAGACGGTCAGATCTCGACACGTCCGACGGATGGCATCGGGCGCCCATTGTCCGTTGTGGCGCCTGCGGCTCAGAACGCCATCCGGGCATCATGCCCTCGGGTTCAGGTACGCGAGGCAAAGCCTTGCCTCGGCGAAGGCAGGGAACGGCACCTTCGAGAACGCTCGTCCGGCTTGGCGAGGCAATGTCAGCAGGTGCTAAAAATGTTCGGCCAACTTCACCATGCAAATCTACAAATGCTCCGTACGAGTGCCACTACTCATTGCCCCTCGGACAGGGAAGACAGGGTTCAAGATGGGTCCCCGGCTGGGCCCTTCAAGGCGGCACTCAATTGGGCCATCAGGGTCAGTATGTTTCCGAAGACGTGCTCGTACTTCGTACAAAAGTCCGCTGCCTGGGCCCGGTCACTGCAGGTCAAGCCGTCATCACGGACCACGCGGCCATCGCTATGGATTTCCAAGCACACCGTCGCAGCCTAGCATCATCTTGTCGGCGATGGAGCATCCCTCCGCCCCGGGACACCCGGGGCCAGTACCAAAGTACGAGGCAGCTCCTAATTATGCAGCTGTCGTGCTGTAAATCCAGCGTAACAGGTTTGACATGGGCTGCACTTCTTGGTGCGGACACTCCGGTAGTACACGATACCTAGCAAACATAAGGGTCAACAACATGAACGACCTGCGCTCCGGACGTCCGCTCCATGCTGGTACGTCGATGTGGCTAAAGGAGCGATGATCTAGACCGGCGTCGGGTCCCTGGTAATTAGTGTTGGCGCTCCGCTCCAGCCGTCGACACCATGCGCGGCGCGATCTCGTGACCCTCAAGTCTCCCTGCTAGCACCCACGCCAGGGGTCCGGTATGCGCACGAACTGGTTTATAGCCTTTACGGAGCAGAGTCGAATACTCGTAGCTTGGTCCAAGGCTGTACGAGTAGCGGGCATCCGGGCTAATACCTGGCCGTCCGTCTGCCACCCGCGAGAGTCTCATCCATACCTTAGCCTCGTCGCCCATTTCCCACCCTGGGCCCTGCCCCTCGCGGCCAGGTCCATCAGACAGATTTCCATTACCCCATAGCGTGGCAGGGCGGTGCACGCCTGTGCGTCAACCTCGACACCATCACGACGGCCATGGGGCCTGCATATGCAAACAGCCGCCTATTCCGTTGGTCTTAACGACTCTCGGCACGCCAGGTCTGGCTCTCCGCAGAGCCCATCGAACCTGTACCTCGTCTCCAAGCTGCGCGCCGTGCATATTGATATTACCCCATAGCGTCGTATCTAACAAGCCCTGCACCGCATTAGTTTGCAGCAAGTCGTTCGTTCTCGAATGTTGACGACTCAGGCTGTCTGCTGTGCATCGGCCAATCGTGCCGTTTGCTTTCCAGCAGACACTTATGCTTCGTGGCTCAAATCGGTCGTCGATGAGCAACCAAATCGGGTATCTTGCATGACACTCTTGGCTGGCACCGTAACAAGTAATGATCGTTGTCCATCAGAGGCCCATTCCTCCCCTGCCATTCGCCATTCTCCATTCGCACCAGAGGCATCAGCCCCCCGGTTGTTACTCGCATCAGCTCAGCTTGTGCGAATCGTACTTTGGACGGGGGTGGGAGTGGTGTATTTCGAAGCCCCATCACTTCGTCAGGTCGGATCTTGTCTGACGCCAGCTTCACTACCAAGGCACGCATCTAATGAACCATCGCCAAAGACCGTCATACTGCCGACTGCTGTAACATATTCGGAGCCGCAACTTTGTTGGTAGCGCGTACGAGTAGACCGGGCGTGGACCCGAAGGGCCTCTAACCAATGGACGCTGTCGAGCGCACCATGGCGTTGCTGCGCGAATCGCGAGGCGGGCTCGTCATGCTCGTACAAAGAGCCGGCGTGCCATTGCCTGCAAGATTACAGCCTGTGTCTTCGATCATGGCCGCGCACCGGACAAAGGATTCCGAGTTGCAAAACTTGACAATAGCATAAAGGTTGTCTCCCATGCCTCTACTCAGCCCACGTGGAAAAGCATCCTCACCACCAACCTTATCGTTCCGCCCTGTCCATTCTCGGGGTCTTCCAGCGGGCATTCGTAAACATCGTCCTTTGTTGTCGCCCTCCCCTTCTTTGTCCGAGCCTCCGCGCTCAAAGACGACCCTGGCCTCCCCCTCCCCCCCCACAACCTGTCCAAGTGCCGCTCCCCGGGGTTCCAAATTCGGCAAGTGGCTGGGATTTCTGGAATTAGCTTACGAGACCCTTCTTGGACTATAAATGCTGGTCAGTACGTCTGCTGGATGCCATGACGGGCTTCCTTCCCGTCGTCCGGAGCTCGGCTCACCAGATGCTCCCAGAGCTTCGTCGTCAATAGGTCCGGCATCGTGTACAGATCGATCGAGAATTCGCCGGCTTCAGCCAGATTGTCCACTATTAGCCGCCGTGAATCAACACAACAGGAAACGGACCGCGTTCCCCGGGCTCCGCGGGAGATCTCACCTTCCACGTCACTCCTAATATATGTGTCTGGCCCCTTGTTCTCGTTGATGAGCTGTATGACCCGCAGCAGGTCCTCCTCTTCGAGCTTCTCCAACGCTTCGGCAATCTTCTCGTAGTCATGCTTCTGCGCTCCCTTCTTCGTCGCGAGTCCCTTCTTCTTGGGACGGTCCTCATCCGTGGGCAGAGGCCCGGTCTCGCGCAGCCGCTCCTGCAGCGCTTGGGAGGGGTTCTTGAAGGTGACGGTATGTTCCACCTCGTAGTGTTCCTGAAAGAAATTCAGGTCGTGGATAATGGGGGCCAGCTTCGTCTTTTCCGTAGTGAAGCACTCGATGGTGATCTCGAACTCGCCCCATCCTTCATTCGTGCAGGTGAAGGGCGGCTTGGTGAAAGCTGTTGCGCAAACGACGCAGGTTAGCCGCGGCTCTTGGGGTTGCCCACCCTAGGAAGGTGGAGGAATGTTGGGACAGAAGAAATGGACTCACTCTGAACAGGATTCTCAAACGTGGGGTGCAGGTGGTAGACGACCTTGGTGAAGACGTCGGCAGGTCGCTCGTTGCCCTCCTCGTCCAGGATGTGCAGCCGCAAGCTCCATTCTCTCATCGGAAACTCCTCCACGGGCGGCTTATCGGTGCTGGAGCTTGTCAGGACTCGCTGCCAGCTCGGGGGCGGTCAGAGGGGAGAAGCAGCTTACACGACGTGCTGGTCGGTCACGACCTTGACTTTCCGCTGCTGGTCGTCAGCACGCTTTCTCACGGTCCGAATCGTTGTCTTCTTCTTCCGCCGGGGGGGCATGGCGATAGGCGGTGGCAGCGTTGCGTGGTGTGCTCTCTCAGGAAGGGGGCTCGCGCGGAGGGGAAGGGTGCGTCGAGGCAGAAACGAGGTTGTGCCGCGGGCTCGCAGACGAGGGAAGACGGTGGGAGGTAAACGGGCAGAAGGGCAGGACATGAATGCAACGAGCCGTGCAACTGCGTCACGGCGACGAGGAGCCCAGGCTCGGCACCCGGAGAGCTGCGCACGCGCAGCCTGGGCCGTCGCCCAGCTGGCCGCCTGGCGTCGAGCAGCACATCGCGGCCGTCAGTGAACTACCGACGTCGCCCCTGGCCTCGGCTTGCAGAGCAGGAAAAGACAGCGCGCGCAGCAGATGCGTCCCGGCTTACCTCGACCAGCATGATGACTGCCTGATGTTCCCTCTCTTCCTTTGCCCAGCTCGTCCGATCCGCTTCGCCCCCGTGCTACTCGGCCAGCAATGTTGAACAAAAAAAATCCCTACACGCTGCGATCCGGGCGAGGAATGCGCAGGACTGTCGCGTCGAGAACCAATGGATATGTCCGGCTCTGCAGGACTGGGTTCGAGCGATGCGGCCGAGGAGCGATGGCGGGTTGGGTTTGCCGCGAGGAGGCGGAGTCTCTGTCGGTTCGGCGGCTGGTCGTGGAGGAGGACGACGCGAGAAGGCAGCCCGCTGTCCAGAGGCTGAAAGGCTTGTGGTGTTAGCGTCCAGCACATGCCCCTCTCCCTCTACGCCCCAACCCTGGCCGTTGCTGTAAGCCACGATTCTCCCTTGCCATCGGAGCAGTCCACGCATACAACAGCAGCCGGGTTGTATGATGCCTCTTGCAGCGGCCATCAGCAGGGCAATCGCGGTTTGCATCTGAAACTTGGTTCCTGGCTACATGGCCACACGCCATTCTACCCTTTTCGGCCGTCTTTTCTGCCACCAAGCGCCATTTGCGAGAGCCGAGTCGTCTAACTTCGGCAGGTCCTACACAAGGCATCACACGTTGTCTCCAGGGATTACGCAGAGTCTAATGCATTCCCTTTTCTTCTGATTACGAGTGTTGTGACCTGATGCTCTTATATGCTTTCCTCCGTCTGCCCAACTTCCTTCCGGACACGCACCACTGCTGGTGCGGCCGCCCGGTCACACTGTCTGACCCTATGGTTTCCTCCCTTTCCTTGCGTGCGGATCATTTCAGTGTAGATTGTGGTTGGGGTCTCTCTGGTTTTGGGGGGGGGGCTTGCAATCATCGCTACGACGATGCTGAACGCTGATGTGACTATGGGGGGCTTGGATGACTCAGGTCTGTGGCCGGAAACCAGCAGCTCTGCGCGAAGAGACTACTGGGGCAATCGACGTAGAAGACCGCTTAAGCGGCCGCGGCCTCCTCCTTGGCCTTCTGGAAAATCTCATCGTTCTCCTTCTGAGCCTTGAGGAAGGCGTCCTTGAACAGGTTGGCGTCTGCGAGGAATCGCACGTCAGAATGGGTCCCAGGATAAATGCTCGTACGATTTGGACTTACTCTCGGGGTTGGCGAATCGAATGGCGAAGGTCACGGCCTCGGGCTCGCCCTCGCTCACATCCGTCGCCGCGTTCCACACCCAGCTTCGGTCAGATCCAACATTGGGCGACAGCTTCATCTCCGGGATAACTAAACAAGACGTATCAGCCAAAACCAATCCTCTCACCGGAAGACTCCGAGCACTTGGCTCGAGAGGCCCCATAACGCCCAGGCACAAGCATCGAAGGCGACCATGGGGAAGACTAACCGTAGTGGTTGGCGCAGACCTTGAGAGTCTTGTCGCGGCGCATGACCAGCCTCGTCTTGCCGTTCTCCTTGTGCCTCAACAGCCGGACGTCACCGGTTCCGCGCTCCTTCCACTCGCTGCTCTCCTTGATGAACTTGAAGAGCTTGGCTCGCATCTTGAACTGTTGCTCCTCGGACTCTTCGTTGGTCTTGGTCTCAACCTTCTCGGTGAGCTTGATGACGGGTTCGAAGTGGACATCCTCGCTCTCGGGAGCGTCCTCCTATACGCAGCACCGCGTCAATGTTTGTCCTCATCCTCCACGGGGAACTTCGTCGTGCGCCGCGGACATACCTCTCCACCCTTGGCGGCCTCGGCAGCGTCTCGCTGGGCCTTTGCGCTGCCCGAGGTGTCGCCTCGATCCTCATCGTCCTTCTTTTCCTTCTTGGCACCACCACCGAACATGGAGAAAACGGCCGACGAGGTCACGGGCTTGCTCTCCTCCGTCGCAGCAGGAGCTTGGGCCTGATCCCAAATTCAGTCAGCGAAAGACGCCTCAACGGTCGCGCTCAGCTTCGCCGCGCGGATGCCCCGTGGTTGGGCACCGGCCGAGACACGGGAAAGATCCTTCCAGCGGGCTGTGCATCGCGCGTACTCGGCGTCGTGGCGGGATTCATCATACCTCAGTCGTCTCAGTCTTGGTCGGCTCGGTCTGCTCGACGGCCGGCTTGGTCTCCTCGACCTTAGGCTCAGTGTTCTCGGTTGAAGACATCTTGTGGAGCGTTTTGGTGACGTCGGTTCCTTGGGAGAAAAGTTGCGAGGTCAGCGTCGCAGCCCAAGGGCCAGCCCACCACGTCCGCAGATTTGTTCTTTTACCCCTCCAGCCCGGCAGCGCCAGAGGCGGGACACCGCCCCACCGCAAGCGAGGGGCGCGAAGAGGGCCGGCAGTGCGGGAGTACTCACAAGAGCTACAGGTATGCAATATCCTTTCCTCGACGGTTCGTGTCGCGGCGCTGAGGTGGCTCGTGGTGTTGGATCGGAGTTTGGTTGCTGCTGGGAAAGACGGCGGCAATGCGTCCCTGCGTGCAAGTGGAAGAGCTTGCCTGGCCCCTCCCCGTGGCCGCCTGTACTGTGATTGGACCCTCCGTGGCCGGAGACTCCAACGCCAGGTCACTCGCCTGCGCTGCCACGCCGCGCGAGTACTTGCGGTGGGGGTCCCCCTTTTTTCGGCCGCCTGAGTCAAAATGACACCGCACGTGAGGTGGCGTCGTGAGTCCCGCTGCCACCTCCTTCTTGACGAGGCCAGCCGGACTCGTATGTATATTAGATATCACCTCGCCACGACAAGAGACTTCTGAAGAAAAGCCGTAATGGAGCAGATCCTTCCAAGTACCCAATCTGTACACTTACCTAGATGGGCACTTGAGGGTCTGTTTGACCCGCCAAGCCAGGGCGCACTTCTGTTCCCTTTGTGCCGCTACCCTAGACTTGATCTGGATTCGATCCATCTCTCACCTCACCGCTTTCTCGAACAACCAGTCCAGCTTAGGGGTGCAGATGTTGTTCATGGTGGGAACAAGGCATAGGAGCCCATGGTATCTGCAATTTGAACAGACACTTTTAAGTTCTGAGTAGAGTCTCCAGATCAATACGCTCGGAATCGTGCACAGATCACGGCCTCACAAGTGGTCACATCGCACCAACATGGTCTGTGCCATGGCGAATCAACATACGACAGGTATTGGAATCTTGCCCACCGAAGAAAAAGCCGACCTCCGGCAAAAAGGCCACCAAAGTGCCCTCGACACAATTCAGTCCGTTTACTCCAGCAAAAGCCATGTTCCCCGTCGTCAAAGTAAACCATCCGGAACCCCACGCGAAATCCACGAAGCTCAGTATCATGTGCCTCTATGCCTCCACCTTGCACTCATGCGTGCTTCTGCCTCCACGGCCAGCACTAATCTGGCATCGGCCTTGGCGGAGCAGCCTCGACCAGGGTCGGGATGTAGTTTCCAGCTTCAGTTGCGGCCGTCTGGCCCGGCTAGCCGCCCTGGCCGCCTCGTGTTTGCTCGCCACGTACTCCCTTGCTTTGCGTTTATATTCGTCGTGCTCTTCCTGCTGGCCGGTGGCTTTGAGCCACCAGACCTTGGCTGAAATCTGGGCGTCGAGTAGACCAAGCTGCAGCTGATTCTGGAAGTCCTGAACTCGGCAAAGCTGTTCTTTAGTTTGCTGCGACACAACACCCAGGCCTCTGGCAACGTCCCGAGTGGCACTCCTGATATGGCTAACGGTGTCCGATCTGGCATTGCCAAACGACTGCTGCGCGCCAGTGAGGGCGGCATTCAGCTTGCTGAGCAGATTGTCCGACACGAATTCGACGCTGTTGCCGACAGTGTCGGATACTATACCGAGCGAACGCCTTGCCCCCTCAAGACAACGCTCTGCTTCCTGAGCAGCCGCAGGAACGAGCTCAGAGATGTCGTGTGCGAGGTTCTTGGTCATCTCAAAAGCTTCCTCCAAAATACCCTTTCCGAAGTGTACCTTAACCACTTTCTGGATCTTGGGTCGACAGATTGCCTGTATGGACAGGCTCACGACGCCATGGGCTTCTTTCTTTGGGAACTGGAGAAGGAACCCCCCCTCAACAGGGGACATGGCTGTATCGACATGATGGTCCCCTCGTGTGGCTGCAACAACCAAGCAGCCCTTGGAAAGCCAGACTTCCTTGACATCGTTGGACACGTGGACGAGCACATCGGTCTGGGCGTGAGGAGTGAAAGAGACGACGGGCTTCTTTGGGCCGAAGAGCCACTCATCCGACGTACCCTCGCCAAGCGAAACCAGACCCATGCCACCAACCGATGAGGCGCTCGTACGAAGGCTGGACGAGCTCCGGCTCGTTGAGACGACGACAGTCGTCGTTGTAGCGGTGATGGTGGATGTTGCCACTGAGGCTTCCGGCTTAAGTTTCTCAGCTGGTGGGGTGTATAGAACCGGGATGAGCAAGGCAAAGGCAGCTGCGAATAAAATGCCTGGGAGAGCTGCCGAAGTTGTCTCAAAGAGGTAGTCCTTGATCTGGCTGCCCAGTGTCCATATATCGGCGAGCATTCCCTTCTCCTTTACCCGGAACTTGTCCAGGGGTTCAAATAGCCGTGGTTCACGGGGTCGTCGTGGCTTGACGGGTCTCTCCAAAAGCTTGCTCGCCTCGGGAGTCAGGACAGAAGGAGTCCCAAGACTGTGCCGGGTATACTCGAGGGAGCACCGCGAACGGGCTTCCTCTTCGGATTCCGAACTATCCATACTTTGATCCTGCGAGATTAAGTTGCCGTTATTTCCGTCGCTGCCGGCCTCATTCTCGGCCTCATTGACCACATTGCGTCCATCAGGCGTGCGCGTATGAGGCGGTGCGTCTATCTCGTCGACTACCGACTCATCGTCATGTGTGCATTCGGTGCCTGCGAGGCTGTGAACATCGTCCGGCCGAGGAAAGTCGAGCGAGCCTATGGATTCGCCCATGGACTCCGTGTAGTTACCATCCTGCGACTCGCTGTCGGTGCCGGTGACAAGCTCATAGGTGGACTCGGCCAGCCCGGAGTCCTCGGTCGTGGTAGCCAGACGCATGATATCGGGATCGCTGGCGGAGATCCAGCTGGCGAGGCGTCGATTTCCTTGCGGCCGTGGAAAGCGGAGGAACGGCTCGGAGTTGGAGAGTGCAGGCTGCGGCGTAGCTGGCGTGGTCGGCGTCGGTCCGACAGACTGGGTGCCGCGGTGCGTGGGCCGCGGCGACGGGGTGGGAGCAGCCGTTGTCTGCTGTTCCATAACGAAGCGTCAGCGAGGGGCGTTCTATCGTCTCACACAAAGGCGCTCCTCGGACTGCCATGGGGCAACTCGGAGGCGACGCTGTGCAGATAAGGCGGGGCATGAGTGTGTGAATGACGAAGGCGGGCGGGGTGGTGAGATGGCACGCAGATGAAACGAAAGGGCGATCAGAAGCAGAGGAGTCGGAGGAGGGAGGGCCGACGACTGACCACCATGTAGATGAGGTGATGGAGCGGAACGGAAGAGGTCCAGCTCAAGGCAATAGTGTCGGGGCGGGCTTACGGCTCGCCGCTGCCTGGCACGGTTGGAAGCTGGGAAGGGCGAGACTGGGGGTGGGGAAGCAGCTGCCTGAGGGCGTTATCGGTAGGTAAGGTACTCGCAAGGTAAGGTAGTGAGTGACCTCACTCACGGTGCGTGACGAAGGGTGCCACGGATGAGGCGGTCCGCGCGGTGCTGTTCTGGCTCAGACAGAGGTTGCTGACATGGAGGCAAACGAGGAGGAGACGGTGGTTAGGAGAAGCAGGACAAACAAAGGGTGACGGAGGTGCAGACGGGGAGTGTGTGCTGCGAGGCAGAAAGCTAGGGACACCGGACAAACATATTAATTAAGCCTCGCGACGGCGGGGGCAGCACACTGTACTCGGAAGAGGGCCGCCGACCGGATGCAAGCGGGCAGCTCTGGTCGAGACACTACCGCGAATCCGCACGCGGCGGCGGCAGTCACCAAGGCAAAGGCTCCGCGTCCTGCCCGCTAGGAAGATTTCGAGTCCAGCGATGCCGCTGGCCGTCTACGAGTACCTCAGTTGTTCACGAAGCAGCGTCCTCTGCTTGTACGTTGTGCATGCATGTGTCGCGGGCCAGGGTCCAGCAGTCGAGTGACGCAAACGCAGCGGATACCCACTTCACTTGACGCCCTAAAAGTAGCACGCTCACATGGCGGGGGTGCACGGACCACTCTGCTTTGGGGGCTTTGGGGCGACGATTACGGCTTCTAGGTTCCATTCCATTATCTGCAGCGAAGAGCGGCTTGGGTGCTGGAATACGCACCGTCTGGACCGTCTACGAGTACGCGACGCTTGCTAGATGCTTCTTCCTGGTATCCGTAAACGTCCGGACGTTGACGTGCTCACAGCGTTCTCGCGCTCCTCGATGATCGTCAAGGAATGGAATCGCTTCCGCGCGGGACCCTGAGGCACCCACTGCTGGCAAGCGCGGCAAGGCTGGCATCCTCCACCCCACCTGCCTGGAAATACTCTAGCGGCGGCACTTGAGGGGGCAGGCCCCATACCAGCAGCGCGTTCAAGGCCTAACAGGTAGCTTACCTTAATACCTTACCTACCACCTACCTCGGTAGGTACCTACCACGTAGTACGAGCATGGACTACCTACCTTAGGTACCTTAACTTGCAGTAAGAGTAGACGTACGACCATTCGGCGAGGTAAGTCATGCATTTGATCATGGATTCCCATGCTGGCGGCGGCAGGCCATGCCATGCCGTGAGTGCACGGGACAGCGATCCCGCTTCCAGGTTCTAAGTTACGCCATGTGCCTTTGCTCGTCCGAACAAGACGCGAAACAACAGTGCAACGGAACACACGCAAGGGGCGCTTTGGGAGAGGAAGCAGCAGTTGCCAAGAGATCGAGGCCCTTTCATCCAGAGCAATCGGCCATAAAAAAGTATTCTCATTGTGCTCCTTGTCCAAATATTCGTTATACTCTTCATGTATTACGAAATTTCACGAGCCATCCCCCCCATCCTTTCCTTCCCTTTCGGCCCCCGCAACTCCATCGATCAAACAGTCGTGCAAAAGCGCAGAAAGGCTGATTGTGCAAGATTCAGCAAGACGCATGTGCGGAGCCGTAGCTGGCCGCAGGGAGCCGACGAGGCGGGTATCGTTACAAAGAAACGTCGCAAGAGGCGCAGCTGGCCAAGGCTAAAATGTGTCGCGGCAACGCGCGGATCCAGAAGGGCGCAAGACTACAGCACGTCGAACCTCTGCAATATTCTCAGCAGCGAGTCGCTGTCAAATGTGTCGTCGTCGGGCATCATTTCGATGATTCCGGTCAAGTTGGCGAAGAGGTCTCCCTGATTGCGATACGCGAGCAGCGAGGGGACGGCGGCAGGGTCGAATTCAATGTCCTCGTAGTAGACCTTGACAAAGTGTACCGTCGGATTCTCCTTGACAAGAGGTAATATGGCAGCCTCGATTGTCGCCGAAACCTCGCACTGCCGTGGCTTGTTAGCTTCTGCTTGAACCACTTGAGGGTGTGCTTCTCCAGCTTTCGACCTCGGGGGGCGCATACCTCGTGATCGTAGACAAAGACAACGACCTTGGTCTCCCTGCCGACCTTTTCGATGGCGTCCAGGTATCCCATGGCATCCACCTCGTCCAGACGACCGTACACGCGTACGCTCGGGCTCGTTCGCCGGTTCCGCACCCCGCGACCGGCCTCACTCTCCAGCTCCCGCCTGCGACTCTCTCGCCACTGTTCCAGGAAGCTCTCCTCATCCGAGTTGTCGGGGCTGCGTGCGTCATCGTCCGTCTCGCTCTCGCTCTTGGTGCCGCCGTTGACGGCGCCGGCGAGGCCGAGGATGCTCCGCCGCGCCGACTTTGCGCGGTCGACCCATTTGCTGCGACGGGCTGTCTGGAAGGCCCGGGCGTCGGCGATGACGCCCTTGACACCGGTTGCTCGACCGCTGTCGAAGGACGCGGGCGGAAGCTTGAGCTCCGTGGCGCCGGTCGGCACGCGCATGGCGGCGTCGATCTGGGCGTTGCGGTAGAGCGTCTCGTCGTCGAGGTCCTCGCGCGACTCGGAGTCGTGATTGTCGCGGTCTTCGGGGTGGAGCGTCTCGCGATGGGTGTTACTTGCGACTAGGTTGTCGAACTCTTCCTGAGCGGCGGTAGCCATGACGGGTGGCGGGCAGCGGCAGCTTTAAGTACGGAGCAGCGACGGTGGGCTTGAGCGGACGCGATGGTTCCCTCGGGTCTGACAATAATGCGTGCGTGCGTGTATCGGATGATGTCTCTCGACCGGGCAGAGCAGGGGTGAGGTTCGAACCCGCTGCCAGCAGAGCATGAAAGGGGGGCGGTGCCGGTAAGTCGACGACAACGCGCCGGGGGAGAGGCCGGGATACGGCGTCCGCGATCACGATGCGCCTGGCGGTTTCAGCAGATGAGTGGCCAGCAGGTGACGCCAACTCAACTCGACGGCGAGGGGCACGTTGGCAGGCTTGGCAGGGAAAGGCGCTGTTCGTGGCCCCTGAGCACTCAGGACGGGCGAAAGGGCCAAGATTTCTGCCAGGGGCAAGGATCGCGATGGAGGGCTCCAGGGGCGGGGCCCGAGCTGCGGGCACGTTGTGGCGCCTGGGCTAATGCCGACCTGACGCTGCTGGGTTCCGGCGAGCGTGCTAACAGGGGACTCCGCCGTTGCTTGCTTGCTTGCTTGTGTCTTTACGAGTATCGTAGCACGCAGCATCCCTCCAGTGTTCGTACGAGTGAACTTCCCGGCAGTGGCAACATGTCGGCTGCCCTGCGACGATGGCAAATGCGAGTCAATCGCGGTGCAGACAGCCACGAGCAGTCCGTATTCCGTACTCTGTACCTACAGGTCTCAAGGATCGTCATCTGCCGCATGCATCCCGCGGCCACACCGGCTCGAAACCTGTCCGCCTGGGGGTCCGAGATGCGCGCTTCCAAATAGCTGGGCTCACCGTCGCGCCCGCCGCTTCGGCTGCGTTCCATGTCCACGGCGCTCGCGGCATCGACGACTTCTCCTCATGCGGGTCGCAACCCCATCCGCCCACCGCCAGCTTAGTCGTTCACTGCAGGCAGTGTCTGACCTTCTCCTCCTCGACATCCGGAGAGCAATATCCAAAGCAGAACCTCTCCAAACCGACCGACAGAGGCGCCGTGGACGGCGCTCGTCTCGCGGGTGCGGGCTTCAGCTGTCTGCACCGTCTCGACCCGAACCCTTCGAGTTTAACACGCCGTGCCGTGCTCGCTTCGTGCCCAAGTCTGCTGCCACGACACTCTGGGCCGTTATACTGCGTCAATCAGTTATCACCAGGCGTGGCGGTTGTGCTTATTAGCGTGTTTCATCGTGCCCAATGCCCAATGCCCAATGCCCAGCCAGTGTCTTCCCTCACCTTCATCTGGACTGGCCCTGAAAGGGTTGTGCTCGATCCCATCGGCCTGTCCGACGCTTCTCAACTGCCGGCTGCAGGATTCGAAACTGCGGAGGCAACCCTAGTCATGCCAGTCGTCGTATTCGAATGACGTGTTCTAGAAGCCTTCTGACCCCGGGCTGCTCTCCTCCACCTCGCATCCCTGTCAAAGCCGAGTCTATGTACGGATGACTGTACTCGTACCCGTACCTGATCTTCGTAGCTCCCAGGAAAACGGTGAGCTCTTCCCAATGCCACTTCTCTGGGACTCCAAAATATTATTGTGGTATGTAGTTATTCCTCCCAGCCCATTCTTCACGATGGCTCCGTTGGGTCGCCATGAAACCCTGTTCAGGCTGGCCGACGGCATTCGACGTCAGTCCCCCTTGCTGCCGTTTTGATCCTTCGATCACCGCCTCTGCGGCATTCGCTATGGCAGGCTCAAGCTGAGGAAAGACCATACCGCAGTCCCGGAGAACGACCTCTGAATCGTTACCTGCCACATGAGTGGTGTGTATTGTTTTCTTGGCCCGCCGGCTTCATTCCATCTTGTCCGTTACAACATCCGCGGCCACGGAACTTCGTATCTGCTTCCGGCCATGCGCCGGCACTGGATATGACGCGCTGTCATGCAACGAGGTCTTTTTCGCCTCGGTTGTTTGGGCGCAGGACATCTCAATCCAGTCCGGATGAATATCCTTAGGCTTGATGCCGAGCAGGACGCCGAACATTTCCATCCTGTCGAAGCCCAAACGCATTCATCCTCTTGGTTTTTGAACTATTCTTCAACCTTGTGTCGTCGCTGTCGTCTATATCATTGGAGCTGCTGGGGAGGGTTTCCACCCCCCTTGCCCTTTCTCTCAAGCATATCCACCGCGACGCTACATCGAGACGGCAGCGGAGAATACGCCAGGCACAGCGTAACAGTTCATTCTTGAGCTGTTGCTTCTTGGAATGTGTGCTTGCGGCGTGTCTCTCCCGAGAGAAGCTGCCAATTGATTGTGCTGAGGCTCGTCACTGTGCCCTGAACCTCGAGGACATGGAAGGAAGGATTCCTGCGCCACCATGTAAGCCTGGCTTCTGCTGCAGACCTCACGAGGTCACTCCCGTGAGTTCACGGCTGATATTGAACCAGGCAACAGTTGAATTGACCAAAGTTTGCAACACAACAGTCGCGTCATTACAAGAATAGTCTCATAAAATATAACATGAGAAGTTGCGGCTCACTCACCTAAGCCGTCCTGGGTAGTTGCAACATTCTGTATTGGCATCATCACCTCTCTCCTCGCCCCCTCACAATCGCTCCCTGATCCATCGGGAGCAAACAAAGTCCATGAGTGACACCTCAAGTACGAGACCTCACCATTCACACAAAGCGGCGCATTCGGCAATGGAGATCCGTCCATGGTTGGATCATCGTGCTTTATTATGTCAAGGTCTGACTGCTCTTGGTATAGACTCCGAACTCTTCCTTAGACCTGTCAACGCGTCCCAGCCTCCACAAATCTCCCAGCCGTTTTCGAATTTTCCCCTTCTGTCTTTCTGGATGGCGCATACAAGCCCCCCTCGCTCTCAGCATGCCCGGCATGGAAAGCCGCTTGCCGGGCCAAGGCAACCGGAAGAACAAACAGCTACCGAGGGACATAGGAAACCGTCAAGTAATACAACCGCCCTTCGCCAACAACCGGAAGCTTGTCAGTAAAGCGGAAACTATAGTGCAAAGAACCCTTCAGCTCGCATAGAAAAGAAGACAAACAAATGTGTAAGGAAAAGAGGTATCGCATCAGCCAGTCCCCCCCTCCCACTGGGCCAGTACTGCTGACAGCCGGGCTTCAAAAATCCGGGCCGTATCGCCAGAGGCTAGAAAGTCAGAAATTCCTGACAAGAAAAAGGGAGAGAAAAAAAAAGGGAAGTTATGTATGTGAGAGGGCGCGTTTCGTCACTTCGTCCTGCCTACGCCGGTCTCGCTTGCTATATGGGCGTGATCGGGATGTCCGAGATTGGCGGGCAAATGCTGGTTCGAGTGCATGTCGTCAAAGCCGTGGCGGCGGCACTGGAATCGATATCCAGACGGGGCATCCATCGGGAGTGCAGACGAGTCGTACTTAGTAGGCCCAGATCTTCAGCTGTCGGAGAGTAAGCCGACGTTTGTTCACGGACAAGGGTGGCAACGGCGTTGGGGATGCAGCCGGAGCATCGAGCACCGCCGCTTGCAGGCTGGACACTTACCAAAGAATCCCACGAGCCCGTGCACAAGCTTATGCCGTCGTTGCTGACGCCCAAACAGCTGACTCTGTTCTCATGGCCGACCAGAGAACCGACCTTCTCGCCGCGGGTGACGTCCCAAACCTGTATAGCTGGTCAGCATGGCTGGCATGGTGTACGGACGCTCGCAAGCGCGCAGGATGAGCCGTACCTTGCACTCGAAATCGTCATAACCGGCGAACAGCAGTCTGCCGGACACGGAGGTTGCGACGGATGTAATACCGCAGAGGATGGACTCGGACTTGGTCACGTCTAGTTAGCAAAGCGGCAACAGTAAACATGCGGGAATTTCCACTTACGCCATAAACGTTCAATTCGCGGTCGGCGCGAATGTCGAAAAGCCGACAGGTGGCGTCGTCGGATCCGGTGACGAATGAGTGGCCGTCAGGGAAGAACTGGATCGCGTTGATGTCGGATTCGTGGCCGGCAAAGGTCTGAACGGCCTTGCCAGCCCGGATGTCCCACAGCTTGGCAAAGGCGTCGCAGGCGCCAGAGATGAAGGTGTTTTGGTTGGTCGGATTGAGGCTAATGCTCATGACGTCGCCGAGGTGATCGGCGAACTCGGTGACCTTTTGGCCCGTCTCGATATCCCACTTCATGCAGGTCATGTCTCCAGAGGAGGTCAGGATGGCACGGTCGTTGATGAAGCGACAGCACGAAAGGTAGCCGGCATGGCCGGAAAGCTCCCTGGCAACGCGCGTGGGGCCGTCGCGCTGCTGGTTGAGGTTGTAGATGGAGCAGATGTTGTCGAGGCCACCGCAAGCAACAAAGTTACCGCTCGGGGCGTAGGCGCACGTCATGACCCACGAGGAGCGCAAGGGTATCGCGTGGACTTTGTTGGTGGTGTAGGCATCCCAGATGATGAGCTTGCCGTCCTGGGATGCCGAAACGAGGTGCCTCCGGTCGGTGGACCAGTGCATGGCGTAGATCTTGGCCAGATGACCCTTGAGGGTGCGCTTGGCCTTCATGAGCTGGTTCTTGGGGATGGGCTCGTGCGCCTGCTGGGCAACGGCGCGGACTGCAAAGGGGGAGAAACAGCAGGGTCAGCAGGGCAAAACGCTCGCAAACGAGGGCCTCGGCATCAATTGAGCACGTACGCGTGGTGTCGGAGAGCTCGTCCTTCTTCCGCTTGATGCGGTCCTTGAGCGTCTCAGCCTCGCGACGCGCCTGCTGGATCCGCGCCTGCATGGCCTCGGGGGACACATCGTTGGCGCCTTGCGAATTCATGGTGAGCGACGCTCGGCGGCAGAACGAGAGGAGACGGGACGAGACGAGGCGGCGAGGTCGGGGACGGAGGAGGTGGCGGAGGGCGGATGGGCCGAAAGGGAGCGTCGTCGGGTCGGGCGATGGAGAGGGCAAGTTGAGTGTGGAGAGGCGGAGAAGGAGAGAGGAGAGGAGACGCAGCCGTGGTGGTTGGGTGTGGTGGGAGCAGGCCGCGATTGATCGCTGGCCAATTTTAGGGGGAGGAGGGGAGGGAATGCGGGCGGGCCAGCGGCGAGCTCCAGGGGCGGCTGCTCGCTGCACGCAAGCTAAGGTACTCGTCAGGCTACCTTGGGTAGATGGAGAACCTAAGGTAAGGTACAAGTAAGGTAAGGCAAGGCAGCCTTTAGCTCGCGCGCACCTCAGCTTGGGAGGGTTTCCGTGTTATTAGGCGGATGGGAACTGGGCCTGGGCTGATTGGGGGGATGGGTGGGCGGCAACCACGACGTTTACGAGTACCACGTCCACGTACGAGCACACGATGCACGCTGCCGTGGAGCGGGCGGGCAGCCTCGTCGCCATCCACGCGTACGAGCACCTGCGCACCCTGTTCGGACAGTCAACTCGCAACGCAAAGTATCGATGCCAACGAGCACCGAACACAAGAAGGCCGCGACGTTCTCGACGAGCGGGACAGGGGGCCGGAGCCGCTGCTGGTGGTCGCTGCGAGGCGCCCAGGGCGGGAGGTGGGTGATCTGGTGGGCTCCGGGCGCCTGGGATTGGCACGAGTGGAGGCGCCCAGGAAATGATGGCCGCCCCTGCTGGGATTGGCGGCCCTCCACAGGCCGGACCAGTGTCGAATTGAGGCTGGCCGATGGGCCCTGGTGCCAAGGTCGGCACGCACTACAGCGGGTAGCCTCCACCTCCTGGGGCTGGGGCGCCGCCTCCACGGCACCGCTAGCGACAAACCGCCGACCACTGCAGCCGCACCACGGTGCAGGGTGCCTGGAGGCAGAGGCGGCTTTCTGCCTGGGGCCAATGTTACGGCAACCCCTTCCTGCGACGGCTGCTTCGTGCTGCCCAGACCTCGGCGATGAACATGGCGGGCCTACGACGGACTATCAACAGCAGCAACGGCGACGACTCGACGCAGGCCCAACGACGCAGCCTGTCCTCTGCTCGACTGTCGGCGTCGTACGAGGTCAGACTGCGAGAGTCAATCAACAAGAGGCCGATCGACCAGCCGCCACAGCGTGCACTGCGGCGACTACTCCGTACGGAGTACCGCTCACTGAATTGTCCCCGCCGATGCAAGGTAGGCTGTTCGTTCCTATCCGTACACTTGCCTCGATCGCACGAGACCTCTGCCACGGTAGGTGCGGGGAGGCTCGGCAAGCCAAGTGCCAAAAACAATCAAGGCACCGCAAAGCGACTCCTGCGGATGTGCTGCCAACTGCGCCCACCTTCACTGCACGACCACGAGTCTTCGTTCTCGTACAAGTAACAAACTTGTAATGGCCGGCTGCAGAGGCAAGCCTCTCCCGGTAGCTGCAGCTGCGGCCCAACGAGTAACCGGTGGGGCAGGCTCGAGCGGCCTGGAATTCGATGCAAGCTCCATTCGTCTGAAGCTGAATTTCCACATCCCGACCATTGAGCGCGCCTTGCGTCAACCTGGCCACAGCCATCCATGGTCATGGGGTTCTACACCCGTCCACAGTGACCCATTCGTCGATCTGCCCTTTGAGCCCCATCGAAGGGGATTTCGAAGACGGTTGCTATTCCTATGCTCAGTCGCTGAATGACGAGCCGCATAGTGCTCGGTTATGGCTGGCCCATGTGCGACATTCAAGAGGAACGAGGCACAGCACAGCCGCTGACTGCAGAGCTGGATATGTAGGGTACCTTATCCTACCGCTGGGCGCTGGCCGTCCTCGGCCGCCCTCGCTATCACCGAAAGGTCATTTGAAAACAGTATCGTACGCCGTACGGGCAGGACATCCTGCGGTGCGATACCAACCCCGTACTAAACTCCGCCGAACTGGACACAGACCAGCGCCGCGTCGACCACCCACCGTCGACAACCCACCGGCGAGGGACGGCTCTCGGCCAGCCGCCACTCCTAGCCCTCCCAGCTCTCGAACTCGTTGAGGTTCCTGATCGTGCCAGTCGCCGGCGGCTTCGATCGGCTGCGCGGCGTGCAAGTTCAGGGCGTCTCTCCTAACCCAGCTCCAGCTCCAAACTCGCATACGTACGAGTACGAGTACTCGTGGCTCTTGGGCTCGGTTCTTGGCTCAACACCGGCCGGATCGCCAGTTCATTTGCAGACGGAAAAGGAGAGGCAAATTGCCACTCTGCATTCTGGCCCACCGTCTGGTCGAAACAACAGGCGTCCCTGGCCCTCCCGGGCGTTTCGGCCCCTGCTCGGGTTGATAGCGGCACCTCGAGCTCTAGCGTATTGCTGCCGGGGCTGTTGCCGCTTCCCGGACGGATCTGTCTGGCTTCTTATTACGGAGTACTTACTCGTAGCTAATGCCCGAGATCACCTGTTGTACAAGTACGGAGCACTCGTACTATTAATTATTGTTACAACCGCCAGGGGAGACGCAGATGCCCACAAGCCAATTTCGGACTTTAAGGCTAGCGATCCTATCCGCTGCGGATCCACCACGCCGCCTTTGCACTGCTCCCAGCAGTCGCTTCTAACCGCGATCACGCAAGCAAGTTCCATCCCGTCCCCAACCATAATCTGTGCCGGCCTTCCTGGCCCTCGTCCGTGTACTCTGACGCCGTGACAGGAGGCCGAAGACGCGCTTGTCTATGCTTGACGAGTCAGCGGCAAGTACGGTGTACAAAACACAGCACTTCGAATTAACTTCCCTTCTGCAAGGACCTTTCGCTGAAGCCGAAGCAGGCTGACGGCTGACGCGCTCGAAATGTAAGCACAATGTCTCAAAGGCCACTCCGGTACGGCATCGCACTCTGCCACACCGCGGCCATCTCTCTGAGGAGCCTGCAATCGCATCCGACGCAGCCTCGTCAAGCGAAGGGGTGCACCGTTGCCTCTGCCGCGTGGCTGGGGAGCTGTTGATAGCTTCATTCGCCAAAGGTAGAAGCGCCCAGACACATTACGCAGTCTCCGCGGAGTCCTTGGCATCGCTCACTATCCGGGCGGACCCGTGTGATTGGCACAGGCATGGCATTGGCCACTCTGCATTTATGGAGTGCCACTTTCGAATACTACGTTGTAACGGAGTAGACATCCTGCGGGCGGGGAACCCACTCGTACTACGCAAAGGAGCTCGCTCTGCGATCGGCCAAGCATGCACAGAAGAGGTACATAAAATCAACTCCCGGCCGTGCTCCGCC
Source organism: Tolypocladium album (assembly GCA_024341135.1). Taxonomy (NCBI): domain Eukaryota; kingdom Fungi; phylum Ascomycota; class Sordariomycetes; order Hypocreales; family Ophiocordycipitaceae; genus Tolypocladium; species Tolypocladium album. The sequence goes on from JALHCF010000133.1 coordinate 82,527, forward strand.
TGCGCCGCTGATTCAATATGTTCCCGAACACTACGGAATACCGCGGAAAACACCGCTGAAGAGTGTCGCGGCGATGCCACTGCATCGACCTGACATTTGCGCTCTCGTTCTTGAGCGATCCGAAGTTATGGCCAATGAAGGACGCACACACCCGGTCGCATACGCCATCCTCTAAGACGCCATCAGAGGCTTCATTTGCAGTTTCCATCATATCCTCGCAGCAGCTGACTGGTGCACGGGATTTTAGTTCCTACGTACCGATTTCGAAGCCCCATGTCAAATCGCGATAGAGTCATCATATCATATCACATGCTTCCAGCGCCGACATGTGCGAGGGATGACAGGCTTTGCTATTGATCTAATTACTCAGCGATCTATCGCATCTACTAGGGCCCGAGCGACTTTCTATGTAGTATTTTTCCGTCTTCGATGTCCCTTATTCGTCTTCTCGTCCAACGTCCCAGCATTAGTGGCTCTTCGCCCAGTCCTTGAACCATGCCAGCGCCTCCGGATTCGCAACACTTGCATTGGTCTTGACGTCTGTGCCAGAGAGAATCTGCTTCACGGCAACCTCGATCCTAATATCCTCTTGTGAGCAGGTTGCCATCTTCCTCGGAAAGGAGAGGGTGTCAGACTTACTTCTTACCGTTACCGGTCTTCGGAATCCCGCCACCGCACTCCTCTACGACGCCAGGAACGTGCCTGGGGCTCAGCTCGCCGCGTATCTTGGCCTTGATCCGGGCTTTCAGATCCTCGCTGAAAGTCTTGCCCTCAGCCATGACGACGAAGAGACAGACAGTCTCGTCCATGTCCGTCGCCCTGCGCCGCCCCACGCAAACCGCATCTTCCACCTCCGACGCGAAGAAGCGCGTGAGGATGTTGTAGATCTCTGCCGACCCGAAACGCACCCCGGCCGGCTTCAGGACTCCATCAGACCGGCCGAGCATGACCAGGCTGCCCGTCGACGCATCCGGAATTTTGACGAAGTCTCCGTGATGCCAGACGGCCCCATTGACCCCGCAAACGTCGCTGAACCGCTCGAAGTACGCCGCTTGGTATTTGCTGTCGCCGTTGGCGCCAAAGAAAGTGAGGGGCTGGCAAGGGAAAGGCTTGACGCAGACCAAGTCTCCTGGCTCGCCCGCCGGGACCTCCTCTCCGGAGATGGAATCCACCACCCGAATATCCATGCCAAGACCGGCGCACTGGATCTCGCCCGTGCGGACAGGAAGCAACGGGCAGGGGGCTCCGAAGAGCGAGATGATGTCCGTGCCGCCGGTGATGGATGCAAGGTTGACATGCTTGGGGAACGCCTCGTACACGAACTTGAAGGTCGATGGAGGCAAGGGTGATGCGGTGGAATAGATGGCTTGCAGACGCGACAGATCAATGTCCGCCTCCTGGACAGGGCGGATATTGTTCGCCTCGAGGGCCGTCAGGTAAGCCGCGGAGGTGCCGAAGTGGGTGATTTTGAGGTCGGAGAGGACCCTGGGCAGGGACAGATACGAGTTGGGCCGGAATGGCGATCCCGAGTAGACGACGAGAGTAGCGCCGGCGGCCAGAGCGCCAATGCTCCAATGCCACATCATCCAGGACGTGGTGGTGTAGTAGAGCATTCGAGAGGATGACGAGAGCGAGCAGTGGAGCACGTGCTCTTTCTTGTGCTGCAGCAGGGTGCCAAGGGCAGTGTGCACAATGGCCTTGGGCAGGCCGGTCGTGCCGCTGGAGTAGAGGATGTAGAGGGGATGGGAGGGAGGAAGCTGCTCAAACTCCAGAGGCTCAGAGGAGGCGCCGCTCAAGAAGGAGTCGTAGTCGAGGGCCTTGACGCCTTGCGACTCAAGATCGGAGATGCCCAGGTCGCTCTTGATATTGTTGATGACGACAACAGCTTCAAGACCGCTCTCCTTGAGCTTGGACACGATCTCGGTGGTCTTTGCAGTGCTGGACCACTCCTTGCCATTGTACACGGTACCGTTGTCGGCGAAGAGCACCTTGGGGCTGATCTGGCACAGCCGGTCGAGAACAGCCGAGACGCCATTGTCCGGGCTGATGCCTGTCCAGATGGCACCTACGGCGGCGGCGCCGAGCATGGCGACGAGAGCCTCGACATGGTTGGAGACATAGCCGGCAACGACATCGCCGGGACGGAGGCCGGCGGCGCGGAGGGCATTGCCACACTGGCGAACGGCCTCACGCAGCTCGGCCCAGGACGTCGAGCGCAGGTCGCCCGGGAGCTCGGTGGTGGTGATGACGGCGGCGGCGGAGGGGTCGAGGGGCGTCGCCGTGGGAGGGTACAGGAGGTTTTCGGCAAAGTTGAGACGTGCGGAGGAGAAGAAGTCGGGGCGAGGGTACATGGGAGCGTCGGCAGAGAGAGCCTGTCAATAGTAAAACGTGAGCCGCCGATGCACCCCGAGTAACGAGTGCTGTGGACAGGCGCCCGAGCACGTAAGCCAGCATCTCGACGGTTAGATGCCCCGCGGGGAGTCACGCACCTTCTCTGCCTTCTTGGAGGCAACTACGCCAACGAAGTCCCAGACCTCTTCCCAGAAAGGAGAGACGTTGTCCACGGACCACTTGAACAGGTCCGGGTAGCCGTTCAAGGCCTGTCCGTGCTTCCTGTTGACGCCCTGGAGGAACTGCCACATGGGCGTCGACGCGGGGCTCGAATGCCGCCACAGCTCCTCCGAGGCACGATGGCCGTTGACGAGCTCGCCCATTGTCGCGTCTGGCCACGTCTCGGGGCCTTGTTGCGGATGCGGTGGGCGGATGCGGTTATGGCGGGGGAGGGGCAGGCGGGGAGGATTGTGCCCACGATGGGATTGCCCGACGAGAAGGATGGCCTCTGTTCGAGTTGAAGTTGGAATTGGGTCTGCCTACAGGCCGCGCACAAGAGGGGACAGAGGCCGATGCAGAGAGGCGCGGTGGTTTTACGAGTATGGACGCAGCCACTGTGCAGAAGGAAATGTTGGGGACAGAATGTTGTGTCAGTCAAATTCCGAAGGCGCGGCAACCATCTCGGGTTGCCCGTCCTGGCCCGTTGCAACCCGGCATGAGACAGGCTGGACCGAGAATAATAGGGGTCCTCTCGGTGTGGCTGGGCAGCATGTGGCTGGTGAAGCATGGCGATTTGCCGGTCCTCGACAGAGAATTGGATCCTCGGCCCTGGACGAGGGCCCGGGCCATCCCTCTTTGGGCACGACGGCATCTTGCCGCAGGCGAGCCGTCAAACGCGCAGGCAGATGCCGAATGGCTGAGTGGAGAAATGGTGCCGTTCGTGCAGCTGCAGCACCTGCAACGGGCAGCCTACTTGTAACCCTGCGCACGATGGCAGGGGCAACATTGAAATGGCAACATCAGGTCTTCGGGCTTTGACGCCTGCGCTGTGAAGAGCATGCCGACAACGTCATTGTCTTTCAACCGCGCCACGGCTTCCGGGTCGGTTGGTAAACGCATGGAGTGACCGAGTTGTTCATCCGCGACCTGTAGGGGCAGTGGCAATTGCGGCGGAAACAAGTCGTAAAGAGAATACGGAGTAGCGAGAGGAAGCTCACCGCTGAGATGAAGACAAACAGGGGCTTCTGCTTCTCGTCTTTCCGATGTCTCTCAGTCCCTCTGGACGGAGCACCGCCGTAGACTTGGATGCGCCAGCGGATCCAATGGAGATCAGAGCCGAGGCCAAAACACCCTTACAGTTCCGAATATTCCGAGGGTCAACATTTCGTATGGCGGAACGGATGGGCCAGGAGTATCGAGCGCAAGTATTGCAGGAACGGAGCACAACGGGCGCAAGGATGGGGCCGCAAGAACGGGAGGAGGAGAGTGCCCGCGGCGGCGCCGGGTGTCGAGGTGGCGGACGGGTGACGGCAGATGTCTTGCTGGTTCCCGAGAGAAGGCCGCCTGGAGAACCCGGCCGCTTCGAAAGTAATGAGGAGAAGCCGACGAGCGAAAACCACGTACGAGTACTCGTACTTACAACGAAGGTACTCGGCGATCAACGCGAGGTTCGTTGGACCACCGCTCGCTCGTGAAATATGAAAGGACCGCTGTCCTGCCTGAGCAGCCTAGGAGAGCGCGACGTTGGCGAAAGTTGCACCGCACGCGAAAGCATCCAGCAAAAACATGTACGAGTACGAAGAAAACGGGTTCCGTCGAAATGCGGGGAGAAGGGCGGTGGGTTCGCGCCGGCGCTCTGATATCCCAACGTTGGGACGCATGGATGACGCCGGTTGCATTCACATGCAGCCCACGACGCGGAAGACGGATACCTTGACGGATACCTTACGCAACTCAACGCCTGCGACCGCTGCCAGGGGCGCGGAAGCGAGCGAGCGAGCGAGCATTCGGACGGACGTGTGTAGAGCTTCAGACGGCGTCTCCCTCCGACCATCCCCCTCTCTGGGCGTATCCCCGTCTGCTTGGCCAGCAGCCTGATGACGAGATGCCAGTGGCCTGCCAAAGCCATGTGCGGGATCGAAAGATGCCCTCCAGCTGGGCCCCGTTAGGTTCGTGGCTCCGGTCCATCCGGAGGGCAGCGAGAAGGCGTGACAGGCCCTGCCAAGACGCAGAAGCTTTCCTCCCAAAATTGCGGGTGGAGCCCGTTTGTGCCGTCGTGGAGCTAACCCAGATCGTCGGCGCACAGTACTCGCACAATCACCCTACTGGTGGGCGCTGGGCGACAGCGCAACGGCACCGAGGCGGGCCCACAGCGCCCACCCCCCTTCCCCCCTAAAAGGCTCTGCGGCCGGCTGCGGCGGGGACGTACGACGTTCAGTGCCCGTACATTAGGTACTGCGAGTGCGACAGCGACAGTGAGTGAGTGAGTTACTGCGGCTGGCCCGGCGTCCTGACGGGTGCTGCCCGTGAGTTCGGTTCGCGTGCGCGCGCGTTGCCAGTTTTTAGCCCCTGGAGCGAGCAGCCCAGCCCAGCCCGCCTTCATCTCACTTCCCTCCTCGACTCCGTCCGCATCCACGGATCCAGAAAAACTTGGTCCTGCATTTTTCCCGCTGCACCCCCGTGGAAGAGCTGACGGCCGTCCCTCCTGCGTGCTCCCTCGCCCTCGTTGCTGCGAGCACGTTGCCCTTTCGGCCTCAACCTTCACTTCGACCTCGCCCTCGGCTTTTCTGCGCTCACTGCCCCGGAGGGAAGCGACCTAGGTCTGCCTGGCACGAGAGGCCCACGGTGACACACAGCCGCCGGCCGCCTTGTCCGCTCCCACCGCCGTTGCCTTCGTCGTCGCTGCATTTTCCCGGCACGCGTGCATTGAATTGAACCGAATCCAGGCTCGCGACCGCTTCCTGGTGAGCCAACACCCTCGTTCTTGCGGATCCCGTCTGGTCATCCCATCCTCAGCACCGCCCCGACCCCAATTGACCTGTCCTGGCCTCGCTGCCGCGGCCCCTCGTGCCCCCTGTGCCTCGCGATCTGGGTCCTCGCCACCGCATGCTGAACCTCGCGCTTCACTACACGTCAGCCCTCGCGCGTTCGTTGCGCAGCGCACTCGTCGATTGGTTTCCCTGGCAGACTTGCCTTCTCCCTGTCCAGTTTGCTAACCCCCCGCGTCGTGCAGAATTCGGGTCATCTCTATTGCCATCGCACACCGGCACCCCGTCGCCCCAAGGCCGCCCACCTCGCCCTCACTTCAACGCAGCTAGGGTTCAGCTCCTCGTCTACGCTTCCGACTGCTCGGAGATAATGCCCCGTAGACTGGCAAGCCGCTTCTCGACCTCTTCCGCCATGCCCCAGTCCGAAAAGACGGGCGAGAGACGTCCCTCCACCTCCAAAGGCAACCGCCTTACTCACTTCTTCTCCTCAAGTCCCAAGTCCAAGGAACACACGACCGCCCAGCAGGCGCTGCTCGCCATGCAGCAGCAGCAGCAGCAGCAGCAGGCCCCGGCCGCCTCCTCCGGAATCGCGCCGTCGTCCGTCTCGCTGCCTACCATCTCCCTCTCCATGGCCGTCGCCGGCGACCATGGCAATGTTGAGCCGTCCACCACGACGCTGTTTCGACCCCAGTCCGCCGAGGAGATGGACCGTCGAAGGCGAGCCGATGCTCAGTTCGGCCCCCTTGTCCATCCCAGCCATGTCTACGTCAGCAAGTCCCACGGTCGGCCCTTGGCAGCCCCCATAGAGGACGAGCCGCCGTACTACTTCCTCCTCACCACCTACGTCAGCTACCTGCTCCTCATCCTCCTCGGCCACATCCGTGACTTCTTCGGCAAGAGATTTGGCGACAAGAAGCACTACAGCGCCCTCAAGGTCCAGAATGGATATGCGCCGCTCAACGACGACTTTGACAGCTTCTACACCAGGCGGCTGAAGATGAGGCTCGACGACTGCTTCGCTCGCACCACCATTGGCGTTCCGGGGCGCTTCATCACCCTGCTGGATCGAAAGTCGGACGACTTCAACCGAACCTACCAGTACACCGGCACCCACACCGAGACGCTCAACATGAGCTCGTACAACTACCTGGGCTTCGCCCAATCCGAGGGCCCCTGCGCCGATGCCGTTGAGGAGTGTGTCAAGCGCTACGGCGTCAGCTTCTGCAGCCCGCGAGCCGATGCCGGTACGTCGGACCTTGCCATCGAGGTGGAGCGCGAGATTGCTTCCTTTGTCGGCAAGCCCGATGCCATGATCTTCTCCATGGGCTACGTCACCAACGCGAGTTCCTTCCCGGCTCTCGCCTCCAAGGGCTGTCTCATCATCTCCGACGAGCTGAACCACGCCTCCATCCGGATCGGTGCCCGCCTCTCCGGGGCCGTCATCCAGTCCTTCAAGCATAACGACATGTTCGACCTGGAGCGAGTCCTCCGCGAGGCCATTTCGCAGGGCCAGCCACGCACCCACCGTCCCTGGAAGAAGATCCTCGTCGTCGTCGAGGGCTTGTACTCGATGGAGGGCACCATGTGCGACCTTCCTGGCATCCTGGCCCTGAAGCACAAGTACAAGTTCTATCTGTTCGTGGACGAGGCTCACTCCATCGGCGCCCTGGGACCCCGCGGGCGAGGCGTTTGCGACTACTTCGGCATTGACCCTTCGGAAGTCGACGTCCTCATGGGAACCTTGACTAAGTCTTTCGGTGCCAACGGTGGCTACATCGCCGCCGATAAGAACATCATCGACAAGCTGAGGGTCACCAACGCCTCCACGCAGCTCGGCGAGTCCCCTGCCCCCAGCGTGCTCATGCAGATCTTGGCCTCCCTGAAGCTCATCACCGGCGAGCTGTGTCCCGGCCAGGGTGAGGAGCGCCTTCAGCGGATTGCCTTCAACTCTCGCTACCTCCGCCTGGGCCTCAAGCGCATTGGCTTCATCGTGTACGGCCACGACGACTCGCCCATCATCCCCGTCATGCTCTACCACCCCGGCAAGATGCCGGCGTTTAGCCGCGAGATGCTCAAGCGCAAGATCTCGGTCGTCGTGGTCGGTTATCCCGCCACGCCGCTCATTAGCTCTCGCGCGCGGTTCTGCATCTCGGCGGCGCACAACAAGGACGACTTGGACCGGCTGCTGGCCGCGTGCGACGAGGTGGCGGATCTCCTGCAGCTCAAGTTCTCGACCGGCGTGGCGGGTGGCCTCGAGCCACTCCCCGCCGGCGTTGCTCCCGAAGCTGAGGATGAGTGGAGGAAGGCCAACGGCGTCCCCATCAAGCCACCCCGGTGGGAACTCGAGGACATCATTCGACGGGGTGTCCGGGACGCCAAGCTTCCCCTGAGGTGAGGTTGCTTGTTTTTGCCAAATCGGGTTTGAGGCGTTGTTTCAGTGGCACATAATAATTGGGCGGGTGTTTGGGGCGCATCTGAAATAGACCATTGGTCCTGTAAAGGTCACGAAAGTTCAGCAGCATCTTGCTCTTCCTCGTCCTCTTTGCCTTCTTCACCTGTTTGCGCAGGCAGACGGGCGGCTAGTCGAGTCGCACTCGACGCTTTAATCACATATAATCTTTGCTGCATCAAACCTCGTGCGCCGCGGCCCATCCTGGGGTTGAAAACCTAAATTCCCGAAGACGTAGCTGCGTGCCCAAAAGCTTGGGAAGTGGGCGATCAGCGGAGGCGGCAGCACTTCGCAAGCTGGCATTTGAGACTGGGCAGCAGCTGAAGGCTCTGGGGATTGGTGGTGCATGGATACAAGATACGACCAGAAGGCATTTGTAAATATCGCACTTGAAACAGGGCCTACGAGCCAAGAGACTAATGAGTTTGGAGGGTTGTTTTCGGATTGCCTGTGACGTAGAGCGAGCTCCAGCGACCATTGCACGAATGAAGGCATCGCGACAATGGATGTAGCCTGGAAAGACACTACGGGTGCCACGGCGTGGCTGAGACGAACACGTGCGCGCCAAACGCGGCCCTGGCATTTCCACTTTGGACATGCCGAGACATTGCACGAGGCAGGCAGCTTGAGAATGAAGCATTCACCATCGCGAACGAGCGCGTAGGGTTGCTGCATAGACAGCACCCAGTGAAGATGCAAGGCCGTGCTTGTGCATTCAAGGAGCATCCGTCAGGCTCTTTAGGCGGGACAAAAGAGAAGGCAACGCTGCATCGGGAAGAAGACCGAGATGCGGACCTGAAACACAGACACCAGCGTGGATTCGAGGGAACGGTCTATACGAGCAGACGACGTTTCATGGGAGGCAAACATCGAGGATGGGGGCGACGGACAGAGGGCCAGCGACCAGCCGACCGCTGGGTAGTGGAAATCCGAGAACGTAGAACCCCTGGAGCGACGAGAACTGGACAGGAACTGCATGATGCGGACTACCTACTCTACCGTTGGTGAGGTATCAACGTTGACCGTCGGCGGCACACCGGCACACCCGCCGTGCATAGAGCTGTCGACATGGATGGCGGCATGGGGTATTCGGAATAGGAGCTAGGCCACCTTGGCAGCCAGGCGCGCAACGGCGTCTGTTGAGCAAGGTAAGGTAAGGCAGGTACATGCCCCGGGAACTTCAGGTGTTGGGTAGACCTGAGACTGAAGACACACGAGCCGACTGGGAATAATGGAGACGGGAAGAGAGGGACTACGGCAGCCGACGTCACTCCGATCTGCCGTGCCGACAGCGACGCTCTACAGGTGCTGTACGAGTGGTCGAGAGCGACAGGGTCTTCGTCTCGCGCGGTCGGTTCCTGCTCTGCATGGAGCCGCCGGCTGCGACGCTGCGTTGGACGGTGACTGTCGGCTGCTTACCTATTGCCGGGTTCTTGAGCGGTGAGAAATACCGTACCCGGAACCCAACGTCAAGTGTACTCGTAGTCGTACCTTGCGAAGGGACAAAAGGAGCTGAGAAGACAGCCCAGCGGCAGGTAGCAACCACGGACGTCCGAGTCCGCGCAACCTTGGGCCTGCATATGCTACCTTAGGTACCTTACCGTACCTCAAGGTAAGGCAGGTACCTTGCAGGCAGGCACTCGCATACCACCGTATTCTACTTCTATTAATTTCCACACGTTAGGTAGGTACCTACCTTAACCTACCTTGGGCACTCCGTACTCCGTAGGCACATCTTGCAGGTGGACGTTGGCGCTGGGGTTTGCTGAGCTGAGCCACTGGAAGCTGAGGTGGGGTGCTGTCGCAGCACTGGTCCAGGTGCCATCGAGGCCCTGTCGGAGTACCTCCCAAGCCTCCTTACGTTAACAAGGCGCTGTTGGAATGCTAAGCGGATATCGCCCAATCTGAAGCCAAGCCAGCCAATCCTCGTCCAACGCCGTCGCCTGCCCCTCCTCGAACAACCTTGCCTTCTTCATCAACCGGCCGTGCATCGCCAAACCCGGACGGACCACCACCACCGCCGTCACCACCACCACCACCACGACGCCTGGGGAGGCTCGCAGAACAAGCACAACCTCAACTGCTCCCCCGCAGCCTCAGTTCTGAGTCATACACCTCCATCCGCCAAGAATCGTCCGCGCTTCTCCTCGAGCTCCCGAGTCGACGCAGTTCGTGCCGGCCAGCCTCTCCTTTGCCGCACCGTCCCCTGAGGCGCAGCCCGCCGCCAGCGAACCACCTCTTCGCCGCCACTCGAAGACTGGGCTCACAGGCACCTGGGTGCGGCTTCGCTGCAGCCGTGTTTGGTCAAGATGATGAGCTTCGATGGAGGCACCGCATACGCCGAGTCGGATGCCGACGACGAGTACGAGCGAAGCATTGGCGACAGGTCGCCCGTCGGCGACTCGGAGGCCTCGCCAATCGATTCGGAGCTGTCAACGTCAGCAGAGCATACGCCTACGACGTACGGCCACCGCAGCAGTGCCGACCGGCTGCCCGAGACCATCATCACGGAGTGGACGGCGGACGAATGTGCCGACTTCATCAGCACCATCGGCCTGTCGCAATATGCCGATCGATTCGTTGGTGAGATGACCACCCGACACCCGACACACGATGCCCTCCAGCTCTGCGTCCCTTTTCGTCGCCGATGGATAGCTGACCAAGCCGCTTCATTGCAGAGAACGAAATTGTCGGCGAGGCGCTCGTCGCGCTGCTGCACGACGACCTCAAAAGCATGGGCATTGCGAGTGTGGGTCATCGACTGACTATCCTAAAGAGCGTCTACGACGTCAAAAAGGCGCAAGACGTGCCCCTCGAGAGTGACCACTACCTGCCGTTGTGTGAGTACACCATTGCTGTCTTACCGCCTGAAAGGCAGCTTGACTGACCTGTCCGTTTCCCGGACCTACAGCTGCGGACGCCGAAGCACAGTACGCTACGGCGACGTTGAAGGACATCAAACACCTTGTCGAACAACTACGGCTGCGAGACGAACGGATGAGCTTGCTGGAGCAGGATCTGCGGCGGATGACGGATGACTTTCGGCGCCTCAGAGAAGACATGCTCCCAGCATTGCGGCTCGTCAAGGACGCGCAACAGCCGCTGCCCAACCTCAGCGGAAGCACGGCCTACACGTTTGAACCTTCCGTATCTTCACCGCCTGCTCCGACGCCTCCCCCAGGCCAAGGCCCAGGTCCTGGAGTCATGCGTTCATATTCGCAGAGGAAGATACTGATTGGGGCGACGACCAAGGGCAGCTCGCCCACGCAACCGACGCACGAGAGGTCGATAGAACAGACCCTGGACCCGTCAAATGCCGCGGAACGGGCCGTCTTGTCCTCCTCACACCTCGCAGCTATGAACGGCTCCGGCCAGAACCCGGGGTCCGCATATCCCTCACCCAACATACCCTCCCCGACATCGCCACAAAACCACATGAGCGGCACGACGCTAGCTTCACGATCATACCGTGGCGACTCATCTACACCTTCCAACAGGACGACCTTGAACGAGAGCGACCACGCAATGTATGGCTCGCGCGAGAAGGCGGCCGGCGGCCCACCCCCTCGACGACGAGAGACACCCGTACCCGACACACCCAACACCAGCAACAGCAACGCATCGGTCGAGATATTCAAGTCATTCCGCGTCAGCATGGACGATCCATGTCACAAAGTGCTCCCCGCCGCGCTTAAAAAGTATCAAATAAACGCTCCGTGGGATCAATATGCTCTATACATCGTCTACGGAGATCAGGAGCGTTGCCTGGGCATGGAGGAGAAGCCTCTTATCTTGTTCAAGCAACTCGACAAGGAGGGCAAGAAGCCTATGTTTATGCTCCGTAAGACGAACAGCGCACAGGTAGACGGCGATCCGGGAAGCGCGGGTATGGGCGGTGCCGCTAGGGGTGCGTCGACGGGTTACGACCCGCCCGGAGGCATCATCTGAGCGGACAATTCCGGCATCGGCTCTAACTTGAGAGCCCCAATGACATATTCCCCGCCCATTTGTCGTTCCCCGAATTTGAGGCGAAGGGGAAGCATGGGCATCTGCAAGCCCACCACCACACCAAGGCGCTGAATGTGTCGCCTGGCGAGGCCGCTGCCACGACGTGGCGAGGCGTTGGTGAAAGCTGGCAGCGGCGTGTACCGCGGCGACTTTGTCTGCGACGCAATCTGTGAGGCATGGAGCTATGTCCAGGGATCTTCTGGAAGGTGTGCTATCATCGAGCGAGGCATGTACTTTATATACTGGGAAAAAATATGAGGCATTTCTTGGGCCCTGGGGGAACCAACTGGTCGAAATTGCTCACCACGATCGCACCAGCCGAGTTGTGTTTGCTTCGCTCGAAGCTTCACTTCCATTGAATACTAATCCGCTGTGCTTTCCTGGTGAGAGTCGGCTCGCTGTCTGGTGTGTCGCTGTCATAGCTACGAAGACGTATTCGAGACTCATTCCATAGCATTGCTCACATTCACAGGGGGACAGGTGGGCCGGCAGTGTCAACATTGACTTCACGTCACCCACCACGTCCACCCCTCCGGTGCATCCTCTTCGTACGCTGCCTGCACCTCGGCCAGGAGCCCCAGGAGCGCCTCCCGCGGCACGCCCCGCCGCATGCCCGTCTCATCGTCCCAGCTTGAGTGCATCCCGACGATGCGTCCGGTGCGGCGGTCGACGAGCGGTGCACCGCTGTGACCCCAGTAAGTCCAGCAGGTGTGCATGAGGGCTCCAATCTCGGCGTTATCCTGTGGATCGTGACACCGGTCCGGTGCAAGGCCGCGGAAGGTACCGCCGCTGAGGGTGAGGGTATCGTAGCCCGTCTGCGTTCCGGGAATGGGTGACTCGAGGTCGGACGCCGCGGGGTGGCCAATGCAAACGAGGCGGCTGCCGGGCCGGGGCGCGGCGGCAGCGATGGGGATGTACGGGAAGGGGGCCGTGGCGGCTGAGGGAGACGCGTGGGTGACGATGAGGAGAGCCACGTCGCGGCGGGGATCCCAGGCGACCGTGCGGGCGCCCACCAGAGCGCCCGAGGCAAACACAAGCCAGTGCGTCCCACGCCAGTCGAGCTCGTCGACGGTCTCGGCGACGCAGTGCGCGCAGGTGAGAAGAACGCCGTTCGGAGAGATGCAGACCGCCGTGCCAGCCTCGTGCTGGGCGAAGACGAGGGTCGCGTCTACCGGGCTGGAGCCGTGGCGGGCGACGTCCGCGGGCACCGCGACGGAGTGCGTCTGTAGCCACACGCGCTTCTTGACGAGCGTCTGGTGGTCTTGGAGGGAAAGCTTCGTGGTCGAGCGGCTCGGGCTGCGTGGGAGAGAAACGATCGGGGTTGCGAGCTGTGCGAGAGGAGTAGGCAGGACCACCGTTCCCGTTCTGGTGTTGGAGCGATGGCCGTCGTCATTGTCGTCGTCTTGCGTAAGGTCGATGACTTTGGGCAACGTGGAAGACATCATATGAACGGAGGACAGCCCGTCCGGATGGTAAGCGTGAGCGAGGAACGAGCATCGTGAGTCCCATGGTAGCGAGATATACGAGTCCGTCTGTCGCAAGGCACCAGGTGAGGCTGATGGACGGGATCCACGTGGCTGCCTAGTCTGTGGCTTCCTGGGACCAGGGCCGGCCTAGCATAGGACGTTGTTGCGATGCAGAGCTATTGTGGTGTGGTGTTTGCGAATGAAGCATTGCACAGCTCGCCCACCTGTCAAGTCGGTGAACCGGAGAGCAAGCGATGAGTGCAACGGCGAGAGAACGCAAGTGAGGACACGTCAATTGGGGGCTTAAGCTCTGGGCTTGGTATGCCGGGCGATGATTTCTCCATGACTGAGGCTTGAGGCTTCGCGCGGGAAGCGGGTGCCAGATTCGCGCGTTTGGTGATGCGAAGTCGTGCTCTCGTTGGAGCGTGCAGATGGGTAGGTAAGGTACCCTACCTTTAGGTGGTCGTCCTCGCTGGGTGGTACCGAGACCGTACCTCCAGTACCTGGTAGTGGAGAGCGCCACTGCTCCTCTGCCATGTAACGCAACCGATTAGCTCCCTCTGTACCTGACTTGTCCCTTCTGGCACGACGAACCAACCCAAGCCGTTGATGTGAGGCATCTGTCCAAGGTGCGCACAGTGCCCTGTGAGGGCATGGACGCCGGCCCAGCTCATCTACCGCACGAGCAAGCAAGCCTTCGAGGGCGTGACGGAGCCCCCGGGGCCGGATGTTTCACTGCCTCTGGCTCTCCAGCTCGTCGGTGGCGTCTCGTCGTGTGAGACGGCTGCGAGGGCCGTCTCATTGATGTGGCGTTTAGGCGTCGTTCGTGGGCGGCCTCCTCCATCGCCGCTGGGCGTCGGCCTGGAGAGGAAGCACAACAGGCAAAAAAGTAATGGAAGCCGGATAGAAGTATCCAGCACGAACGATACCGGGCGTGGCCTCAGAGGCTCCGAGCGCAACGACTACGCAAGCCAGGGAGATGTGGAAACCGGACGTGGTTGTGCTTCGGCGTCGTGAGGAAGCTGGGGACAAGCTGACGCCGGCATCGACCAGAGCTTTTGCCAGCTTTATCCTCAGCAGCATCGGCCCCAGGGCATCCTCAGTCGCTGCTCACATCATCGAAGGGATGCCCGTCCCGCCTTGAAACGACACGCACGCGGATTCGCCAGACATTTCGATTGCGCTTCCGAGCCCCCCAATCATCCTTCACGGCAGAAAGGGCTCAGCCTCAAGACCAGGCCGATCACCCACGGGATCGACGTCCCTGGGTTCGGTGTCCTTCAGCCCCTCGGACGGCCTGGTCCCGGCAGGCTTTCCACTGAGCGTCTCAGCAGTCAGCGCCCAGCCTCGATCGTGGCGCAGCCTCAGGCGGTTCATGACGTGCGGACCCAGCAGCCGCGCAAGTCCGGCCCCTCATGCTGCAGTGTTACTATGTTTAACATGCTCCATAGCGGCGTTCAACTCACAACTAGTTTAACTCCTTGGGCTGCCTCTTCTATCGGACGGCTGTTGCGCCCTCAATCCTCCCCTACGTCTCCATCAGTCGATCGCCAAGCCTGCTGGCTGCATGTGCGGCCGCGTCCTATGATAGCCATCAATCGCGTGACCACCGACGCCCGTTGCTGAGCGTTGACGCGGACGGCGGGCCCGCGACGCCCGCGCGACGAACAATATCGTCCCTCGCTACCTCGGACCCTTGCGTTGCTCACTCGCATTCGACCGTTAGCCCAAGCAAGCAGGCTGTCGGCGGCCCATCCGTGAACTCTCGCCCATCATGCTCGACGAGAACCTCCCAACCTACCGCCTGCAGCCCTCCTCCGACAACCCGCTCCATACCCTCCTCTTCTTCACCCACAACGGCTCCGAACCCTCGGCCGAATACCTCCTCAAGCGGCCCGACCAGACCTCCGCGAGGAACCAGTATGCTCTCGGCCTGCTCGACGTGCACTACCCCTCCGTCGTCTACGCAGAGGTCCTCGTGAAGCCCGAATGGACGCAGCCCTCGCTCTCGGCAGCCGAGCTGCGCGCGAGCGGCGCCGCGTCGCCCGTCCCGCTCACCCCCGACTCGTTCGCGATATCGCTCTACAACCCGGACCAGGCCATAGCGGTCAGGCACCGCCCGGGGAGCTGGAACAAGACGGAGGCGTGGGAGTTCGAGGTACCCGAGCGCAGCTTCAAGCTCCCCAGCGCGAGCCGCATCGACCAAGACAGCGGCGAGGTGCCGGCCGTGGACCTGACACCCAAGGTCGTCTTTCGCTGGAAGCGCGACGGCAGGCTGAGCAAGGACATGACGTGCTACATGTCGGGGCGGAGCGTGGCCGGCAAGAAGAATAAGGAGCCCGACATCACAGTGGCCATGTTCCGCGCGGCCAAGAACGCGGGCTCCGTGACGATATACGAGCCCAACATGGCGCGCGTCGACGTCGAGGACCGCAAGGGGCTCGAGGTGTCCTTCATCCTGAGCGCCGAGGTGATAAGAGACTTGTTCCTCGTTCCGCGGCAGGATCCGTTCAACGCCGCGGCCGCGTCCGTTCAGACGCACGTGAACGGTTCGAGGAAGAATTCGAACCCGCGGCCGGCCGCTTCAGCGACGTCGCAGATAGCCTTCGCATCTGGGGCTCTAGGCGACGTGCCGCCCGCGCCGCGTCCCACGTCCGGCTCGCCGCCGGGCAGAGATGCTCGGCAACAGGCTGATATCGACGCCGAAACGAAGAGGCTCCAAGCCATGGTCGCCGAGGAGAACCGCAGGGCTCGCGAGAGGGAGAAGCGAGACCTGGAGGAGCAGAAGCGCATCAAGAAGATGCTCGAGCAGGAGGACAGGGAGCGGCAGAAGCGCGAGGCCGAGGTCGAAAAGGAGACGGAGCGGCTGCGCCGGGAGTACGGCGTCCAGGTGCCCAACGCCAGTCACTCGTCGCCCCCTCTGCCCCCGAGGCACAACCAGCAACAAGGCCAGCAGCAGCTGTACCCTCCCGGCGGCGGGTGGTACGGCGCGCCGGGCGGGCCCTCGCCGCCGCCGCAGCAGCTCCCACGGCCCAACAGCGTGGGGCCGCGGCCGGAGCAGAACGCCGGCGGGCGCAGGAAGACGTCCAACCCGCTCGGCATGTTCATGCAGGGGCCCTACGGGGGGTCCGCGGGGCCCAGCGTAAGCGGGTTCTTCCACCGTTCCGAGGAGGACAAGCAGAAGAAGGTGCAGAAGAAGCGCAGCGTGCATTTTTGAGAGGTGTCGTTGCGCTCTGCACGGAACACACGACGATGACGAGGCTACATGGTTGTCAAGGCGTTGTTTCACGGTTTGGGAATGGAACTATGCAGCTCGGGAGCATTTGTATTACGGAATGAGTCGGGGTGTCTACCATTGTCACGAGTGGAGAGACTTCACTTTGTGGTTAGGGACACAATGATTGATTAATGATCTCATGATGTCAATTCATACATTACAACGTGGTCGCTAGCCGGTCGGCTTGATCCCTGTCCGTTTTGCCTCTCCAATCATCGCGGCTGGTATACTGATTGCCTCGGTCTTGGTGTCCAGTTCGACAGCGACGTCAGAGGGGTCGCTAACACGGAGTCGATCGTCAAGACAGTTTCACGCGGTCGTGATAGAGATGGTCCTCAGTGCGAGGTGGCCACGCCTTTCTTGTCCTTCCACGTCCTGCTGTCCGAAGTCAAGCTCCCTTCCGTGAGAGCAGCATCGCTCGGCCGCCCACGGTCCCGCGGGAGTCTAACCACGGGCTGCAGTGGGATGTCGGTGGTGGTGCACTTTCGTCGCTCGGCATCGTTGCGCGGCCCAGTCCTGATGAGGGTGAGGTCTCCAGCGAACATGTCGGTGTGCTGATTCGCAATTTCCCATTATGCAAGAGCTAAAGAATGACGCTTCGTGACGGAATGCGAGAGAGCGATGGGAGAGGGCGTGGTGAACAAGCATCTGCAGTACGCCTTATTGTTGACTGGATACGGTCTAGGTGCAGATGGCCGCCACACATTATGGAAGGCTGTCAGCGCGGATTTTCTAGCTTCATCAACGCCGCCCCGCTCCATGACAGAACGGTACGGCTCCTGGCGCAGACCCGAGAGCCGAGTCTCCATCGTCAGTTGTTGATGGGCAGGAAGAATAAGTGGCATGTTTGCATCTCGATGTAGTATATCAGTCTCAGGCCCGATAGTCTGGCTCGCCTTCTCACATGATATTACCCCCATTACTATCGTCCAGTTTGCCCCCCTTAACGCCAAGATATATATGCTTGCCTCGTCTCGTGGCGCTCTCGCGGCACGGCTCGCATTAAACCCCCCTTCCTTGCGGAGTCATTCACTCTTCACCTTTTCCAGCTGCAAGTCGTTGATGACCATGTATCGGCTGAACCCGATCCACAGGTACCGGAACCACACCATCTGGCTCCTGTGCGCGTCCCTCATGGCCTTCCACGCGGTAGGGAGCCCAGTGTCCCCGACGAGCCGGCCCATGAAGAGCAGGCCGCCGGGGTGCGCCGCGTCCTTCTGCCCCCCGCCGAGGGCCCAGGAGGCCACGGTGGCGAACACGTCGAGGAAGAAGGTGTACTTGCGGATGACGCTGACCGAGGTGAGCGTGTAGAGGTCCACGGGGCTGTCCCAGCCGGCCCTGCCGCGGGTGAGGGCGGCGGCGAAGGCGCGGGCGCCGTGGTAGAGCGAGACGTGGTTCGGGTGCGACGAGACGCCGTGCGCGTCGAAGGTGACGAGGACGTCGATGTTGGCCGTGGGCCGGGCGGCGTCGTCGGCGCCCTGGCGGGTGAGCTGCGGCGCGAACGCGCTGCAGAGGAGGTTCGAGATGGCGTTCTCGTCCCACCTGGCGGCCATGGAGTCGGGGAAGTCGGTGCTGGTCTGGTCAGGCAAGCGGCCGGTTCGGGGGGCCGGGGCCGAGCTTACGGATTGTCTACAACGAAGACGTCGTCTTCATCCCGCAGGCCCAGGAGCATGCCGCTCTTGACGAGCTCCTTTCTCCTCGTCTCGCCGAGCCCGTCGGCGTTGCCTGCAAGTCGACGACAGCGCACGTCAGCTAGGCCGATTCGCCAACAACACTCCCCCCAAGAGGGAGCTGGAGGACGTACCTGTGCTCAGGCACAAGATCTTGACGTGGTTGCCCGTCTCGGGCCGCGTGAGGGCCAGGACGGTGGGCGCGAAGAACATGGCCTCGTCATCCGGGTGCGCGATCAGGAGGCAGATGCGCTTGTTGCGCAGCGCGGGGAGCCGCGCCGCCACGACGCCGGCCGCGTACGTGTACAGCAGCGGCAGCACCACCGCCAGGGCAGCCGTGAGGCCGAGGCCGAGGCCGAAGCCGAGGCCGGGCATGGCGGCTGCGTGCGGTGCGCAGGCGGTGGTGGCAGCGGCCGGGGCGGTGTCGTGTGTCGTGAGCCGGACGTCGTCGGGTCGGTTCGGTGTGCCGCTGCGGCTCGTCGTGGCAGGCCGCGGCGCCAATGGCAGAGCAGCAGGGCCGGAGGGGCGCTTGCAGAGCGCGAGCGAGTCGAACTGGACACGACGGCCCACGCGCCGAGGGCAATGGACGGATGCGAAGCAGCGAGCGTGCTCCCGACGTTGCGGACGTGGTGTGGGCTTGCGGCTGCTAATGCCACCTTGCGATTTCACCCATCCATTGGGGCCCCTGCGACTAGCCTCATTAGCTCCTCTGGGGGTCCCAGGGGATCGCGACGCCTGGCTCCGGGAGCTTCCAGAAGGTTTATTTGTCGGATTGGGGGCCGCCCCTGCAGGGGAGCTTCCGCCCGGTGCCGTCTGATTGGCGTCGTGCCTTCTGCGCTTGCAGGGGCCCGCCAATGCAAAGGGGACTCGTATCCGTTCGACACCCAGCTCTGTCCGTCCCTCATCACGTCACGCATCACTCGTCTCTCCCAACGACACGTCGATGCTCTCGCGCAGCGTCTCGCGCAGATAGCAAGACCCTCACGCAGCCCCCGCTGCCGCTCAAACCCGCGACGATGGCCCGGCCGCGCAAGGAGAAGACGGCCGGCGGCAGCATCAAGCTGCGGCACCCCGACCGCTCCGCGCCCTCGGAGAAGACGCTGTTCGACATCGCCCAGGAGCGGCAGCTGTTCCAGCAGGCCGCGCAGCGCGAGAAGCAGCTGGCCAGCGGCGGAGGCGGAGGCGAGGCGGAGGCGGACGAGGCCGCGACCCTCTCCCCCGGCGCCGAGAGGTTCCTCGAAGCCATGCTCTGGACGGCGACGCTGGCCATGCTGCACTTCACCTTTGACGTGCTGGTCCAGCACCAGTACGGTATCGAGATCGTCTGGCCCTCGGTCTGGACGAGGACGGGAAGCGCGTGGATGGGTACGCCGACGACGTGACGGGCCCCGACTCGCGAGTTTGAAGCTAATCGTCGCCCGCAGTGTTCCTGCTCCTCTTCTACGTGCTGCACCCGCACCCCTCGAATCCCGTCCTGCTCCCCGGCCTGCCCCTCGAGTACCAGCACCCGCTGCGCCAGGCCGTCTTCTTCGTCATGAGCGTCGTCTCGGGATGCTACCTCATCTTCATCTCCAACACGTACGGGTACCTCGCCACCATGAAGCAGGCGCCCCCGCTGGGCTGCCTCTGGCTGTGGGCCGTCGTCGAGCTCGACCTCCTCGCGGGTGCGGCGAGTCTCGCCGTGGCCGCCGCGTTCCTGTGGCAAGGGGGCTACGACATCAAATGAGGACGTGGAGCTTGATGCTGCGACTGGTGTGTTCTCGATTGGGGGGTCCCTCTCTCAGGTCCTCCAGCCCAGCCCCTCCTTGAGCTCGCTCATCGATACGTCCCGCGGGCAGCCTCCCTCCCTCTGACCCTCGAGAGAACCATCCAGTCTCTTCAAGCTCTCCTCCGACGGCGACCCGGCCCATCTCGTCCTCGACTCCAGGTCCCTCAAACGGGACGCCATCATGCTCATCTGAAGGAACTGCACCCGGGCCGTCAGTGCCTCCCGCTGACGGACCAGCTCCAAGGCCTTGGTCCGCACCGGCAACCACGCCATGGCGACGGATGGCCTTTCGCCCCGCCAGCTCCGCGGCACGAGCGCAAAGCTGCCGTCGGCGCTGCTGCCCGCGGACGCCTTGGCCTCGACCTCCGTGACCAGGTCCAGCAGCCTCTGTTCCAGGTTCAGCAAGTCGTCCATGACGAAGGCGTACATCTGATGCTCCATCCTGTGGCCGCACAGGCTCGTGTCGTGGTGCGTCTGCGCGTCGAGCGCCGCCAGCAGATCGGCCAGCCAGGCGGATTCCGTCTTGTACCACGACAGCGACGTCTTGACTCGGAAGTACTCGTCGTCGCTGTTTCGCAGGTACGTGACGCGGGCGTATACGGCGGCGGCAATGGCCACGACAAAGGTCAGGATGCCGACGACGTTGGACGTGATGGACAGCGGCGAGTCCTGGTCGGTGCTGCCGACCATGGCGAGGGCCGTGCAGCGCGCCTGGCCGAGCGTTGAGGAGGGTGGCGTGGGGGGAGCGAGACGACGTTGCAGAGCATGCCTTGGCGTTGGCTAGAGAAAATCGGCTTCGCGCGCAGGCGGGCCTGCACCGCTGGTCCGTCGCGGATCTGAATAGACGAATAGATGAATGAAGCAAGTCTGGACCTGGAATCCATCTCGCCCACATCTGGGGGCTTTTCCAGGGCTAACGCGGGAGACGAGCTGAAACCCCCAAGCCGCCACGTGACGATCTTAGACTACTCGTAAGAACCCATGACGGTCACGAAATTGCAAATTGCAGAGGGCACGGGACAGCATTGCCGCGTCCGCGAACGAGGCGCGGAAAAGCAAGCGTCGTCGCTTCGCGGCCGGGTCGCGGCACCGGGTCCAATGCGGGGGCCAAAATAAACGCCCCCAAAACGGGCGTTTTGGCCAGCCTCAGTCACGACAATCTCCAACGCTGAAACCCGTATTGGGCCTTCCCACGAAATATCTCCTACCATTACCCAGAGGGGCCTAGAAGACACCCGGAGAATTCCAACAGTAGCAGTGCGCTCTTCGGTACGAGCTCGATCCAGAGCCCCCCTACAGTTTTGCCGGCCGCCGGCGGGGACGGAGGGTGGGGGCGTTTTGTGCCCCCACGTCAACGGGGCCGGCCGACGCAATCCCGTCCCGTCCCGGCGCCATCGAAACTTGGTCCGACCGACCGGCACCAGAAGCCACGCATACCAAGCAACCACACTGGGACCCTGTGGGAAATGCGCCAGTAGCTCCGGCGGCCCAGCTGCTGCTGCTAATATTACAACTACTACTGTGCTGACGACTATGACAACGACTATGCAGCCAGCTCTTCCGCCCCTGCCCGCCAGGGTTGGATGCTCCGCGGTCACAGCAGACGCCTTGGAGGTTGACACGAAAGTTTCCTACCACCCCAGCCATGATATCTCCGCCAATAATAGATTTCGTGCGTGGTCGCGGAGAAGGCCTATTTCGGCACCGGGGAATGTGATTCAAACCGACGGCACACACGTAGCGCAGGTACGCCTCCTACCAGGAGGGCGAGGAACGCAAGAAGCACGCCGCCGTGTGCATCTGCATCTGGCGTACAACACCAGATCCACCACGCAGTCACACCTAGAAGGACACTCCCGCAAAAGGCTCCTAGCACGGCCGATGCCGCCAAATTCTCCTGGCAACGGGTTGGCCGACTGGTGCCCTGACCCATCGCTTCAGCAGTCCCCACGTCCTCGGTGGTGAGGGCGCAGAGGCCGGCTACTGCCCTACAGCTTAGACTGTCTAGCTGAGATGGAGCAAGGTATGGCCCATGGACCACCGGCCTTTTCGACACTCGCGCTGCTCCGCGGTTGGCTGAAAACCATGGCGTAGAGGTTATGAGGCCAACCGCAGCAGATATCAAGGGCTCGGCAATTCGTCGCAATGTGGTCGTGCTTCGCCCATGGTTATTTGCTCCCCAAAACAGGACATGGGCGGAGCCATGGTCATTGTTCAACGGAGGCCCAGCAGGGCCCTCGCTGCCACCCGCCGATGCAGGGTGGACGTTGCGCACGGAGACTTGGTCTCGGGAATGTGATCTATGCTGACAGGTGCGCCCAGCTGCGTGCAGTGCAGGCTGATGCAGTTCCATGTCAAGCACCCTCAGACTCACCGAGCAGTACATGCCTTATCTCTGCGTACCGGGATCACCGTGGAGCCTCCACGCCTGTCGACTGGACACTCAACAGCCGAGAGCCTGAGAGTATCCCGTATGGATCCCGTAAAGCGCCGCAAAGTCCAAGAGGCAATCCTCGCCAAAGACAAGATGATCAAATCCTCCGTCGATGCTGTGAGATACGATCCTCTCGTGGTCTAGATTGGTCTCGAATCTGAAACTTGCGCACAACCTTCAGCCTTGCCAGAGAACCCTACTCCCAACATGTTCGCCTCATATTCGAGCTTTTGCAGAATGCAGATGACATTCCCCACGAGAAGGCGACTTCGGCACCACACGTTTCTTTCCACATTTGCAGAAGAAGAGTAGTCATTGAACGAAATGAGAATGGCTTCTATTATGAACTACAATGTATACCCCAGGACTGGTTCCTCGAGCGGGTGAAACATGATCTCCGCCAGTCTAGTTTCCTGGTTTGCCTTCGGGGGCGAAGGGACAGAACCCTACTACCGCGCTTGGTGGATCAGGCCCAAGGAAGAGTTGTGGGATCATGACATGAAAGGGACGTCGTGGTCCCTATGATCAGATGCTTCCACGCCTTTCGTAGTTCAATGGAGAGACATTGTTGCTCTCCCACTGTTACGGCCCAAAGAAGGATTGTGGGATCATGGACATAAAATGGGCATCGTGGCCCCTAAGATCAGATGCTTCCTCATGCCCTTTACGCTTTCCGCGAGCCTTTCGTAGTTCAATAGAGACATTGTTGCTCTCCCACCGTTACTGAGCCGGCCCTCGTTGCCGCTCTGTGTCTTTGCAGAACCGTGTGATCCCGGTGCCGGTTGAAATCTTGCCGTGGGCTTGAACACACATCTCTCTCTTTCTTTCTGTACGTAGGCAGTGCTGTCGCTGCTATTTGACTTTGGGCACCCAGAGCCCTTCCTCCTCGACGACCCGCTGCGCTCGGCTTTTGGGTGTTCTTTCACCCCCAGCAAAAAGCCTGTCTTGGTCCCATGCATGCAATCCGCTGAGCCTGCTTCCAGAATTGCGGCGCATCTCAGAGCCCTCGCACTCGCAGCCCGTATTATATCGCGAGTTTCTACGCCCTCTTGCTGAGGGGTCAGACATGGAATACAGGTGCCGGACAATGAGGAATCGCAGGACGATTGCTTCGGCTCGGCTCTCCTAGAAGAACTCGTCAGGCTACCAGACCCTCAATCCCCATAGTGAACCAGGCTATGAGACCCCAGGCTACGGGACCCGCGATCTATATAGTAAACGAAGTTACTAGACCCTAGGTTACGAGACCCGCGGTTCGCATAGTAAGTAAAGTTACTAGACCCTAAGTTACGAGACCCGCGGTCCGCATAGTTAGTAAAGTTACGAAACCCTAAGTTACGAGACCCGCGGTTCGCATAGTAGTCTAGGTTACGAGACCCTAAGTTACGAGACCCGCGGTCTGCATAGTAAGTAAAGTTACTAGACCCTAAGTTATAAGACCCGCGGTCCGTATAGTAAGTGAAGTTACGAGACCCTAGGCTACGAGACCCCCGATTTCTACGGCGAGGTAAGCTACGAAACCCTAGGCTACTAGACCTATACTAAGTTGCTATACGATACGACCACTCATGCTGCAAGAGCTCGATGCCGCGGTTCGTGACGGGTTCGGCGGGTCGGCAGGACCACGCGAATATAGGGCCATGGACTGGGACCGGTCAGGATGAAACTGCTGACATTGCTCATCACGATTCAGCCGGGGCATTGACAAGCCTGTTGGTCGAGAATGGGTATCTCGGAGCCGCGACGTGGGCACAGCGGCGAGGCGTTTACTATATGGAAGTGAAGAGCACGTTTGGGCCGTGCAAGGGACCGTTTTTTATGAGCGACCGACAGTGCAAGTTGGTGAGTAGCAGTTCAGAGCGTCGCTTGGCACTTGACTGCACACTACTCAGACGCAGATGGGTGAGCTCACGACGGATCAGTCCGTCTACATGGTCTTCCGCGTGTTCCGCATGACCAGCAGCTCGATCGGAGAACGAATCTATATAGACCCGGAAGGGATGAGACGAGGTGGGCTGTTGAAGTTTCGGCGGACGGATGGACTGTGACGCCTGGCGTGAAGAGATGTTGCTGGACTGGCTTTGGGTGTGAGGTCAAGATTGTTCGAGCAGCAGCGGCTAGCGCATGGAGTTGAACGAGGTGATGACGATACTCCTGGGCCAACGAGGTGACTTCGTTGGCTACGCAGTGAGGGGATGTGACGCAGACAGTCAACGCTTAGATGGCGGGTGCGTGAACCGGCCGAGAGACACGGACGGCAACGCAGTACGTCGTTGCATCGCTTTGGCCCGACTTTAAGCCTACGCGCGGCCGACTAGGTTAGTCACACGGGACGATAGCATGGGCTGACGATGCATGGGCTGACGATGCATTCTCACATGATACATACTATGCTGCAAGCTACCTGTATGTTACAAACCAAAACCGCTATGCGCAGCCAACGCCCATGTCCGTATGCGACGGCCGAGGCCCAACATGATCCGCTACCTCGTGCCCTGAAGTGCTTCGTCGGCGATGCACCAACTCCTCGGCCGTCACGCTTCGTGTCACCGTCCCGGCTGCTTCTCGCTCCGTTGCGGCTCGGCGAACCTAATACCTCTCCGCGCCGGGGGCACGCGCTCCGTGCCTTCGTCGTCGCTGTCGCTGTCGCCGCCGCCCTCGCCGCCGGCCATGCCCAGGGCTGCCTGCCGGCGTCGCCTCTCTGCGGGCGTCTCTCCCGTGTCGGCGTCCTCGCCGCCGGCCAACGATTGGCTCGCGAGGACCGCTTGGCGGCGTTTGCGCTCCGCGGGCGTCTCCGCCGGACCGTCTTTCGGTGAGGGCGAGCGACCCGGCGACCCGGCTGGTCGGCGACGCGACGACCCTCCGCTGCCGGTGACGCTGCTGCTGCTGCTGCTGCTGCTCTGGCTGCCCTGGCTGCCCTGCTCGCGAATCACGGGCACGGCGGGCAGGCCAGCTGGTTCCACGGGCGGGTCCTGCCGGGCTATCTGCTTGAGGGCCGAGGAGGCCGTGGAGTGGTCCACCACCTCCTTTCGCGTGCCGACGTCGAGCTTCTGGACCTCCCTGATGAAGTCCTCCTTGGTCATGCGTTGGCCGACGCCGCCGATCGTGAAGCGGATCTTCTTGTCGTCCGCCTCTTGCTGCTGGGCCACGCTCTGCCTCCTCGCTTGTTGGGCGCCCGTCCTTCCGAAGCCTGACCATCCGCTCTTGAGCGGTGGCCTGCTCGACGAGGCACCGCCCGCTTCCCCTTCCTCGACGGCGGCTTCCGGGGGCTTGTTGTCCTGCCGCGTCTTGGCCCCGAGGCCGAGGTATTTCAAGCTGGCTCCGAGCAGGTCGTTGCCCTCCTGGCCTTCGGCCTTTTGCGAGGGCAACTCGTACGTCTTGACGACTTCACCAGCCTCGTCCTCGACAATGATCTGACGGAGCACATGATCAGCAAAACGTAACGGTGTCGGGGGGTCCCTGAAAAAGGGTAAATCATACCATGTTGCCAAACTGGTACGCTCGTGCCGGCTCGTGCCGACGCTCGGTGCTAGCCTTTTCCTTCCGCTTCTCGAGCTCCGAGGAGTACAGCTCGCTCATCTTTTGCCGGAGGCGGCCCAGAGACCAGCCGGATTGTTCGGGGTCGGCCCGCAGGCCCTGGTTGGGCCGCGGAAGCTCCTCCCTGCCCTCCTCGGGGGTCGGCTGAACATCGAGGACCTCTCCGTCTTCGTTTTCGAACACCAGGTGATCGCCCTCGTCGAAGACCTCTACCCGAGGAGCTTGGCGATGCGAACGCGAGGCCCTCTCCTCGTCGCCACCCGCACCTTCCGACTTTTCGTGATCCGTCTCTTTACGGCTGTCCTCGGTCAAGGTCGTCGAGTCCGTGGTCTCGTGCCTCGGCGGCGAGCGTTCCTTTTCGGGAGTCCCGCCGGCTGGGGTCTGTCGGTTGGGGAATATGGCGGACTGGCTCACCGGACCGCCAGGCCCTATCCCGTCGTCCCACTTATTGTGCTTTCTCTTCCGCGAAACCAGGGATGAGGCCCTGCTCCCCGACCGACTGGGACTGTCTTCCTCCCGCTGGCGACGCAGGAAGTTCGAGGGAGGGGCCAGCGTGCCGGGTGGGAAGACGGGCTCCTTGGGGTCGTCAAAGGAAGCCTCCGACATGGCCTTGGCTTGCGATCGAGACTGGGACGAGATGCGAGGCAGCCTGTTCATCCACGAGGGTCCATCCTCGGGAGCAGCCGTGTACGACATGGTCAGGGTCAAGGTGTTGATGCGCTTGCCGAGGGTGAAGACGGCGATGGACGAGCCGTGTATGAGGATGGACGAGATGACGAGGAAGGTGACTATGGGCCAGACGAGGTATATCAGCGTGTAGTTATCCGTACCTTCGGGTGGCAGGTCCGCCAGAGGCACCGGCTCGTCGTGTTCCAGCTCGGCCCTGGCGAGGATGGCGACGAAGATGGCGCCGACGCCGATGGGCCCGAAGTGGCCGGCGAACAGCGCCTCTCGCCAGTTCTTCACGTCGGGTATGAAGGTCTTGAGGGCCATCATGATGGGGATGCGCCGGAAGAGGAGCACGAAGATGGCGATGACGACGAGGCGCCACGCCGTCATGCCGAAGACGCCGTTGTTGTACTGCTCCCAGGGGATGATGGTGCCGAAGTAGACAAAGTAGGCCAAGTTGAGCAGCAGGTCGATGACGTTGGACACGTGCGACTCCTCCGTCTTCTCGCCGAACCAGCCGTCGTTGGAGAAGCCGACGCCGGCCGAGAAGCCGACGAGGAGATCGTCGACGCCGAGGATGCTGCCGGAGCCCGCGCAGAAGAGCGCCACGACGAAGTAGAAGACGAGGAAGCTCTCGCGGTCGATCAAGTCGTGCTGCTCGGCGAACTTGATGCCGTGGCGGGCAATGTAGCCGACGGCGAAGCCGTAGATGGCGCCGAAGATGCACTCGTAGAGGAGAACGTAGACGACGAAGTGGAAGGAGACTTCCTTGGCGTTCTGCTGGTACTGGATGAGGTAGAGCGAGAGGTATATGAAGGGAAAGGCCATGCCGTCGTTGCAGCCCGACTCGGCGGAGAGCAGGTCCCGCAAGTGCTTGGGCACGCGCTTGGCAAACTTGCCCTTGCCGACGACGGACGAGGCCAGGACGGGATCGGTGGCGGTGACGCAGGCGGCGACGACGAGCGACTCGAGCCAGCTCAGGGCCGGGATCATCCACCAGATGACGAGGCTGACGATGAGCCAGCCGGCCATCATGACGGGGACGAGCAGGTAGACGACGGAGCGCCAGTGCTTCTCCATGTAGAACTTGGGCAGCTCGACGCCGACGGCGAAGCACTGGACGACGAGGACGATGCGGGAGAACTCGAGGGTGACGACGTCGACGCCGCCCCACTCGTTGGGGTTGATGAGGTTGGCGGCATGAGGGCCGAAGATGACGCCGCACAGGGTGGCGACGGTGGCCTCGCCGATGTACATGCGCTCCTTGATGAAGGAGGAGCAGAGCATGAAGAGGGAGGTGAAGCCGCCGAGGATGATGTAGACCAAGTGCGGCTTGGTGATGTCGATCTGCGACCACGCCATGATGCCGGCGGAGGTGCCTCTCACTCGGAGGGCCTGCTCCCTTGGCTACCGCGGCGTCGGGCCAGGGCCGGCCGACGCGAGGCCCGGCAGGGCACGCTTGCTGGCGAGGTCGGGCCCGGAGGTTCGCCTGTCGCGGCGATCAATCGATCTCGAGCCGGGGCCGTGGCAGGTCGGAGACATGCAGGTCGAGTTGCGGCGGGAAAAAAAAAATGTGGACGCTGGGGGTCCTGGCGACGGGACGGCGATTGTTTGCCCACGGGCGCGCGCGGCCAATCGTCTGCGGGTGCGCCGGACGGATCAGGAACTGGGACCGCGGCGGCGGCGTGCCGGACACAGGATGACAGGGCAAGATGCAAGACACGGCGCTGGCGGTCGGACAAGGAGTCGAAGGCCGGATACGGGGTCGGGTAGGACGAGGATTGGAGCGCGTGGGGTGAGAAATGTCTCTCGATGTGTCTCGGACGAAGGGTGTGTCGTCACTCGACGGCGAAGCGGGTCCTTTCAGCAGGTGCCCTCTCTGCCAGGGAGCCAGCCTGCCGGTAGCAGCCGCCAGCGAGCGCCTCTTCACTGTGCAGGCGGCACCGCCGTCTGATATAGAAGACGCAGAAGCAGAAGCGCTGCTCGTGTTGCTGCAGCTTCAATGGAGGAAAGAAAGAAAAAAAAAATCCCGAGCAGGCAGGCCGCGGGACGGGCAGCCGGCGTCGGCCTTGAACTAATAAATGCCCCCGGTATCCCAGTCGACTGCATGACTGCTTATCGCGACAGGGCCGGACCTGGCCCTTGGACGCAGCTCCCAGCAGGTTGGCGCTGGGCGGTGCGTGTGGGGGCGCCTGCAGCGGGGGGCCGGCCTGCAGGCTCTGAACCCGCAGCGCACCTCAGTGGCCCGCCGACGCCCGCCGCCCCATGCGAGCGCAGCGCAGCGCACTGCTGTGCCCCGCTCCGGTTCCTGCCCCGGGGAGAGAGCCAAAGAGCCTCTGCAGGTCGACGACGCGGACGCCATGGCCGGCCCGCTGCGTGCGCTGGGCGCGAGGGCGAGAGAGCAGGCAAGCGAGCAAACGCCCAGGTCCTCGACGACGGGGCGCGGAGGGCGTCGCAGGGCGAATGCGAGGGGCGGCCAGCACGGGCCAGCCGGGGCGCGCTCGCTGCCAGCCGCCGCCAAGCAACCGTCGTCGTGGGAATCCCTCCCATCCTCCAGCGTGGTCCGCCACCACCCACCAACTACCCGGCTTAGCCCGGCGGATTGGCCACATCGCTTATGCTTATTACCTTACCTTACTCCGTCAACGAGCGCGCCTCCCACCCGGCTGTCGGTGACGCCTCCGCAGCTCAGCTCCCAGGCGGTGCGCGCTGCGATTGCCTCCTCCCGCGACGCGTGGCCGTCGCTGCTGCAAGCAGTCCCTGGCCCAGGCCCGGTGCTGCATCGACGGGCTGTCCTGTGCGTCCGTCGCCGCTTCATGTTGCTGCGTTGGTGCGTTGGTTGCTGCATTGGTTGCTGCAGGGCAAGGCATAACTAGTACGAGTACTCCGTACCAGTGGCCTGCCCTCCCAAGACTGCCAAGGCCTCCACACGGGCCGACCTTGTCCAAGCCCGAGAGACTCGAGAGATTTCCATCTCTTGGGCATTGCCCAGACTTGCCGTCACTGAGTCAAGGCGGCTGGCTAGCTGAAGGATCCCACCTCGCCTCGTGGCACTCCGACATCACATGCGCCCGTCTCGATGCCTCTCGCTCCACCGAGCCGAACCTCGCGGCGACGGTCAATCCATCCTTGGCCGTCCTTCACTCTCGATGCATGCGCAACGACGTCATCCGCGATTCGTCACCCGCCCGTCCCCCGCTCGCCAGTGCCCATCAACCCTCCACGAGCACGGGTACACGTTGTTCGCGTCTGCGTCCCCCGGCTGCCGGCTGCGTCGACAAAGTGTTGATGACTCTCTTGCCCCGCAGTTCAGGAAGGCCCCATTCTTGCTCGTACTCGTAGAACCTCGTGCTGTTCGTAAAGACCAGTCAGTTGGCCCGAACCCATCGTCCATCACGGCACACCAGCACTCCCTGTATTGACCAGCAGCTTCACCGTCTCATGGAGGGCGAACAAGCCCAATCTTTGAACAATTGGGTCGAAGTTGATAACATCCTACCCAAACTACAAGGCAGCCGTGTGTTGTTGGCTGTCTGCCCGACGCCTGCATGGATCTTCGCATATGGTGCTGACTTCTTTCCGATGATCGGCCAGCTCACTTATGAATGGCGGTCACGCGCTGAAGAAGCCCGTCCAGCTCGTCACCGGTGCTGCGTGGGGGCTGAATAAAACCGTTTTATATTCGTACATGCCCGATACAGAGCAAGGGCTCCCCCCCATAGGAGGTGGTATCTCATTAGTTGTTGCCATCTCCATTATTCATCCCCTGCCAAACCCGTCACCTAATGTGTAAGTGCCAAAAGTGGCTCTCTCTCCCCCGGCTCATACAGTCTTAGCCAAGCCGGATCCCTCATCCAAGACGCTGCAGGGCGTGCTATCAAAGGTTTGTCGCTTGCTTCTTCGTTGCAACCAATGCTGGCCCTTTCGTCCTCCAAGGCCTTGTCCGGATGCATTATTCAGCTGCAAAGCGAGCTGGCCGCTTTTGCGTAACTCTACGCAACAAAAAGTAGACCCAAGATGCATGCAACGACGATGTGCATCTTGGATGCGCTCATCATTGTCGTCGACGCGGTGGTGTCCACAAAGTCAAAGGGACTACCGCCTCCACTGCCCGGTAGGAGCGTTTGCCTAGGCCGGCCTGTCGTCGTCGACGACTTCGTTGGCGAGCTCGACTCGTCGGCGGCAGACGCCTGTGCCGACGCTGTGGTCACTATCTGCGACGTGCTGATGGACTCGGTGGTGCTTGCGGCGCTTGTTGTTGAAGGGGTGGTCGACTCTGGCGTCTGATCTGGCCGAGATGCGGATATGGCAGCCGTCATGCCCGCCGTGTTCATAGGTTCCGTGGTGCTCTCGATACTCGTGATTATCCTTGTGCTCGTCGCCAAAGTTGAGGTGGTGGTGGGCGCTGGAGGTATTATCGTCAGGCTTCTCGTCGTGGTCGGTGGCGGCGGCGGCGGTGGTGGTGGTGTTGACGGTGGCGACGGCTTGCGGGTGATGGTGGTTGTTGTCGTCTTGCCATCATCGCCCGATCCGCAAAGGGCGTTGACGAGGTTTCCCTTTCGAGCCTGACCTAGCAGAGTGTCGGGCCCGAGGTCGACCAGCTCACACGACGCCTGGATGTTGTACTGGGCGTCGGCCAAGCTTTGTTGGCATTCGGGGGAGCAGGATTTGCTTGTGAAGTCGCGGAGGCTGCAACCTTGAATCGGGGTGTTGTAAGCCAATATGCAGCTGAGCGGTATCGAGAGCGACGATATCATCTGGAAGTTGGACAGCGCGAGCGTTGCGCCCGACGCGGTGCCGGCCCAGAGCAGGATATGGGCCAGCCTGGTAGATCGCGCCATCCTCCGCCTCGCCATGTTTGCTTGCGGAGAACTTTGAGTCCAGCCGGGCGGCTTGACGTCGTCTTCGGCGGCGTCCTCTCTCGAGCCGAGGGGATTGGACCTGGGAGCAACTATGCTTTGCCGCAGGATGGTGACGGAAGAACGAGAGCGGTCCTGGGAGATTTCCGAGGAGTGACGTGATGTTTTTCGACGACGCAGCGTTATGATATGCCACGCGAAACGTAGTATGTCGCAGGTGAGCTTAGTATGATGGCCGATCGCCTTGGCTTTTCGATTTCGCAAAAGCCACTTGGCGCCTTGTGATCCGCTGGAAGCCTTCTAAGTCCGGAGATCGTGCCCCCGGCTGCAGCCTTGTATTTGTTCTGGAGATTGCCCAGGAGTAGGTGGTCTGTCGGCGTGATGCTCGCGTCGCACTTGAACGGTTGGGGTGTTCCACCGCAGCTTGTTTCGTTTCCACGCAGTGAGGCCGAAGAAGAAATGAACTGCTGCCTAGACGAGGAGGCGAGTCGAACAAAGGCCCTCGAGACCGCAGACCCAGACTCGGGGAGGAACCAGGTTGTGTCGTAGGGGAACGCAGATGAAGGCTGGCCGGAACCGAGCAACTGAAGTCGGACTGGGGGAGGGTTTCGCGACCACGCTGCCGGGCTGCTCTTCCTTTTGATCAAAGCCGCCGCAATTGGAAGCAACGACGAACGTGCCGTTGCATTGTGGCAGCCGCCCACGGATGGAAACGGAGGGCGTCGATTGTCCTTGTCTGGCCACGAGAACTGAGCATTGCGAAGCGTCTAATTACGTCCCCCGAGGGGGCAGGACGCCGTCATCGAAGCGCACAAAACATGACGCTGCCCCGGCCCGCGCGCAGCAGCGGCGAGTCATGGGGCCGTGGCCAGTGCAAGTCGAGGTTTCGGGGCCCGAACGAAACATCGCGTGTTTGAGGTGGGCGTGCGCTCGGGTGTGACAGGTGTGCCATTGGCGGGGACCAGGGGTCGCGGCCAAGACCTGGTCACGTCGCTTCCAGCCAACCTACCCTGCACCGTCAGATGTTGAAGATTTGGCCTGCTCGCTTCAGCGAATGGCTCTCGATTGCCCGGCCGGTTTGCAAACGAACGAGTTCGTCGTCAGGAGCCAGCCCGACATTGGCTCAGCAAAATGTTCAAACGCGACTCTCAATGGGCTAACCGACGGCCAGCTCACTGGCCGGTCTCATACCGACCAAATGACTCTGGCGATGCTCCACATCCGCCTCCAACCAGTGAAGGTAATGAGCACACCGGCTCCGGCGTCCATTACGGCGCATGGCGACACATCCGGGGACGTCCTGGGACACGGGACACGGGATTCGAGAGTTGGCGAGCGCGGGCACGGGCGAATCGCATCCACCCCGGACTCCACCTGCGACGGAGCCGTACTTCCACTTCGGGCCACTGGCGTCGGGGTGATTGGTCCTGCAGCCGCCGTCAAGAGATCCACATGGTTCTCGCCGCTGCGGGAGATGAAAGAGGCGAAGAGAGCGAGGAGAGTGGAAGAGCGCAGAGCAAGGAACGTGCGTGACTCTCTTATGCTTAGTTCAGCGGCACTGGCTCGCTAGGTCAAGACAACAAGTACCTCGACTTACAAAGTGCTGGCACGGACAGTCTACGAGTGGCAGCGCTCATCTGCACCGTCACATTCGATGTCGAGGCAAGGCACTCCAAGTATTTCTCGCATTTGCCTGCTCCCATCCAGCCTATGTTCGCATATATCTCCGGAGCATTTCCGCATCTTGAATTCGGCAGTCCCGTCTCATGCCCGTTGAAGCCAGAGGCTGATCTGTAGCTATCCAACCATCTCAGAAAACGGAGGATCAAACACTCGTCCGTCCCCGTAGACGGAGTCATGACCGGGTTCTCCCGCACCGTCAATCAAATGTCATCTTTCACGTTCGTCCGGTTGGCCGCCCTACGTTCTCCCCAAACTCGCCGACGTAGTTGCCGGGCGGGTCGTATTCGCAGACGAGATACCACCCCATCGAGCTCCCGCACCATCGTCGGCCGCACCCGACTTGCGTGGTGCTCTTCCAGACGAGCTGCGTGAAATGCCCCGTGGCGTGAGAGAATCCGGGTTTGTCGTAGTCGTACTGGCTCTCCTCGGCGCCCCACGCCTGTACGCTGGTGGCGGGCGAGCTGTATCCGGAGGCAAGGTTCTCTCCGTAGGGCCCGTCCGAGTGCTGGAACGCGCAGTCGTTGACGTTGAGGTAGTTTGCGGCGTAATGCGCGAGGGTGTCGCTCCAGGTGAGAGCACTTGCGCCGTGCCGGCTGCGGTAGCCGTTTGTGGTGGCGAGGATGAGAAATTCGAAGGTCCTGGTGTTGACCCAGTTCGGGTCCGTGGGCGACCTTGCCGTCGAGGCCGTATCGGCCATGGCCGTGCCAGAAAAAGCAACGACTGCCATGGCCGCGGGGCGAAGGCGTGAGGCCTTCATGATGTCTTAGTCGACCGAGGAACAATGGGCGGGATCTTCTGGGGCTTTGTGAGCTCGACTCTCGTAGCCGCAATGTCTTGCCTACCTCAAGCCGCTGTTCAAGTTTATTTCGACAGGTTCCATGGGATATTTATACCATTTCGAAGCCGCAGGGCTTCTTTTTCCTCCCATTCCTTCTCACCAACGCCGCCGTGCCGACGGGTCGTGGCAGCGGGTGTCGTTTCCCTTGCATGGCCCCTGCAGCAATAGTCTCTTGGAGTTCCACCGGCATCGATCCCGCGAGAGCGTCATCATTTCGTCAAAGACAGCAGAGGGTTTGCATGCATCTTGCGAAGCAAAATCGATTGGTTACATACGGTAGATGGTGTGTGGCTGCATTTGTAGCAGGGGCACCTCCTCATTCCTCCCAGCCGGCAGGCATCCCGCGGATGTCAGATTCCCGTCTCGAAGCTAGATCGGTGGGCCCGGGGAACCACGTTCGAAGAAACCGGTCCCGTGAGGTTGGTCAATGAAGCCTCTTCTCGGCCCGATGCAAGCAGACAAACCGCTTTTGTCCAGGTTCCGAGACTGAGGGTGTGGCAAATGGCTGGGACGAAGGCGTTCTCGCTCAGCGGCTGACCCTCATCTGAGCCTTGGCCGCCATTGCATCGCCACGAACTGCCTGGGCAACTAGGAGAGTGACGAAATAATGCGAGGCACAAGAGCCAAGTCGACGACACGCATAAGCCTGCAGCTCGATTGATCGACAGCAACCGCGGCTGCATGCATCCAAGATGGTTGCCACGATCCCGACGTGAAGGTGCCGCGACTCGCGCCACTGCAACAACCGTCGTAAGCCTTCAAGAGCTGAAGGCAATACCAGGAATGTCAAGGCCACTTGCTTTTTTCTTCCCGAGGCGCTTCAAACGCCATCTCGGACGAGACGAGGCATAAGAGCCCGTTCTTTCATCATCTGTGAAAGGGGAGACGATGCTAGACGCGTTGCAATGCCCCTATATCGGTGAGTTTAAGCCGAATATGAGTTGAGCCGTGGCGTTCTGTCCCATCGAGGCGCCTGCTTCTTTCGGTAGAGTCTTGGTGTCTGCGTAATCGTAGCTTTTGCCACATCGTTGGCATGAAAGCTGACGTGAATGCGAGACTTGATGGCTGTATTCACCGCCCGTCTTGCGGCCTATTCTTGGCATCATCACCAGCTTGTTGGTGGCGGATGCTGGGACCTGCTTACACAGCAGGCTACGTTACCAGGCCGCAGCCTGTCACCGACAGCTCTGGTGGAGACCCTCGTAAACACCTCGAGTCTCGTGGCCAAATCAGCGCGGAAAGGAATCATTTGGTGGCACACAGCCGCGAAAGCTTGAACAAGTCAGACGCTCGAGAGGCTCGTTAGCTGTGGGATATCACAAGTGCAGTTGAAGCTTCTGGAGAGTCGCTCATGAAGTCGTGGGACGAAGGCCTCGTCGGGCTGCATTACCAGGCTGGAAGCTCCTGCACAAAGAAGCAACAAAATTATAAGCCGTCAGCAAGACAATCGACCGGACGCGCTGCCTTGTGCTGCGGGCGTCTTTTCGGGCCTCTGCCTGCAGCCCGCAACGCCCAGTTTCCCGCTTCGTGTTGCTCGACGAGACTGTGGAACACATGCGCAGCAAGCAATGGAAAAGAAGATTCGGGTTCCTGAGCCGTCGCCAAGAGTAATCCCGAACAAATATTGCGATGTCAGAAAGTTACTGGCTTGTGATATGGTCTCGCAGTGTACGTGACCCTGGTCCTCGCCTTCAATTGTTTCTGCCCGTTTGCAGAAGCAGAAGGTGTTTCCAGTCAATGGAATTGAATGAAACGCTACATCGCGAACCGTGTGGCAAACGTGAGGAAAGAGACAAGAGGCAAGAGTTTAAACGTCTTCAGTGACTGCGGGTGATGCTCACCGACATTCTGGCAGCACAGCTGGCTTGCAGGCTGCAGCTCTGTCCAGCGCTCCTCCTAACAAGCCCTAAATTGTACTTTTCTTTTGTCACTCACTCAATAAAGCCAATGAGGATTGCTCATATGTAACGTTAACTGCGTACTCGAACCTCTCGCCATGAGACATGGGGGCCATCCGGCATGACTACTTGCCGCCGCAACCACCCAGCTTCACACACCCGGCGATGTTAGCGTCGTTGAAGATCCTTCCCTGAATCTGAATGCCTTTTCACATTTATGTGAAAATCAACGGCCGGGATGGCACTAACGCATTCCCGAATGATATGCCTTGCAAGAGGGCGGGATCCTTGGCCCAGTGCGCCGAAGGATGATTCTAGTCTTCAGCGCTTTGTTCTGACATTACAATCATTCTATGGCCCTGAACTTCTCCTCGGGTCAAGCGTCTCCTTCTTAACGCTGTCCTTAGCTTCCAACAGCATTTCATGATTCCTTAGGCTTTCTTGATACCACAGTGATCGGAACTCCGGCATTGTTGGTCATGGTTTGTTTCCAGCGTACTCCAGTGGCAAAGTTGCCAGACAAGGCCTTCCTGTGGATGCTGACCCAGCAATTGTTTCCGGTAACATGAGCAGCGTACTGAGACTCTGGCCACCACGCATACGTATGGGTCCCTTCTCCCCCCATCTCCTCGGCAAACCTCACATATGAATTATTCTTGCTAATAGTCGGAAACACATTAAGGGTAGAACTCAGAACATCCGCCATTCATACGACCTCTACAGCTTCGGATGAAGGCAACGATGACCGCTATCCCATTGTCCATCGCAGTCGCGTTTCACATACCATGCACCTTGAGTACCCGAGTGCCAATTGTTCACTTTGCGTACTTTACGACAATTAACAGGCCAACTAACCCTGACCGTTGTCCGCGGCTGAGTTACACGCCATGATGGCGATCCTGTCATGTGGAGATCCTTGGACTGGACCAAGGGTGTGAGTGAACCTTGGCACGAGGCTGACAATGAGAGCAATGCGGAAAGCCTTCGAACCGGATTCATTAGACGCCACTCTGAGCTACACGGAGAACAGCCTTTGAAGTCCTTCTCACAAGAGTGACGGAGGCGGCCTGGGAAGCCAGACAGAAGATGCAACGCCGGGGATTCAGCTTCCCATGCGGGCTACGGTCAGTTCCGTTTCTCTATAGGACGGAGGAAGCATGTACACCAAAGACGTGATCAGCATAACGCAGGAAGCTGACTGCTGTCCCTGATTCGTGTACGTCCACGTTATACAAACTCAACAGAACTACAAGAAAGTTTTCAGGTACAACGGCCCAATGCACCAGCAGAGTCGACGACCGGGGGAAATTCATTCTAAAAAAGGTGATCGTGTAGCCCAATATAGCCCAATGCTCTCGGGCTCTGGTTGGTCGCTTGAGAGCATATACTGCTGATAGGCCATGGACCTTTACTGTGCGCGCCGGGGTGCCTCCACCAATGGCTAACTTGATATTTGACTCTGCTGTTGAACGATCAGGCCTGGTGATGTCCATGACATCTTAGTCGGAAGTGTTGGCGTCACAATTAGCCAAGCGCGTATCGAAGTGTCATGGTCTAAAGCTTGCCCGTTGGCAAGAGGTAAACAAACTGCCCGTCATCACACCGTGCAGGTCATTCTGGCGGCACCTGGACTAGATCTCGGCTACAAAGGGCCCTCTTTGACTTGAATCCATACACCTGAATTTTTGTCCAATTTCTCGCTGTTTACGCAAAAGAGGGTCACTGTGTACTGAACAGGAGTCTCCGGCGAAGACGGAACAGCGAGCCGTGCAAAGGAATACTTGATCCAAAAGTAATGACGTCGTCGACTCCCAAGTCTCGTCGATCCTCGGACGCGCATTCCGACAGGAACGATGGCTTCAAGTCGCAGGCACCGGCCGACCTGCTGGTCCTGCAGATGCGATGGTAGGGACGCGTGAAAATTGGAACAAACCTCCGGGTAGAGCCGGGAAGAGTTTCTTCTTTTACTGGCACTCTCGAACGTCAAAGATTTTTTCTTGCTGCTAGCCGCGGTGACGAAGCGCTATGGAGGATGAGCCAAGTGCTTGCAAATCGGATGACTGCCTTTCGGCTTTGAAATGCTGGGGCGCTTGGCCTCGGGCAAGCCCCCGTCAGGCCCCGAGATCGGTCTATGAAGCCGTCATCGAAAGTCTAAATAGCCTCGGACCTCTAGCTTTAGCCGAGGAACCAGGGGGCTCGGTGCTGACAATCGAGCTGGCGCCGCGTGTAAGAGGCGCGCCGTCACAAACACTGCCATTTAGGTGGATTTGTTCTAGCCTAAAGCCGGCCTGGCTGCTTGCCCACTACCCACCCGCCTCTTCCGCGGGGGTTCCGTGGCTGTAAACTTTCCCAGGTTGTTCGGTGTGGCGCCCATCATCTCTTGCCTGCAGCTGGTCTGGAGTCGGCGGACTGAATATTCCACCAACCCCAACATCAAAGGGTCCACTACCGAGAGCGGCCACTGGTTTTGTGGGGTAGGTGACTAGGATTAGAGTGCGCCGTCGCAAAGTGGAAGCCGATTCTAGTGATACAAACACGGTATCGAAGTGCTTTTACGCGGCCGGAGTGCTCCGTATCCGGTCGTCGACCGACCTGTCTGTTTGAGCGGCGTGAATTCAGAGAGGGTCAAACGACTTGAAGGTTTGGCGCACTGGGGCAGCGGTGGCGTGGCCTCCATTCATCCAGACAGAAACTAACTCTGCATGTATTTCGGCTTAAGAGATCCCACTGTTACATTGAGTGTAGAGTTTTCAATGGCTTGCGACGCGGCATCAAGAGCTTGCTAGGCTTCAGGGACGCAGGATCTGAAGGAAGGCCAGCAACCAGTAGGCCGGAGGTGTGACACACAGCATTTCCCATAGACACCGGTCGTTGGACGTGCCAGTCCAGCCGACGATCTTGGTAAACGCAGTGGCGTTGACCACCTCCCGGAGCCCGGGCAGGAGTCCAAGGGTTCTGTTGGTAAGCACAGTCCGCATCTAATTTCTCTTCTCCGAGGCCAAAAATCCGGGGAAACCAGGGGTGTAAATTTAGTGCGGCGCACCAAGTTGGGAACAGCCAAGGGTCGTAATCGTGGGGCGCCAGTACGTATTCGTAGATGCCCCGGCTTCCCCAGACCAACTCCGACACACCCTGGACTGCAGCTCGGGTAATTAGCCAGCACTGGGGTGATTCAGCCTTGGTCGGAGGGCGCGGCTTGCAGGCTCTGGCCTGTTGCCCATGCTGTCGTGTACTGTGCGAACATCATGATCCAGATGCTGAGCCAACGAACGTACCTCGGCGGATGTCCGGGAGTAGCTCGACGCCAGTCGAAGCATCACGAGACTGTGAGAGACGCAGACTCGGCCACCTTGGAGCAATGAAGTTGGAACATCCCCGCCTTCCAGGAAGTTTTCAGCTTTGGGACTGCAAGACCTTCCAAGGCCCAAGCATGCAGAGTAGCCGTTTACCTTTGCCGTCCGAAATCCTTCTTTCATTCTTAGGATGGTGAGGAATTCCCGAAGACAGCACGCCCGTGTTGATCCGTGTGGTCCAGTTCATTGGAGGTGTCCTGCCACAAAACCACAGGAACTGTGACTTAAATTATTCCAAAGCTGGCGCTGACTTGCTTGGGAGTGAACCGGTTGCCTCGCTGCGAGGAGCTACTGGCGAATGGCTGCCGCTCAATTCGACAGGCATCTGCTCACGGCTGCTGCAGGCATGTCTGAAGCCCTCTATGCGAGCTTGGCGGTTGAACGCGCAGCCATGTTCTAACATGTCTCTGGCTATTGGTAAAGTTCCAGGCCTTTGTATTTGTATCGGTGGAAGGCCAACGACTCGAGCACGTAGACTGATGGTTAGTCGCGCTGGCTAATTGCACCCTGCTCTGGGGGGCGATCCCCTCCGAGATGAAAAGACATGGCCATGCTCTCTCTGGCCAATAGGCCGGCCGCTCTTTCATCCAGTTTGGATTGCATGCGACTCCATGTACGAACTACAGAGGAAATGGAGTAAGCCAATGGGCCGCCAATGGGCCGCCAATGGCGGGCAATGACCGAATCTGGTGGAAAGAGCTGCAATGACCGCTCGGTTGGTCGAACACGTATTCGGCTTTTAGCTCTCTTTGGTCAGAATACCTGGTGAAGCCTCTCTTGATATAGGAGAAAGAACGTTCGGTCAGCATTGAGTAGCCTTTTTTGAGCATTTCTCTCCCTTCAGTTCGTTGGCCCATTCCTGGGGCACCTGAGGCGCGGAACAAGGTCTTCGACCAACTGGAATCATTGGTCGCTAGAAACCGAGCCAGGTGCTTCTCTCCGGCGATTCTCGTGGACCGCCAATAGCAAGTTCTCCTGGTTGCTGATCAACGATAGGCTGGCAGAGTCGAAAGTCGACTGTCTTGCGGCTCCTCCAGCATCAATGTCGGATGCAGTGGTCGGCTCCAAGTCTCGACCAGGGCCTTGCATGCTGCGGGAGTGGGCCTCGAGCTCGCGGCAAGGGGACCCAGCCAGCCATCCAGTGCTGACGGGAGTGTTGAAACATCGGTTGAAGGACCCCATGCCACGCCAGGGGGGCTGTGCAACAGGAGGGAAGCCAAGAGTGTCTGCAGCGCTTCGGGGTAATCTGCACTGTGCAGATCGTCAACATGCCACCTCGTGAGCCAGATAACCTCAAACGCGACCAGATGTGGTGTGATGAATGGAGCGAGCGCATGGCCCCAGCACGGCGGCGAGTGGTCTTGCATCTAATTACTGAGCTGTGCTTGAGACAAGGCCAGGAGCCGGCAGCATCTGCCGTGCGGATTTACATACCGCGCGGAATCCCGATTCACTCTCTAGTGTACCCCGGTACCTCGGCCGCCATTGTTTGATTGAAAGTCCGCCGCCAGCCGAGTCGCATACGAGTATATCATACGTCGGAGCTTCTGCGCCCGATTGTGTGCTCCGTCTCTATTTCCGAGGCGTGATTGCTGCTCGTTCCCGCAAAAGCGGATCGTACTGAGAACCACCTGATGCGTGATAAATGCGCGACGTAAATGCGCGACGTATCATGGTCTCGGATTGCAAAAAACCGGTGTGGTCTGGAGATGCAGTGGGGGTCGTCTATTCGCGGCGGGCGCTCCGCTGTGTCGCGATTCCGACAGGACGTCGAAAATCAAGACGGTCGGCCCCCCATGAAACAGAACACAACCATCTGGCCGAGACGTCATCGCGAGCGTCTGCACATTGCACTCGTGGCAATCGGCTCCGGGCCGCAAGGGCAGCCAAGAGTCGCCTCTGGTGGACCGTTCTTCGTTTCTGCAGGCGGCGTGGCAATGGGCGTCTGTGCCAGCCAAACGCAGACGTGCATGAGGTGCTAGTGTGAACGACTTTCGTGGTGTGCGGACAGGGACCGTGTTGTTGTGCAGGCGATACCCGTTCCGTGGTGCTTGCATACGGGCGATGTGGCCAGCCCGCCCCGGCACCCTATCAGAGGAGCCTCACAGCCTCACGGCCTGAGCACCGCTGCGCCTGTTTGAGGTGGCAGTCCTCGTTGACGCTCGGCACAGCTCGCCTCGGCGGCCCAACTGCTGTCCATCATGACTGGCACTGGCGGTGAGCGCCGTGGATCGATAATGGCGCGACCCATGCCGAAACTGGGCCGAACCTTGCAAAGGGGGAGCCCGCTGTTCCACAC
This sequence comes from Tolypocladium album, assembly GCA_024341135.1. Lineage (NCBI taxonomy): Eukaryota > Fungi > Ascomycota > Sordariomycetes > Hypocreales > Ophiocordycipitaceae > Tolypocladium > Tolypocladium album. Next base: position 124,053 of record JALHCF010000133.1, read on the forward strand.
CAGGCCGTGATAAGCGTCCAGACCAAGGCGGCGCTAATGTCTGCAGAGGTCGGTCTGGTTTCGAGGACGGATTGCCAGCCACTGCGATTCGTCGGCGACGAGGCACGCCGGGCGGGAGAACCACTGGTGACTGGACCGACCTGCAGACGGCCCATTGCGGTTCCCCATTGTCGGCGGTGCGGTTAATTTTATCCACATCGTGCAAGAGCGTGCGTGCTGTGGCGTTCGTTGCATGTCTGAAGTCCAGAGCTACGAGTACCTCGCTGCCTCGCTACCTTGCTACAGTACCACCTTACTTTCCCAAGGCTCGGGAAGCGCGCGCCGGCCGCGGCACAGTGCGAGTCGGAGCGTGCTCCAGTGCGCCGCCGTCGAGTGTTACCAGCAGACCCGATGGCCCTACGAGTTACCTTGCGAACGAAGGAGACGGATGATGGAGCGGCTGCGCTCCGGCGCGCACAGCTCGACTCGTCCGGCATGCTCCGTGCAGCCTGTGTGCTCTGAGAACATGCTCGTACATCGAGGAGGGTCCCGTCGTCAACAGCAGAGCTCGACGGACGGACGGCCAGGCAATGCAACGACATGGCCCACCTTGAATGGATGGGCGGGCGAGGTTCGTGCCCAGCAACAGCAACTCGGAAATCGCGCGCACAGAGAAGGCGGCAGTACAAGTACCTGGGTTCGTTAGGCCAGGGACGAGGCATTTGTCTGCAAGCTCGAGCGCATCCATGGCGGTTGCTCATCGGCCTGGACGAGGAAGAGGTACCCAGCGCCTCGCCGTGCAACTCGGCAGCCGGCCGACATTCGACCCTGGCGCCCAATTCGAGCAAGACATCATGGCTGCGGAGTACGAAGAGATACGGCTGTAAAGCCATGAGGCCAAATGCCTTAGATCTCTCTTGCTCAGCATGTGCGCATCTATCTGGCTGCGAACAGGCAGGAGCCGGGTTGAGCAGGCAGCTCAAAGTGGAGTAACGCAGATGATACCCGTTGCATCCATTTACTCGTACTCCATACATGACATGGCAGTAAGTGGTTCAAGTACAGACGCACGCGCAGGCTGCCAAGAACTTTCCCTCTGTCATCTCAACTGTTTACAGCCCGATACCTCAGCAGGATGCTGTACTCCCGACGTCGAAGTGTCTGCGGGCCTCGTCGAAACCCGGGTGGTGCTGGAGCACCTAGCGTCCGTGAAGCCAATGTCATGTACTTGCAATGGTAGTGTCGCAGGCCGCAATCCACCCCAGGAAGCTCGCACGGTACGGCGGACGGCGTGGGCTAGGCCAAGCTCGGGCACTGAGACTCAGCGGATCAGACCCGCCAGCGGGTTGGGCCATCGCTGGTCGTCCCGGCTCGACAATCGATCGACTGCTAGTCCATACGTACACTACATCCGTCCCGTCACCAGAGCGGCCACTACGACACCCGCCCCTACTTGTAAGAGCAGGATCGCTTGTATGGGATCGGGCGCGCCGCGTTGTTGGCCGACGACGGCTGCATAAATGCCCGCGGCTTTGATACGGAGAAATGCACTCGCGGGTACGACAAGGACGTTGTTGTGCGATTAGAACGCCGTCGGCAATAGACGGCCCGCTGCGTTCGAAGAATGCGCCACGACGGGACGTCTGTGATCTGCTGTGCTGGGTGATCGCGGGTACTTGTACGAGGCAGCCGGAGTGCCATCTCTCTCAGGTTCGTCGTCGCAACCCGACCCCGAGCCATGAGCTTCGCGGACGTTTCATTGATCCCGTCTGTTGCGACTGCGGCGATACGTGTGCCTTATCACCATGAGTTGCTCGATGCAACCCCAACAAGAACGAGTAGGACCTCGCGCGGACGGTCGTGCTATTCTGGCTCATCTCGCAAGGGTAGCTTCGCCGCTTAGCGCACTTGACGCACAGAATCATGGCACCGATTGGGCCTGGCAAGGGTCCCTCGACCGGGTTGGCAGGGTTGGAGCGGCGCACACTGTGCCAGCCGCAACTCGGGGGACTGAGACTGATGGGGGTGGAGCGTTTGCTTTCTTAGAAGCTCGGGCACACACCGGTCCCCAGCTGGTTAGAAGCCGGAGGTCCTCCGAGGCGGGCTAGGGAAGGCGGGAAGGCACTTCGCTGAGCCGCCGGTTGCCCAGCAGATATGGTTCGAGATATTCTCACGGAATATTTTGTCGCCACGGGAAAACGAGCTGGTTGTCCACAAGAGATTCGCTCTTCTCCGCTACCGGTGCCTGGCGAGGGCACCTCGGACGAGTACGAGCACTATCGCCGGCGCACGGGGCAGACCGTCCCGTGTCAGAGGCGCTGCACTCCTTTGGCGGGCTAAGGTAGGGTAGCTCGGGAGCTAGTACGGAGTAGCTAAGGTAGCTACAGCTACAGCGTTGTTCCGCATCTCTAGCACTCCCTTGGCGTCCCAACATGGAAACAAAATGGAAATGCCCGCCCGCTGGCGAAGCACCGCGGTAATTTGCTGTCGCCGTCGTGCACCTTGCGAGCACCTAGTTGTAATCATTGCTTGAGCCCGCAAGCGGCTGCGCCGCAAGGGGAAACGTGCCTGCCTGCTCGTGCCTACGCGCCGCGCAACAATGGTGGGCGCTTGTCCTCTCAGCCTACGTGTAGTACCTCGCGACGGAGCTGCGGGCTTCTAGCAATCCACAAGTGCATAACGTGACTTGACGGGCGCTTCATTGTCTCCCAACGCCCCATCCGTCGTGGATTCTCGGGCTGCTTGTTGCAGGGGAGCTGGAGGTAGGTTATCGCCTCGACCTGTTAGCACCAGCCTCAGTGCAATTGCGGCGGCCGGCCTGATAGCGGCGCGGGCAGGACGGGCCTGGCGTGTCGCCGACGCAGGCCAGCGACGTCGAACCAGCCGTCATCGACGTCGCACCTCGACCTCGAGCTCGCAAGCTCGGCATTGCAAGTACTCCGTGTGGCAGAGCGTCTTGCTTCCAGAGTGCTCGTACGTGTATTCACCCACACATGCAGGCAATCAATTCTCCGTATGGCACACCGGTGCCCCGAGAGGCCCAGTGCATGGCGCTGCGCTGCGTTGCATCAGTCCCTGGCCGCGTGAGCGGGAGCTGGGTGCTAGAGGGCAGGTACTTGCGCCTTGTACAGTACATGCAGGGGCCTGCCGCCGCCGCGAGAGGGCCCAGGATGGAGCCCGCCCGACCAGGCCGCGGCGCTAAGCCCGCCCGCGCGTCGCAGGTGGCGGCTGGCAGTCCGCTGGCCGGCCGCCTCGCACGCCGAGGGCGGCGTACCTGTACCCGCCCGGGGTGCGTGGCCGGTACCGCGACCAGCCGCCGCCAGCCCCTGCGCGCCACTGCGAGCGCCGGGGTGTTGCCCTGGGAGGGCACTGTGCCGCCACACTGTGGGTCCTCGCGCTGCCTCCTTGCTGTCTTCGTCGGGCGCCTCTAAACCTTCCCCTTCTCCCTCCTCGTCTCTGCCTCTCCCGACCCTTTGCCTCTCACAGCTGCAATTGCGTCGACTGGCGGCCGACCGACGAACCCGCGACGACAGATGGTATGGTGATGCTTCGACCTGTCGCTCCCTACGCCCCGGATTGACAGGCTCCTGTCGGCTGCTGAGCGCGCCTTTCGCCTCCCAGTCCTGCCCAGCGGCCCCTCCTCGGGCCCAACAAGTTCGCTGCCGCCGACCGACCTCCCCGCCATCCCGCTTCGCAGGCGCCCAGCACGCAGCGCCGCCCCACGACGACGGGCAGACCAGCCACCCGGTTGCAGTCGACCGCCGCGCAACCCCGTCGCTGCCGCCGAGCATCACGACGCCGACGACAACGACGACGACGACGAGCGCATCGGCCCTGCCATGGTTATGAATGACGCTGGCCCCAGGCTCTCGCGCACGCCCACCATGTCGAACTCGAACCCCACGCCAGCCAGCGCAGCCGCCGGTGGCAACCCGCCCAACCCGGACGATACTGGTGAGCCTGAAACCTGGTTGACGCTTCGCCGCCTCGGCGTCGCGGGCACTGCCCCTCCAGTTCCCTCCCCTGCCCAGCCCGCGTCTTCCGCAGCTTCCGCCGACCCCTCGGGCCCTGTGTTTGCTGTCGCAGCTCGCTGACCGACTCCCGCAGCCTCGACCATCACCGTCAACACCAAGGCGCCCGCCACCTTTCCTCCTCCCAAAACTGACAAGCCCCGCCCCCATGTCTGCGCGACTTGCTCGCGCTCCTTTGCCCGTCTGGAGCATCTGAAGCGTCACGAGCGCTCGCACACCAAGGAGAAGCCGTTTGAGTGCCCCGAGTGCGCGAGATGCTTCGCTCGGCGCGACCTGCTGCTGCGGCACCAGCAGAAGCTGCACCAGACGTCGACCCCGTCGTCTCGCCCTCGCAACCGCCGTGAGTCCGCCAGTGGCGTCGCTCCGGGCCAGAGCAGAGCCCGCAAGAACAGCGTGGCGGGTGCCAACCCCGCGGGAGCCAACGCGGGGGCCGCGGCCATGAGGCCGAGGGCGAACACCATCAGCCACGTCGACGGTGCCGCCATGCAGATGATTGCGTCTGCCAACGCCTCGGTCGCGCGGGGCATGGCCGCCCACAGCCGTCACCCGAGCCTTGCCGGCTTGCCGGTCCACAACCTGGACCACGTCTTTGGTGGCATGTCGGCGGCCATGGGCCAGAGAGGGGTGCCGCACGGCCTGCCCAAGCTGGAGACGGGACAGCTCAACAGCAACGACTTTGATAACGGGCTTCGGACCGCACCGCCGATGGCCGTCTTCAACACCGAGTTCGACTTCGAGGGTCTCCTGTTCGGGCCTGGGTCGACCATCAACCCCAACGCTCTGCACTACAACGATTCCCCGCAGTCCATGGCCGTGGACCAGACCTCGACGTTCGGCCAAAACATGAACGACGTGGCCTCCAGCCAGCCCTTCGACGACGGTCTCGACTGGCTGACGGGCTTTGAGCACCAGATGTCCTTCCACACCAACGAGAATGCCGTCGACGGGTCCAGCCCGTCGGCGATCAGCACGACGAGCCAGAGTGGGATAAGCGATGTGATGTTGGATGGCTCGAACCACCCCGCGCCGGCCGGGACGAGTACCATGTGGCAACCCTCAGTCATGGGCCCTCCACAGATGCCGAACCCGTTTGCGATGGATCTGAATGGCTCCGTCTTTCCTGACCTGCTCAATGGAGCTCCTCTATCACCTCAGCCAGCTTCTCAAAAGATCAATGACCCGTACTTCTCCACGCCTCCACCCTCGCTGAGCTCGCTGAGCCCGTCCGTCGTGTCCGGGCTCAACACGCAGAACCTGAACCAGTCCCTTGGCTTCAACGCCGGCCCGGAAACACCGTCATCCCTCAGCGGCGGGAACCACGGCGCCTCCCCTGTGACAACCATCTCAGATTCCACGCGGACTGCCATCGTGAACACCCTCTCCCAGTGTCTGCCCTTTGGTGGCCGTAAATATTCCTTCACCTCTCAGAGCTCGCCTCTGTCGCCCCAGTTCCAGCCGGGCGCGAATGCAGCCTCCAGCCAGGCCACCAACCTGCCCAGTACCCAGGACTTGCAGCGCTACGTGGGAGCCTACCTGACCTACTTCCATCCCCACCTTCCATTCTTGCATCTTCCCACGTTGTCTTTTGATCTGTCCTCCAGCCCGACTGGTCGTTTGCACGGTGTAGGTGGTAGCGGGTGCTTGATCCTTTCCATGGCCGCAATCGGCGCGCTCTACGAGATGGAAGCCGCGCAATCCCGAGAACTCTTTGACATGGCCAAGAAGATGATTTTCTTTTACCTGGAAGAGCGGAGGAAGGCGGATGTTCGTAAAGCAGATGCCCGCCGCAGCACCCCCGGCGCTGATCAAGGCTCGCAGCCGAGCGAGAGCTCCGCCCACACCCCCGTCTGGCTCGTCCAGGCCATGCTCCTCAACGTCGTCTACGGCCACAACTGCGCCGACAAGACCGCCAGCGACATCGCCTCCACTCACTGCGCGGCCCTGGTAAGTCTGGCTCAGGCGGCGGAGCTGCTGAAGCCGACCCGCGTCGAACCCTCTGCGAGGCAGGATGTTCAAATGGCCGACGACGCGAACTGGAGCCGCAAGACGGACCAGGAGGAGCATCAAGAGTGGCTGCAGTGGAAGAGCATGGAGGAGCGCAAGCGCACGCTGTATGCCGTCTTCATCATGTCAAGTCTCCTCGTGGCGGCGTACAACCACACGCCGGCGTTGACGAATTCCGAGATATACCTAGATTTGCCGTGCGACGAAGATTTCTACGCCCTAGAGTCCAGCGCCGCCTTCTTCGCCAAGGGCGGCGTGCAAGCGGCGAATCACAACCGCATGACCTTCTACGACGCCTTGGGAGAACTGCTCCGCACGAACGAAAGGCAGCAGAAGCAGCTCGCTCTCAAGAACACCCAGCAAGCCTTTGGATCGCCGGCAAACATGGCCGACCCGCCCCTGACCGATCTGAAGCCAAGTACCTTGGGCTGCTTGGTCTTGATCCATGCCTTGCACAACTACATCTGGGAGACGCGGCAGAGGCACCACAACAAGGTGTGGACGAACGAGGAGACGGAGAAGATGCATCGCCACATCGAGCCCGCCTTGAAGGCTTGGCAGATGGCCTGGGCGAGCAACCCGCACCATAGCGTCGAGCGACCGAACCCCTTCGGCATGGGCCCCATCTCGGCCGACGCGATCCCGCTTCTGGACCTCGCGTACGTGCGGCTGTTTGTCAATCTCTCGCGGTCCAAGGAGCGGTTCTGGCAGCGAGATTGGGACGGGATGATCGAGGAGGTGGCCAGCGGAAGCCAAATCATCCAGCACGCGGAGCAGACGCTGGCCGCGAACTCCGAGTCCCCCGCAACAGCTCCGTCGGAAGGCTCCGGCCACGGGTCCGCCTTCGCCGTCGACTCGCCCATGACGCGAAACCCGTCCATGGACGTGTCCGTCAGCAACCCGCCGGCGACCGGTGCCGTAGCCGGGCCGTCCAGCCAAGCCACCACGCGCCGAGAGAAGCATCTGCGCAAGGCCGCATTTTACGCCGCCGACTCCCTGGCAATGTCCGACAAGCTCGGCGTGACGTTTGCCGACTTCACGAGCCGGGAGCTGCCGCTCCAGTCCGCTCTGTGTGCTTTCGACTGCGCCCAGGTACTCGCCGAGTGGGTAGCGACCCTCCAGGACAGGGTGGGGCGCTATCTGGGAATCCTTGGGCAGGACTCGGTGGACCTCGGCCAGGTGCCCGCCATCATGCTCCTCGAGGAGGAGGATGTCAAGCTTCTCGACAAGATTCGCGAGATCCTAGCATCCGCCGAGATCAAGCTCCACCTGGACCCATCGTCGGGTGCCATGGGCGGCATGGAGTCGGCGTTGCAGTCTGATGGCCACGGTGGCTATGCGACGAAGATCCTCCGACTTACAGCTGCTATGATGGACAAGGCTGCGGTATGGCCGGTGACACACCTCATGGCCCGATGCCTCGAGACCCATGCCAACCATACGCGAACCAGGGCCGAGAAATCCGTTGCGTTGTCTGATTGAAGGCGCCCTAGGCGGCCCGCAAGACCGCTCGACGAACACGCTCGAGATGCACGGGAGCCATTGTTGTAGAAACTGATTTAGGCGACTGCTACGACCCTCACAAACCCCTTGTTTGAACATCGACACGGCACGCTCGGCGACGGACGACGCCCGTATCTTGTGTATAGCAGGAAGGCTGTGCTTGATGGTTGGGATCCCCGATGCTGGAGAAGATATACGGGGACAGACGTGTTCGATTTTCATGATTTATACTGAACCATACGACCGGCATCCGACCGTCATTTGGAGTCTCGTGAGGATATACCCGTGCCTGTCGTATTGGACTGCTTAGGGCCGTACTTGAGGTGGACTTGGTCTTTGCCGAAGCTGGACTAGGGCTATCCTGTTCTTGTCCTGATGGCCACTTGGCAGGGTCAATTGTTGTTGTTGGCGTCTTGCCACTCCGTATGACCTCACGACTGCTTTTTGTGAGCAACGTGCGGCCACTGTCGGCTTCACCTCATTGGTTTTTTTTTTAACCGCACGAGAATCTTTCAAGAGCGAGGCGTTTCATGTGGAGTTCCTGACACCGTTTCCTTGTTGCCTGAGCTACTGCTATGGACGCACTTCCGCAAGCACTCATATGGGCCTCACAATAGCCGGCCGGGCGGACCACATCTTCCGAGGTGCGTGAGCAGAGGAGGCTGTCGCCATCCACGTCCGAGTGTTTTGTGAGGGCGTATTCTTTTGTGAATTGGACGGATATCAGGGGAGTGTGATGGAGCGTGAGTGAGGAAGAGCGATGTTGGTGCTTTGTAAAAGGGTCGTGTAACGAAATTTCATACAGATGATGCTCATCATGCCCTTAGGCTTTGTGCAATCATGTCATTGGCCCCGTCCGCTAAATGCGGAATGTACGCTTGACGTACCGCTATGCGTATTTCGGATGCTTCGGTACGCAATTTATTCTCCACCTCTCAAGCAGCAATCCTACTCCTGAGTTCCGCAATCCTCCTCGTCGCAGCATCAAACTCGGTGGTATCGAGATCGCCGCCCTCGAGTCCCTGCACCAGCGCTTTGCGAATCACGTCTCCCTGCGTTACGTTGCGCCCGCTCGCCAGCAGAATGTCCATGCCCGCCTTTGCGGCCAGCCTGGCCGTCGTCGCCGCGTCGCCGAAGCCCGACAGGGCACCGGCCTCCATGGCGTCCGTGATGGTGACGCCCTTGAAGCCGAGGCGGCCGCGCAGCTCGTCCTTGATGCAGCGGCTGCTCAGGCCGGCCGGGTTCGCGTCGTCGAGAGCTGGGTAGACGGCCCATGCGGCCATGACCATGTCGACGCCCGCGGCGATGGCGGCCTCGTAGGGGGCCATGTCGATGGCACGCAGCTCCGACAGCGGCTGCGCGAGCGTCACGGGCTTCTGGTCAGTATTGTCATCATGCGAGGCGGCGCCCAGCCCGGGGAAATGCTTGGCCGCGGCGCCAACGCCGGCAGCCTGCTGGGCCGTGATGAATGGCACCGCCGCCGCCGCGACCTGCGCGGACGTGTTCCCGAAGGAGCGCTCGAAGTAGTCGGTGAAGTCTCCGGGCTCGCGGAAGACGTCCAGCACGGGCGCCAGGTTGGCGTTGATCTGGAACTCATCGAGCGTCGTCGCTGCGCCGGCACCCGCGGCCTCGCCGGCTGCCTTAGGGTCCGTGGAGGCGCCGATTTGCTTGGCCGAAATCTTGGGCTCGCCGGCCCTGACGCGGCGCACTTTGCCGCCCTCCTGGTCCGTCGCGACGAAAAAGTGCGCGTCGTATCCCGTCTTCTTCTTGAGCAATGCGGGCGCGGGCGACGCGGCGTAGGCATCCTTGAGGGCGCGCATGGCGGCGGCAGTGTTGGCGTCGACGTTGACGCCGAAGAGGATGACGCCGCCAACGAGGCCCGCGCGGGTCATGTTCAGGAGCTCCTCTGGAGGCTGGCTGCTGGTTGGATACGAGTAGATGACATGCTGGCCCGCGAGGATATCAATGTCGTTGCAGCGAGCGGCCGGTGGGACTGCTAAAAAGAGGGCGAGCTGGAGGACGGAGTTGACGGACAACCGGTGCATGATGATCAGGTCTCACGGACGCAAAGCAGTGAAATGAATGCTTCGAAACGCAGATCTCGGAAGAAGCTGGGAGGAGGTTTGTGTTCCTTTTATCATGCAGTCCGAGCCATGGCTCGGCGTGGCCTCGACATCGCAGCAGACCATGTAATATTGCGTCGCTGTGGGGGTCAAGACTCCATAGATACAAGTAGCTCCCTTGCTTCCCCCCTTGTGTCAAGTCAAGCAAGAAGCTGTTTCCATCGTAGCCGGCGGGAAGACCTTTACTTCATGATGAGAGCCTAAATCCAGGGGCCTCGGTTGCACGAGAGACCGCAGGCTCGGCGATCATTGGTGGTGGTGGACCTTGGCATGGCATAAGCGGGCATGAAGAGCCCGGTCCCTGCGCAGTGTGCAGGTTTTGCTGAGCTGTTGACCAGGCAGAATGAAACTCAAACGGGCATGGCTTGCGTCGTAAAGCTCGCAGCCTCGAGGATCCGTGTGCCGATCATTGAAGAACGAGGAGTCGGGTGTTTTTTAGCCCAATCTTCCCCTTCGCCCTTCAAACATATGAGAACGCCGACATATGAAGGAACTCTGGTGTTGCCGAAGCGAGAGAGCTTGCTGGGCGCGGCTGAGCAATTCGTCGTGGCGATGTCGCCAAGTCCACGACTTATCGCAAGGACGAAAGCCACGCCTAATTCTTGGTACTCGAAATTATCCGACGGCGTCGTGCCATGTAGCCAGCGGGCCGGATGGAGAGGTTGACTCTCATCGGACCCAGTCCATCACTAGGCGGAATTATGAGGCAGAATGAGGGCCCTCAAACCGAGAAGCTGGAGACGAGCTTATAGAGAAGTCAAGAGACAATACGTGCTTCATTCTCTCCCAGTGGACAGTATGGAGAGCTTTCCAGACCGCGGAGTGAAGAAAGGAACCCATGTCCACCAGGTGTTGTCTTGACGCAGACAAGTGCTTGAGACATTGAGAGTTCTTAACGGGTACAAGGACAAAGATACGATGTTTTGATGACGTCCTATTCCAAGGCGAGTTTTCGGCCGCAACTTGGGGTGTCGTCAAAATTGTCGGGTGTCAAGCAAAAAGGTTGCCAGGCCTCGACAAGCTTTCTCATTCTTCCTGTACCGACATAGTTGATGCCACACTTGGGTAATCAGTGGTTAAGCGCTCTGGCTTTCCAAGCCGGCATCTGATGTGCCCAGGCTGCCGACCTGTCACCGCGGCTGAGGTCCGGCTACTCGTATCGACACCACCACACCCTCGCGGTGTTGATGAGGTGGACGAATACGCAATTCCGTGCGCAGCCGGTGATGACGCCGACAGAGTCGATTTGAAAGAGAGCGCTGTCCTGCCTCGCAAGTATTTGTCAGACAGATTCCACCTTCGCACCATAACGAGACGAACCCGTTGTGGCTATGTCGCTGAGATGCTCAAACCTAATCGGCATTGGCGCATCGACCCCATCGAAGCTACCTATTAATGGAATCCCCGGGTTTAAGCACGACCTTTGCATTTCCGGAAATCACCCGGCCAGGAGCAACTGTTTGCGATTCCTGCCGCTGCGGTTGCAACCCAGCCGGCGAGCGACACGACCGACGGCGAGTTCAGCCGTTACGGAGTAACAATCCAGCCGGCCCGGATCGAGGGAGAATGGCCACCTCTGGGGATGCGTTGGGGGGCAGACCGGGATGTCGGCAACGTATGGCTTTTGTCGAATCTTGTTTTGAGTTGCACGCCGAGCCAGAAGTGCATGTCGACGTTTGCTTGCAGAGGGAGCCCAAGGGCCCTATCCCCACTGCCATGGACAGGACTGCTTTCAACTACGACAATACGAGTACTTACTTGTAGCTCCCCCAGCTGCGGCGACCAATGAGGCATAATGCCCCGCCGTGCGTGCTTTTCTACTGAACGGGAGATATTTCATAGGCGCGCTCGACTAGTGGACGGGGACCTGCGCTCAGGGTCCTGGCCGCTGCCAGGTTCATGTGCCATCGGTAAGTGCCGTACGTCAACGGAAACCCACGACGCCTACCCGTGGTCCTTTGACTGCCTGGTGTGTTCCAACCGCTGTTAAAACACCAGCTGAATGTTGGTGGATCGTGATGTACTCGTAGGGTCGCCGGGGATCGCCAGCATCGGCAGATGGAGACGTTGCCAGCCATCTGCGATCGCGTGGAGAGACAACGAAAACCCTGTTTCACCAGGCAGGTTCAACACGGCGATCTCTGCCGCTCACAGTACGGGACAGGAAGTTTCAAACAGGATATTCAGGCACGTGTCGCCGGCTATCCACGAGGACGGGGGACCGTCGAGGCGGTTCAGCCCTGGCAGCGGGTCCGGCTTGACGCGACAATGACCTCAGCGGCGCTGGGCCGCGCGACCCCCGGCCGAGCCGGCGCAGGAATCCACCCTGGCAAGGCCCGCCCTGGTGCCAATCGCCTTCGCCAGCACGAAATAGCCGTGCGAGCACTGGCAGTGAGCGGCCGTTCCCGCCTGGTTGTGCTGCTGGTGCGGTGATGCGCGCCGGTGGCCAAGAGAGCAGGAATCATCACGGCGGGCATGCGGTCGATCGAGAAACGCATGCCTTTCCTCTGGCTCCACGCGTCAACGGCCTTGGCCCAGCCGTTCCGGACGCCCGAGTCGGAGGGCCGGCCCGAGCGGCGACGGCAAGGGATTGGAGTCGCGAGAAGAATACGAACAGGTCAAGGCCGAGGCCGCAGCGCATGCCGAGCTTCCTCCAGCTCAACGTGCCTCGTACGAGTACGAACAGGAAGCGCACCGCATGAGGGGAACGGCGTGCAAGGCGTGGCCCTTCGCCCTGCCGCGTCCGCCGGGAGCCGGCCGGTTGGCCTTGAAAAGGCAGGCCGACTTCTGTTCTGAAACACTGACAGGCTGCAGAAGCGGGTGGGGGGTTGATTCATCGGCGAGGGTGAGCTGATTCGAGGACGCGGCAATCACGAGATTGCGAGTAACACCGTTGAAGCGAGCCGGCGGCGGGATATAATTACCGGGAGGGAGGGAGAGAAGTGCATGGGCAGCACGACTGCAACCGGCACGTACCGAACTCGGCATGCGCGCTGGAGGGAGTGAGTGGAGGGGGAGACAGTGGACAAAGGGCGGGTGGTGCGAAACAATGGCCCGCCCACTCAGGCTCGCCGGGAGGGAACCTAGGCCGCGACAACGGCTCGCCCGGATGAGGCGGGCCCGAAGTTGCAATGCGTTGCGACAGCGGGAGGGAGGGAAAGGAGCAAGCCAGGCCAGGCCCAACACGCCCAGCGCACACAAGACGTACCTATTTACCCTTACTTTGGAAGTAGTACCCGTAGAATCTGGCGAGGCAGCGCAGCAGTGCACGATGGCGAGCGGCGGCTGTGATTGGGTCGAGACTCGACGGCATCTCAAATCCCGCTCCCCGCGCGATGGCAGCAGCAGCAGCAGCGCCAGATCTGGATTTCGTGGCACTGGGATGATGTGGGGGACGCTCCACCGGGGCCAGCATTTCATCCGGGCGCTGCGATTGGGCGCGGGCGAGGTCAGGCGGCCGACGCGACAGAGTTTCCAGGCTGGGGCCGGCTGGGGCCCGTGGGGATACACGTACCACGGCTTGCGCAAGGAGAGGCTCGCGGTGCCTGGCAGCGTGACGGTGGCCTCTTGCTTCGGCCTCAGCCTCAGCAGCACCGCGGCGACGCCGCCACTGGACCCTTCGAGACCGTCGGTGGGCGGCGTCATGGAACCCCCCGCTGAACGTTCAACGTTTAACGTTCAGCGCTGCCGGCCCCGTTTGCCCGTCCCAGGGCCTCGGGAGCCAACAGGGCCGAGCGAGACTGCGCCGACTGGCTTTGGGGGCGTCGTCATGGTCGCCTCGGCCGGGCTGGACTGGACCGGACTGCGCTCGCTCGCTCGCTCGCCGGGCATCGGTCGCCAACGGCAGCGCGTTTCGTTTGGCTGATTACGTCGACTCGCTGCGGAATCAAATCATCATGCACCCCATGGCGGTGGATATCCACGCATATCCACCCCTGTGCGCGTTGTATAAACATCCCTGCCGCCCGCCGCTCCGTGGCGCCAGACCCCAAAGCCTGCTTGGAGTCGCGCAGTCTTCTGACTCTGAGCCCGGCGGGTCGCGACACTCCATCCCGCAACCTTCCCTCACATCCCGAGCTTCCCCCAGCAGCAGCAGAGCAGGAAGCGTTGAATCCAACGGCCGCTGTGCCTTGATATTCCCTCGCGGTTACTTTCTGCCCGGAGGGGGGAACGCGCACCTCTCGCCCGTGTCACCCCAACCGCCCTCCGTCTGTCGTCGGCCGGCTGGAAGCGTCGGGCCCTGCGCCAACCGTCACTTGTCGACTGTCCATTGTTTGCATGACACCAACCCGTCACTGCGAGCAGCCAGGAACTTGCCCACCCGTTGCTTGATCGGCAGCCGCCGTATCCGTACGTGTTTTTAGTTTTCTTCTTCTTTTTTTCCTTCTACTTCGTCTTTCCTCCTCCTCTTACCTCTCTCCTTCCATTCTTCAACTTTCGGTGTGGTAATTGCTGTGTTGTGTGCCCTTGCCTGCTTCGCGGTCGTGCCTTGCTTTCACCAACACCACCCGTCTTAGCAAACCGACTTTGAGTACTCGTACCTTAATTCATTCGCACACGCGCACACACTTAATACACGCACAAAAAAAAAAGAGCGCCTCGTCTGAGGGTGACCCATGCTCTGGCGCCTTGACTCGAGTTCCTGCTCCCTCGTCCTGCTTTGGCTGGGTCTGACGTAACCTGTCCACTTGCGACGACGCCGTCATCCACGCCCGATCCTTCACGACGCCCGATCCCTGTCCCGTTAATATAGCACTCCCCCCCGTCTCTCGTCTGTTCTCACTCTCGTGAGTCGGGCCCTTCTCGTCCCTTGTACGCGTCCTTGTTGTTGCTTCGACAACACTCTCCCCATCGCTGCCCGACTCACCGCGGCTCCAGGCTGTGTTTGCTCGACGGCGCGGCCTCAGCGGTGCCCGACGGCGACGCTCCAGCCTCGACCCGTCCCCATCTCATGCACTTTGGGCGCTTGGACACCCGTCACCTTCGCTTCACTACCCCTGTGCCTGAATGCAAAGCAATGCCCGCCGCCCGAGCCAGATAAACACGGCCGAGCCTGCTCGCCCCTTTGCGAAGCCCTTTTGATCGACCACTGCCCTCTGTCGCGGTCGTCGTCGTTCATTTCACGCTCACGCCGTTAACACCACGATGCCAGTGTCGCCTCCACACCGCCCACGCAACGGCAACTGGATCATCGCCAACAGCGGCAACGTCTTCTACCGCGCCGACAGCGCCGTCGACCGCTCCGCTGCCGCCTCTCCCTCGCCACGCTTCCCGTCGCCGCTCATCGGGGCTCGACGCTCGAGGCCGCACGCCATCCACATCGTCACGTACCCGCCGGGCTACGTCCCGCACGAGCTGCGGCCCAGGCCCCGATCCAAGACGCAGTCGCTCAGGGCACGCACTAACAAGCGCGCTGCCAAGCTCCGCCGCATCGTCGCCGTAGCCGCCGCCGCCACCGCCCCGACGGCGGGCTCCGTAGCCAACGGTTGCAACGGCATTAGCAACAGCGACAGCACCACATCCACCACCACGGCCACTACCGCCACCACCACCACCACCAACGACAGCAGCGGCTGCGGCAGTAGCAGCAACTCGCCGGCTGCGCCCATCCGGCCTCCGGTCCTGAGCAAGCTGCTCCAGTCCATCTCGGGCCACTCCCTGTCCTCGTCGTCAGCGCCAGCCGAGAGCTCGCGACGAAATTCAGGCGCAGGTGCCGCGGGAGCAGGGATCCAGGCCCCCCCGGCCTATGACGACGTCCCGGCCGGCCCAGCGACCCAGGACCCAGCGACCCCGTCGCCGCGATCGCAGCCTCGACAGCGCCAAACCCATCCGTCCGGATCTGACTCCTCCACTAGCCTCCCGTGCAGCAACTCTGCCACAATGGCTGCCACCACGGCCCCCTGCCGCCCTTCGTCGGCGTATCACCTCGCCAGCAACCGCAACAGCATGATGTCCGTCCGCTCCGCCAAGTCGGCCGTCAGCTCGCTCGTCACCGAGTTGCCCAAGCCCGTCGCCTCCGGCAGCGGCGTCTCGTGTTCCATCCTCCTTGCCGAGCCCAACATCTTCCTCTCCGGTTTCGATCATGACGGCCAAGCCCAGCGCGATGGCCAGAGCGGCACCTCTCTGCTGCGCGGCCGCCTCCAGATCAACGTCAGCAAGAACGTCAAGATCAAGGCCATCCAGCTCAAGCTGATAGGCCGCGCCCGCACCGAGTGGCCCGAGGGCATCCCCCCGCTCAAGCAGGACATGTTCGAGGAGGAGAGCCTGCGGACCCAGGTCCTGACCTTCTTCAACGCCATGAACGATGGGTGGGAGACCGAGTATGGGAACCAGTGCTCCTACCAGCTCAAGTCGGGCTCCGCCAATTCCAGCTCCACCAACCTGACGGTGGCCGGCAACTTGGCCGCCCCGACCGCGCAGAGAGGCGGGCCGACGGCCAAGGAGCTCAAGCGTCTCTCTCTCCAGAACGTCCAGGCGCGCAGCTTCGGCAAGGGCGATGTCGGCGTCGTCACCACCACCCAGGCCAAGGGGTTCAAGGTCTTCTACCCCGGGTCCTACGATTACTCTTTCGAGCTCCCCATCGATCACCACCAGCTCGAGACCACGAAGTTGCAGTACGGCTCTGTGAGGTGGGAGCTTCACGCAACCGTCGATCGCGCCGGCGCCTTCAAGCCCAACCTCCACGGCATGAAGGAGGTGTCCATTGTGCGGCTGCCGGATCAAATGTCGCTCGAGACGACGGAGCCCATCTCCATCAGCCGGCAGTGGGAGGACCAGCTGCACTACGACATCATCATCTCGGGCAAGAGCTTCCCCATTGGCTCCAAGATACCCATCGCTTTCAAGCTCACTCCCTTGGCAAAGGTGCAAGTCCACAAGCTCAAGGTGTACGCAACCGAGTCCATCGAGTACTGGACCTCGGACAAGCGCGTCACGAGGAAGGACGCGGGGCGCAAGATCCTACTGCTCGAGAAGGCGGCCGGCAAGCCCCTGGATTCCGCGTGGGCCTCGTCGGAGGTCAACACGATACGTGGCGGCGAGCTCAGCGCACAGGAGCGGCGCGAAGCCCGCGACATCGCCCAACGGAGACGTTGCGCCGAGGCGTCGCGAGCACACGTAGCACCCGCGCCGTTGCCGGAACCTTCTGCCAACCTTCTCGGCGACCTCGACCTGGGTCTCGAGAGCATGTGGGGATCGACGGAGATCGAGGCCAACGTGCAGATCCCGACTTGCGAGATGATGGCGAAGAACAAGGACTTGAGGCTGCATCCCGACTGCAGCTGGAAGAATGTCAACGTCTACCATTGGATCAAGGTATTTGGCCCCCTTCATACTCCCGCCGCGCCGGCTCGCAACTAACCGTCTTCGCGCAGATTGTCATGCGCATCAGCCGCATAGACCCCGACGATCCCTCGGGAACCAAGAGACGACACTTCGAGATCAGCATCGATTCGCCGTTCACGGTCCTTAACTGCCGGGCCACGCAGGCCAACACCAACCTCCCCGCATACTCCGGCCCGACGAGCCACCTGACGCCGTTCCAGTCAACGTGCGGCTGTCCCGATGCCTCGTCCGTCGCCGCCGACGTTTCGCCAAGCTCGTCCACGGGGACGTTGGCCGGGGCTGAAGTGGCCAGCGACGTTCTGCCGGCCCCTCCGCAAGCAGCACACCTGCATAATGCGACCAGCGAGTCGCACGGCCCCGCTCATGCATCGGTACATGGCTACGGTGCCCAGGGAGAACGAGAGCCTCGGCCCATGCACCTGCTGCGCGCGCCGAGCTTCAATCCCCCGGCCTTTGACGACGATGTGGCGCCACCGCCGGCCATTGTCGTTGAAAATATGGACTCGAGAGCGACGGTGGCCGCTACGCCTCCTCCGCAGTACGATGCTGTGGTGGGGACGCCCAGCGTCGACGGGCTGGCCGACTACTTTGCGCGTCTCGCATCCTACGGGTACCACGATGATGAGGACTCGGGCTCGGATCCCGAGGACCATCCGCCGAGGATCCTCGGCCGAACCGGACGGGTGAACGTGTCGCACCCGAGGACGCCCGGCGGAAGGATGCCCAGTAGGAGCATGGAGATACCCCGTGCACCCATGAGCCTCAACTTGGACGGCCAGCCGACCCGGTTAAACGAGGCCGCAATGCCGAACGCGGCGGTATAGAGTACCGACGCCACGGGCTCCCCACGAGATCCAGAGCATGGCGCCCCACTGGCGTGCATGGCATGACTACTTTCCTTTGTCTATAACGAACGGGTTGGGGACGCATACATGAATGAAGCATCGGGCACGCGAGGCGTTTTTGTATTTTCCGTTGGGAGGCAACGTTCGGTTGCAAAACGGCGCGGCGTTGGAGGCGACCCTACTCTGGGTCCCCGGAGGGGGGAATACGTGGATTTTCGTCCCCGGTTGCCATTGGGCTGCATAGGAGCCGTGTCCTGGGCGCATGTACATCTTTCGGCCGGGCGAAGCTGGCGGTATATACTGTCATGACGTAGACCTGTGTATCTTGAGATTGGTATAATTGCACTCGTGAGCAAGAGCTCCAATTCAGCCATGTCGTCCCTCTCATCGTGATGGAGCATTCCTGACGCCCTAGCTCATCAGCGGTACCTCTCGTACTAAGCTGAATTCCCATTGCGGTGAGGTCATCAGTAGGGTAAACCTAACACCTCTCACGACGGCCTAAACCCTGCTCACGTTCCCTATTCACATGGAGCCGCGCGTCCGCGCAGCTCCCTACCAGGCTCGCCCCGGGCATTTCCTCCCGGGGCTCAGGCGCCCCTCCGACGATCCAGACTGCAGGTCCTTCGCTCCGGAGCACGGTTTCCCGTGGGGTTGGCACGGCCCTTAAGGGGCCTCGCAGTACGAGGCCGCCCACGCCTTTCCGAGGGCCTATGCCGGATCGCTCCAGTACCGCTCCACTCGGGATTGGTGTAGGCCACGCGGGCCCTCGGCTTCCCCCGAACCAGGTTGTGTCGCCGTACAGCCCCTGCAGACTCGTGCTGTATCGACTAGCCGGCGTAGCCAAGGGCCCAAGGCCGGTTGGCCCGACTATTCCCACCATAGGGTAAATATCGTTACGTCTATGGTCTAGCGGGTGAACAACCCAACGCTTGCCGAATTCTGCTTCGGTATGATAGGAAGAGCCGACATCGAAGGATCAAAAAGCGACGTCGCTATGATCGCTCGGCCGCCACAATCCAGTTCCGTGATACCACGCCGGGAAGGTCCCCCAGCGCACGGCGCTTCTCGGTCTGCATAACCGGTAGGCGCCGTCACCCTCTCGGGCGGGCTCGGCCCCACACCTGCGCCGGCAACGTCGGCCGACCCCGGAACCTTTTCCACGAGCACACGGAGTTCCGCGAGGCCGCCAGGTCCGTCTCTAGAGCAAATATGAATGGAAGGCCGGGGAGCGTGCACACTGCGAGTACATGTGGTGGGCGGCACAGCGAATGGTGGGCGTTGCGCCGCGAACGGGAAACGGGCTGGCGCCTTTACCGAGATTCATCACTGTGGCGGCTTCCACGGGGCAAGGTCTTTCACAAATATGCCGCTGCGGTGAGCGTGTACGCGCATTATGACTAGTGACTGTTGGAGAGGCTGTCTTCTCCGGGCCATCCAAGGCAGAAAGGTATCGCCACCACACACATGCGCGTAGACAGCGATTCAAGAAACGTGTGACCCAAACGCCTAAAGTTCATCCGCTTGGCGTACTATCGTGACGCTCGTAACGTAATGCACGCAAACCCCGCCACCCTTGCCGACCACCAGGGCCGCCTATGCGCCAACCTTGACCTCCTGGCCGGCGTTCTGCTTGTCTCCCTCCTTCTCGGCCCCACCGTTGGCGGCCCGGGACATCAGCGGCTGGTTGGGGTCGTACCCAACGGCCTTGACGATGCCCAACCCCTTTGTGCGGCCCTCTCTGAAGATGAGTCGGTCCCCGGGCGCGAGGTACTCTGGGCGCTGCACGAAGCGGAACGCCACGGTGGCGCGGTCGCCGGTGCGGATGAGCTCCCTGTCGATGTCGATGATGGCGCACGTCTGCGACACGGGCCCGACGTGCAGCATGGCCTGGTACTTGTTCTTTATCGTAGTCGCATGAGATAGGATGAGAACTGTTGCGTGTGTCAGCCGCGTCTACTTCGCAGCAGAGTCCGTGGGGCTTACCCTCTGCGATAAACTCCCTGTGCACCCGTGGAGCTGGCTGGCCCTCCAGCTTGGGGAGGACCACCATGCCCTTTCTGACATCCTTGCGCTTCACCTTCTTCAGCGCAAACGAGGCCGACTGCCCGGCCGACGCCGCCGGCACTCGTATCCGCTTGCGCTCGATGGATCGGATCGCGGTGGGGATGAACTGCCCCAGCGAGTCTGGCCCGATCAGGACGTTGTCTCCCTCGTGGGCGACGCCCGACCTGATGATGCCCGACACCACGGTGCCCGTGAAGGGCACCGAGAACGTGTCGTTTACGTGGAACTCGAACGGCGCGTCCGTGTTGTAGCGGCCGTGGTGGGGGAGGATGTTGAGGAACGTGCGCACGAGGTCGAGGTTCTCGCCGGTGACGTTGGAGACCTGGAACACGGGGCATATCCTGTGGCTGACGAATTGCGTGGCCGTGTTGATGCAGTCCTCGCGGTTCTTGATGAAGGTCGGCACCTTGCGCGCCCCAGGGCTCCTCATGATCTTGGTTATCTGCGTGATCGTCTCCTCGAGGATGTTGGGGGGGCAAATATCGATCTTGGTGACGACCACCATCACCGGCACGTTCAGAGCGAGTGCGATTCCCAGGTGCTCCTTGCTCATTCCTACCAGTCCGTTGTTCGCGGCAACCATGAGTAGGCAGTAGTTGGGGCTGCTGGAGAGCAGGCCGAAGACGGTTGTTCGCAGGTACCTTTCGTGGCCTGCCAGGTCGGTGAAGGTAATGACCTTGGCGCTGCGCTTCCCAATGTCCTCCCACGATAGTTTCCCTTGGCTTTGTGAGCGAGTGGGTAGTCTGCAATAACACGGCGGCGAGACTTACGTCCGGGGGTGTCGGATGTGATTACTTTACCCGTGCTGTCGAATCCCATTATCTCCATGCCGACGGAGCTTGTGCGGCCAGTCTCCACTTCGTGCTTGTGGCGGAAGAGGTTCACTCGCGCCTTTCCTCTGCCATCGTCCAGATCGCCCTTGACCAGAACTCCAAGCATGGAGCTCTTCCCCGCGTCCACTGATGCGGCCGTGTGTCAGTCATCAGTGGCTGTTCGAGATGGACCTCGGCTAGCTTACCGTTTCCGACGACCGCTATCCTGGTCTCGATCACGTCTTCCACAGTCGAGGGTTTCCGCCGAACAAGGATCTTGCCGCTGCACGCCGTCTCTTTGCTGGGCTTGTTTGCCGTGCTCGCCGCCTCCACGTCGCCACCGACGTTCTTGGTGAGGAGAAGCTCGCAGTCGGCATGGATGCCCTTTGCTGCCTCTACTAATCTCCCGTATGCGGTGTTCCATTGTCCCAACGTGAGGTTCATGGAGTCGCCATTGTTCTCGTACCCCAGGTCGAAGACGGTCTCACCAATGCCCTCCTCTATCCGCTCCGCGACAATGTCTTGGAGCTTCTTGAGCGACGCCTCGTCAGACCCGAGGAAAAGGTCCTTCAGGGCTATTCGCGCGGCCGTGTCGGCGAGGTCTAGGTTGTCGAAGAGCTCATCCAGCTCCTCGTGGTGGTCTGCAGAGTCGGCACTTGTGGCTGTGTCGGGCTCGGTTCGTCTCGAGGTAGGAAAGCGAAGGTTCTGCTGCTGCTCGACGTACTCGGCAAAGTCGCTTAGTGCCTGCGCGAGCGTTAGACCAAACTAACTAGCCCCAAGCTTCCACGGTCATCATACCGACTCAGCTTTTCGCTTCTCATGCAGCGGGGCCTTTGACGTCTTGTTCGACATCGTTGTGGCGGGGCGATGCAACAGATGCGCGTCACAGAGATATTCGAGGGATCATTGGACTCTCGGCAGGAAGTAGTTCGAGGGCGTAGATGGTGGATATTTATGATGGACGAGGTACTCGTAGAGGAACGCTGCGCCACTGCCTGGCCGACTGACTCTTGATCTGGCGTGAAGCGAGGAGTCATAGACCCATCGCGACAGCTCCAGTTAGTAGCAGTCGGCGCCTATCGATAAAGCAAAGTGGGACCTGGAAGGTCACCCCCGCCTCCCCCCCTTGCTTGTGGGCCTCCGGCTACCCGCATGGAGGACGGACACGGCGCACGAGTACAACGAAGAGATGCATCAACTGGGGCCGGTTCTACTCGCACGCGTGCTTTTCACAACAGCTCATCACATCAGGTTGTCGAGCGCCTGCCTCGACGTGTTGCCGCTGGATGCTTAGTTGTTCGAGTCTATAGATTATCTCACTGTGAACTGCGCTCGCTTCCAGCAGATGCTATGTCCCAAGCCTCACGGGGCAGTCTTTCCGCCACGCGATTCCTGCAGCTCTTCTGATGCGGACTTCTCCGAGCTTTGACCTTGACAAGGCATGCTTCGTAAGCCAATGGCCCATGCACGTTTCCACGCATGCTCCGAGGCTGTCATCTCACGGTCACAGTCTGCGGCTCCGATGCCCCGACAAGAGCTTGCAACGTCGTCGTCGCGGAGGCGCGAATAACCGGCTTCCACAAATCATTGCGGCATGGAGCCTTGCGCTGCACTAAATCTCTGGAACCGTTGCTCAAAAAGGCACCTGGGGCGAGATCAAAACGACGCTGTCGCCTGTGCATGGAGTTAGACCAGAGTGTCATGGGCGCGCCATTTAGTTTTCGTCACCACTGACCTCGCACAAAAAGCATTTCCGACTTGCGGCTTACTGTCTTCAATGAGTGTAAGTGAGTGTCGGCGGGTAGCACTGACTCGACATGAGCTCTCACCTTGACCTCCTCATCCTCATCGTCGTCGTCGTCGACTGCGTAGATGGTCTCCTCCACCTCACCCAAGACCAGGTTGCAGTGGCTGTCATACGCCTGTGATGCGTCTTAGCAGTCGCTTTCAGCTCATTCGGAGGCGCGGGCCGCATACGTGAAGCTTGCCCTTGAGCTCTCTGTCTCCCCTCAGCTTCACAAACACGACTTCGTTGAGCAGCAGCCGCACGAGGTCGAGAGGCTCTGCCACGTGGCTGTCGTCGCCGGTGTCCGCCATCGTTGCGTCTTGTCCGCTCCCTTGACTTGAGGCACCGGGGGAGGTCGTTTCTCGCGGGGGAAATGAGGCCCGATGACGTGGTGTGGATGGCGCTGGGGTCGTGGTCTGACGGTTGAGCCTTCAAAATGCACCTCTGCAGGCCTGAGCTGGCGCGATGGAAAATCTTCGGCGGGCATGCATCCACCGGGGCCGCGCTGTGGCTCTGATATGCACTTATCCACGATATGCTTCCCCGTACTACCCCAAGATGTGGCGTCGTGGGTCGCTCCGCCGAGGCCCCATTGTATTGGCGATGCCCCATCGTCTCCTCACTCGGTTGTAGCCGTGTTCCTGGATCGGCCTGTGCAGCTCCGTCCGACTGACTCTTCGACGCTCATGTCGCCCACCGCGAACGCACCATGGCATTGAGGCGCCCGTTGTGGCAGAGGTCGCGCCTCAATCGACTGGCGACGCTCAGCGCGCCGCGGCACCGGGAGCCCGTCAGATGCAGCCCTCCTTCTCCTGGGCCCCGATATCTGGCCTCTCAGGCCGCTTCTCCAGCCATTCACCACAGATTCGCGGAATTTCTGCCACCGCGAGACCGCACGGAGCTCGATGACCTGTTGAGTGCCATTCAAAGAAAAATCCCAAGTCAAATATATGAAGCGTTCGTTGCCTGGACCAATGTTCTCGGCGACTCATCGTCCCCATCCCATGAGGCTGCAGTGCGGCAAGCTCACGAGCTTCCCGGCCCGACCCTGTCGGAAATCTTGCGCAACCTTGACCCAGCGCTCTCATCAGCTCACGACGTTGCCCATGGCCTCTCTATCACGCAAGGCCAAACTCAATTCACGGACGTTCGCGAGTTGGTGGATGGGTTTGGTGTTCGCACGCATCATCGCAAGGTGCTGACCGGCATCCAAACCCTAGCATTTGTTCGCAAGGGATCCCAGAGTGGCCTTACCCCAGCCGACTACGAGATGTTCTTGCGCTGCGCCGGCGCTGCGGTTGATTACCAAGCCGCCAAGGGATTCTGGAGCGCAATGGCTGCCCAGGGCATCCAGGGTTCGAGGACGGTAAAGACGTGGACCGAGTTTATCAAGGCGCGCTTCATGACCGAGCCCATGTACTACCAGTTCGACCGGTCAAGGGTCGCGGTACTGGCTCGCGACCTGTACAGCAATCACTCGGCGCTTCCAATGGCGAGCATCAAGCGCATGGACGGCATGCGACTCAGCATGAATGCGCTGAAGCGCGAACCGTGGAACCGACGGCCCGACGAGATCGATGAAGACTTGCGACGGCAGCTCCGTCGGCGAGTGGACTTTCGCAGTTACAAGGGACACTGGATCCGCGCTCTGTACTACGGGCACGAGATGGACGAAGAGCTGTTGTGCACGTCCATGGTTGCCTTTGCACGATCCAGCTCACTGCACTCCATCAAGACTGTGATACTCAAGAACTACTACGGCATCGACATTGACGAAGCGGCATACCCCGGGGACACGGAGGTATCCGGCGGAGTCGACCTGCCGCCCGACTCGCCCATCAAGCCCACGGCCCGCCTCCTCAACGCCATCGTCGAGGCTTTCGGGTCCATGTCCCATATTCCGCTGGGCATGAGACTCGTCGACTTCATCTCACGCAGATACGACGTGGACATCCCCAAAGAGACGTGGTCCAACATCCTCAACTGGACTTACCTTTGCGCGTCCAAGCCCTTCAAACCAATGCGCAAGGTTCATGGGCCCTGGCTGTCGACCATCACCACCACCGCAGACGTCCGCCAGGTCTGGGAGGTGATGACATCGGAGCCGTACAACGTTGAACCGACGTTTGGGGACTACGACATCTACGTCAGGACGCTCATCACCCAGCGGTCTTTCGGTCGCGCAATTGACGTCATCAAAGACTGCATAATGCCCTACTACGACAGCGTTGTCAATGAGTACGAAACGGCCGTGTTGGATGAGATCCTGCAGCAGGACATCATCCCCTCGTCGCCACGCGCCACGCGTCGCCGCAACCAAGCTCGGATTCAAAAGGACCACGTCCACCATCGCATCTCGTCATGGTTCGTCAAGCTCCTCAAGACCGCGTCTGCGAACAAGGCCCAGCGGGCCGGCCCCTTTATGCATTCCCTCATCCCGGACCTTGTCCGTGACTTTGGCGACTTCTTTCCGCACCAGATCCGCTACCGCACCGCCCAGGGGGTCGTGCAGATGGTGCGTCCCGAGGCCACGCGCCGCTTCGAATGGGCGAAACAGTGGCGCACCACGCTGCCGCAGAAGGTGGCCGGAATCCACGTCCGCGACTTTGAGGGCTCGAACGAGCCCGACTTTCCGTGGCCCGAGGTGCGTCCCATGAAGGTGCTCGGGTGGCAGCGCCGGCCGAGGACCAGGCTGGCGGAGCTGGGGAGGGCGCCTGCGGATCAAGCCCGGAGGATGTGGTGGCGCGCTTTGGAAGAGGAACTGATGCTGTAGATTGTCAAGGGAGGGGCTTTGATGCCATTTCTCGTGTATGTATAGACCTGTACAAATGCATCTGCAAGCATAGCGCCGAGTAGATCCTGGGTATCACTTTGGAATCCTGATACAGCATCTCAGCATCCAAGATGCGTTCACTCTTCGTCCGCAGGGACATCTCAAAGGCACCGAGTATTTTGAATTTTGCCGTTAAAATGCAACATCTCTCGTCGCCTTAGCCGGGTATCTGCCACCACCTTCCGCTTGCCAGTCGTATTTCGTCCCGTCCCGTTCCTACACTAGCCTACAACACGACACCGCCAGTCATGTATCGCGCTGTTTCTTGTCGTCATTGCATCATGTCAGCATGTAGAAACCCGCCTCTTTCATACGTGGTGCCGTAGTCCGTTACACTGTGGTATCCGATGTTCAACCAGAAAAGAAAACTCCCCCTGTCCCGCTTCGTCAAAAAATGCAATGGCAAAAATAGAGACGTTAAGACGTATATGCCCGAGTCCAATGGTCGATAAAGAGGCGTATGATGCCCGCGTAAACGAAACGCCAATGAAGAGGAAAGTCGCTGAAAAATCAGATAGATGCTGCGCCAAAGGGCAAGAGAGTCGCTCCTCGGAGGGCCTACATGCCGCCAGCAGCCTGGGCCAGGACGCCAAGAAGGCTCGCGGCCGCACCGCCAATTCCCACGGCGCCGAGAGTCTCGCCCCAGGCCTTCTTCTTTATGGTCCGCTCCTCCCTGCGGTCGCTTCTTCGATCACGGTCGCCGCGGTGGTGCACACGATCGCGGTCGCCGTCATAGCCGCGGTACCTATCGCCGCTGTGACGCTCGCCGTCGCGTCTATGTCCGTCACTGTTTCTGCGGCCTGAGCCTTCCTTGTCCCGGTGGTCGCGGTGTCTCCTGGAGGATCGGTCTTCGCGACGACTACGGTCGTCCCTGAGAGATCGCGGGCTCCTCGACTCCACCTCGTGGGGCTCTGGGTCGAAGCGAACATGATTTTCGTTCTTGTTCTTTAAGATTGGCTTGGGCATGGCGGTGCTGGCCGGCGAGGTTTTGTCGTTGGTCGGTGGATTGACGATATACGGATAGCTTTTCGTACCCTTCTCGGACGTCTTGTCGTCGTCATAATCGGTCGTATCGCTCTCGTCCCACAAGACACTCTCCTCATCGTCCTCCTCCCGGCTGCTCTTGGAGTCGGCTCGATCACGCTGATGTTCACCGTGATACCTGCGGGGCACGTATCTGCCCGCCCTCGCAGCGCGGCAGTCGGCGCTCTGTCGGGCGTATTCGGTAATCTGCTCGCGCGTAAGGCGGCCGAGGACGGCGACATATTCAGGTCGAGCTTCGTACCGGACACCGGCACGTTCGAGGACCTCGGGGCTGACAAGCGTACGCCGTATCTTGGTCCATTGGGCGTCCAGGGGAATCTCGTTGCCGAAGCGGTCAGGCGCCAGACGAGAAGGCATCGACCCAGGGCTAGTGCCGTAAGGGGGCGCCTGGGGAGCGGCGCTGGAATAAGGCGGCAAGGAGTGAGCGTAGCTAGGTGACGATCCAAGCATGATCTGTGAATTCGCAGAGCTCGACATCTCAGCCTCGGTACCAGGATGCAATGTCCCCCCAACTCCCGACGTGAGATATTTCTGTGAGCTCCTTGGCGACGCGCCTTGGCTTTGGCTTGGAGGGTGCAGGCTCATGAGTGCCATTCCTGAATTCAGGCTGTCCATGACCATCAGATCTTTGGTGGAGATCAACGCCATCGAATCGCCCATCTCAGCAGCCCCATCATCAGAAGAAAAGGAGTATTTCTCATTGTACCGAGGTGACGGGGCTGGCGCATCTCCGGGCATACGCCTCTCGCGCTTCATGCCAACGAAAAACTTTTCATTATCCGAAGATGGACACATGGGCTCCTTGGGAGGGCGAGGCGGTGGTACAGCGGCCTGGTTTTCTTGCTCAAGGAGACCACGGACGCCTGGTGGAGCGCCGCCATTGAGAGGGACCTTGGACTCAAGCTCACGGACGTAAGCGCGCAATACCTCCTGCACCCGTCGTCAACATGGAACGCTAGTTGGTTCGCTCGGAGATGCATACCTTGTGTTGGCGGAGGACCTGCGGCGAGAAACCCTCCTTCTCGAGCTCCGACTTGAACTGTTGCCACCGCCGGTCATCGTCGTCCTCGGCGGCGAGTCCGCTGCCGTCCCCGCGAGCGAAGAGTCTCGCGGCTATCGCGTCGACCTTGTCCTTGATGACCTCGAGGCCAGCCCCGTTGCCGTGGGCCACGTCTCCCGGCAGGGTTTTGGCCGGGTTGTGCAGCTGAACCGTGTCGAGGAACATGTCAACGTTGGTCTCCTCGTTGCACAGCCGGGCCCTCACGGCGGCCAGGCGGTCCGCCAGCCCGTCGACGTCGCGGCCGCCGCAGGCGTCGTACTTGTCGAGCACGGTGACCAGCTGCTTGAGTGCATAGTCGCAGTTCTCGACGATGGGCTGCACCTGGCGGGCGTAAACGGAGGACGCAGCCCCGCAGTTGAGCAGGGAGTCGGGGTCGGCGGCCTCGACACGGAGATGGCGCAGGGCGAGATGGAGCCGACGAACGGCGACGGCCACTTCCGAGAGCGAGGGCGACGGATACTGCTTGGCTCGCAGGAAGAGCGTGCTGGCAAAGGCGTCAACGGCGTCGATGTGCTCGAGAATGCCGCGGCCGCTCATGGCTGGCGGCAGAGCTGGAAGGGGCTGTTCGGTGCCCCCGAACGGTGCGAAGAGGATGTTTTGCCCTTGGGCAGGGCTTGTGCTCGTTCCCCCAAGGTGCGTCGTCTTGGCGTCTGGCGAGTGCGTCGGGCGCCTCGTTTCGTAAGCAGGAACAGTTGCGAGCACGCTCGTAAGGCTATATTGCTCGAGGTGGTATCCTGGGCGGGTCTCGCGATGAAGCAGGTCGCAGACGCGGTCTTGTTAGCGGCGATGAGATGCACGGAGGGTTTTGACAGCAGACGGGAGACGGGACGCAGGGTGAAAGGAGCAAAGAAAGAAGGGCACGAAAGTCCCAGGGCCCGTGTTTGTGGTCTCTGCGCGTGACCGGCCAAGAGACGAGACAGCGTCGGGTAAGGTACCGAGTAAGTTACGAGCACTCGCACACGTTGCGCCTCGGAGCGCCCATGCGTCCACCCATCCTCGATCCGTCCCATCACGACGGGACCCTGCTTGCCTACCTGACCGAGTCCCCACTCGCGCCCGGGCGATGATGCAGTCGGCCGCCGAACCCCTCCAGCGGGCATGCGGGCCCTCCCACCCATCCCCCTGTGCTGCCCCGCCGCCGCCAGGCTGCCCGCCCAAGCCCCCCTCGTGCCCTGGCGGCAACGGAGCAGAGCGACAGGGCAGCGCTCGCAGGCGACCCTTGGGCCTGTGACGTCGGCCGGGGCGTCGCCATTGGCTCTGCGCCCTTCCCGTGCCCTCATGACCAATCACGACCCCTCCTCCTCTCCTCCTCCTCGCTGCCCAGCCAGCTTGCTCTGTTTCCAGCTACTCGTACGCGTACAAGTACAATGCTCTCCTCTCTCTCGCCTTGCTCGCATCCTCATCGTCGAGCCAACGCCCTCCGGATGCTCCGCGGCACGCCCCCCAAGCAGCTCCATCTTTCCTTGGCTTGGCCCGGTCTCCGCATTCTTTCTCCGCCATAGCCCTCGGGATGGCCTCCCGATGGGCACGAGCCAGCGCTGGCCGTCGGCGACGAGCGGCAGCACTTTGATACCATGGCGTCCCGGGGCTGTGCTGCGCGTCGTCGGACTCGGCCGCCGTGGCAAAGTGAGGCTGTGGCCCGCGCCTATCTTACCTTACCTATCCTATCTTACTGGTTGCCTCTAGGTAAGGTAGGGTACCTTAGATAGATAGGTAGGTACGTAGGTAGACTTCCCCGGACTCGCGAGCATGCACCATCCCTTGTCTGCATTAGCTGCCACCGCGACAAACTTCAGCCCAAGCCCCCAGCTCCGGGCCTGGTCCTTGGCCCCGTCTCTGTGTCCATCGCCGCACTGCGTTCCCTCCTCCTCGCAGTGAGATCCGAGCCTGAGCCCACACATTTCTGCATGTTTGCGCTGCGGCGGCGCAGCCGTGGCTTTGTCCCCGCAGACGAACTGCATCCGCAGAGCCTCATCCGAGCCCCGAGCCCGAGCCTAACCCCGACATTGAGAGTCTAGGCAGCAAGCGGGCGAATGCTTATGGCTCCCTGAAACGGCTTACTCGTAGCCGGCCGCAGCCAAGGCCGCCTTGTACGGCTCTCCACGAGTCAGACTTTAGTCCTCCGCTTGCCGCTGCTGCTGCTGCTGCTGAGCGCCTCGCCAGACGTGCCGCTGCATCAGAGCTTATCTTTCGATGCACCCTCAATATATTGAAATGGTGAGCTCTTTGGGTCGCGGTCGCGCCTCAGCCGCTTTGTCGATGAACGGGCGGTAGCCGTGCCATGATCGTCTGAGGCTCTGGACGGCCGCTTTGTCAAACCCCAAATCAGCTGGCCGATCGCCTTCCGCCGCGCGAGGTCAAGGCAACGAGGCTATTGGAAGCCTTGCTCGTAGATCGCCCTCCATCGGGCAACGTGTTGCGTCCAAGATCATTCTGTTCTCCTGGCCACCCCCCTTTACGCATAGCCCATTACGTCGGCTTGCAACCTATGACGGCACGCTCCAGCTGGAAAGGAAACGATGCACAGCTCCGGCTGGAAGCCTGTTCTTCTCCCGTCACAGTGATATCACAAGCACGCAGCGCATGGTTTGTTTGTGTACAGTATTCTTATTGCCAGTCATCCGTCCATGGCTGCACAAGGTACATACGCCTCAACGCCTCGGCGGCGCTCCTCCGCCGTATATGCCACAAGTGCCTTATGCAATTTCCTTTTGGTGCCGCAACCGCCGCCGCCGTCGGACGTGCCAAGCCATCTCCGCCTTCCCCTGAGGACTCTTGAAGCCCTCAGTTCCATAGTCACAACATCCTCAGCCGTGCGACATGTGCCAAGTCTGTCCCCGCCGAAACCCACGCCGGTGTACACTTCGTTGTCTTGACGTCTCGCAGAGGCTGGTTGTCTTCGACCGACATCCATCTGAGTCCCACTGTAGTTTCATCCCGCCAACCATCCTCAAACGGCAAGCTTCTCCAGGGAGTACTCATCCACCTTCTGGCTGATCAAGTGACCATGCTCTCGCGTGCTACGCTGAACAACTTCGCCACCGGATGCCACCTTCTCTTTCGTGGGTAGCTGCTTTATCTTCAGGCCGAGTGGCAGCAACCTCGACTCCCGTCCCTCAAGCTGAAGGGGGATGGGTTTGTTACTGTTCCACGCCTGCGGCGTCGCCCAGCTGGTCTCTGCCGAGTGGCCGAAGCGAACGGCCTCGCCCACGACGCCGTGCAGATACACGGCCTCCTCTATCCCCTCCAGCGCCGCCGTCACCTCGAGCTTCAACGCCGTGAGGAAGTCGCCGGCCTCCGCCTTGTCCGCCCAGGACATGGCGTCATTGAAGAGCCACCCGCCAGCGCCGACGGCATCCAAACAGCGCCCAAGCAGGTCGGCTATGAGAGCGATGACTCCGTCGGGGGGCGGATCGTTGCCCTCCGACTCGAAGCTGGTAGGGTCGACGTACAGCGATGTCCAGGCGCCTCGGACCAGTTCGACGCGCAGCAAGTAGATGAAGGATAGTATCTCCTCGGTCTGTATCGTGGATCGAAGCGCCTTGACCGTCGACACAGCTGGCAGGCGCCACAGCTTGGTGAATGCCAAGGTCAGGCCCCGAGACCGGCTGCTCGACTCGTCTCCCAGGTAATGCTCGGTGACGGCAATCTCTCGCTCCAAGTCATCCAGGTCCATTTCATACTTGTCGTTTCCGTCATAAGGCTCGTTTGTCAGGAGTTTCATGCTGTTCATCTTCTTGGTGTCGGGGAGCAGATCCATGCTCAGCATCAGCGTTCGAATGGCAAGTAGCAATTCCACCTCGCCAAGTTTGGTGGCCTGGAGGTAGTTCAGGAGTAGCGTCATGGATGGGTCCGCTGCAGTGAGGCTCTGGATCAGGTCGCCGGCCAATCTCTTGCTCTCCGCGGCCTCGGGGCTCAAGTCCACCCTGAAGGCTGCTTTCAGGTTTGAAACGGTGACGTGACCCGCGACGACGAGGTACGTGGTGACGTTGCTGTCGGGAAGGGTGAGCTGCAGCACCGGCCGGGGCTCGTCGGACGTTGTCATGTCCACTGAAAACACTCGGCTGATGGCATAAAGCACCCAACGGCGATCAACGGAAGGATAAGCCTTCCCACTCAGCCACTCCCACTCTGGGGGTTCCTGCGAGTCTGGAGAGTCCTGTCCATTGGTTTCTGTTCCGTTAGCTAGGGCGACTTCTTTGCGCAGGCCCATATGGAACTTCTGTCGCAAAAGATCCTCCCACTTGGCCAATTCATTATTGTCGAGTAGGTCCTCTGCGACCTGCAGCTCCTTGTTGTACGTGGCCAGATACGTCTCCGTCAAAGTGCCCGGGACGTAACGGGAAAACTCCATGGAAGATGTGTCGCTTTTCTGTTTCTTCGAGTGGATCTCCGCAGAGGCGCCGCGACCGATGGAGTCAATCAAGAGTCCCTCCTTCCGTCTCTTGCCGTGTGATTTGGGGGGTTCGACGTGTATGGAGACGAGGACGTTGTCAATCAAAGCAACGACGAGGTCTTGGCTGCGTAAATACGTGACGAATTGGCAAGACTGACGCCCCTGGCTTTCCGACGGCAGCTCAGACAGGTCTAGCTCGGTTGTCGCGTGGGTTGAGCGGTACTGGTAGTTGTAGAGGCCGACAGAGCTGAGCGAGGCTGACAAAATGAAGGGCCGTGACAGGCGGATGAATGTCTCGGCACCGCTCAGGGGAAGTGTCGACTTCTGCTTTGGGACGGCTCCGGTGAGGTCGTAGACGTTGACGGATCCTGCAAAAAGCTCCAAGAGCAGGCAGGACTGGATGTCCACCTCATACGTTGGTGCTCCGTCGCTGCCCTCGGTCACGGCTGCGATGGGGGTCACGTAGAGGGGAATCAGCTTTTGCAAGTCCGCGGATGTCGAAGAACTGCCCGAGATGGCGGCCAAGACGGCCAAATGACGGCTGACTTGCCCCTGGCTAACGCTCCTGGACACGAAAACAAGCAGAGAGGGGTCGGAATCGAGCGCCCGGGGGAGGGCACTGAAGACTTCGAGTCTGTTCTTGAACATGCCTTCCCTGAAGTCGGCGAGGCTGCCTGAAGAAACATATTCCACCTCGAATTCATCGATGGGTCCGGCGACGACATCCTGTACGGCCGACCGGGAGGAAGTGGACCATTGAATCGCGAGGGTTTCGCCGGACAGATAAACAAACTCTCCATTTTGGCAAACTGCCACTATGTCTCCAACGGTGGCAGACTGAGCCGTCGAAGACGAGCCGGTGATGTACCTGACCGACGAGGTCCGCAACGTCTGCGACGAAGTCGTCGAAGTCGTCTTGCCGTCAGGATGCACGACGTCTTTGAAGAGGGTAATCTTGTGAGAGGACGCATCCTTTGTCGCTATAAAGGTGTACCGCAGCACATCGTTGCTGTTGGCGTGCCGAACCCTGACTGAATACGGGGAGCAGGTGAAGGACTCCTGGGGAGGGATGGGGTACGATGTGATGAGTCGAGATGCCGGGACCTGTCGCCGCATTAGAACCCAGAATGCGGAGAGCATTGATGGCGGCCTTACATCGTATATGCTCGCAGTCTCGCCGTCGACGCCAACGGCGAGTTCTGTTCGCTTCCTCTTCTTCTGCCCGTCTCGTTGGCCGTAGACCTCGCGGGCAACGATTCTGCCGTCGGTGTGGTCCAGCGGCCTTGGCAGGGACGCCAGCACATACGGCCGATGTATCCTGTACTCGGACGCCATTGAGAAGCGAGCAGCGATGTTGCGATGCAGGCCTCTTGCGTCGAACGGCAGATCACGGGTCGAAAGGCTGCCCGTCGCTGATTTCAACGTCGCAACGATGCCAGTCAAAAAAAAATATTTGGAGCGGGCCGACGCAAAAATCCGGCGGTGGGGCCAGGCGTCGGCGGAGGTGCGCTACAGGTGGGGCGGGGAACGGAACAAGCACAGACCAGGCACGGCGCTGCAGCGCAGTGGATAGCGCCTGGCAAGGCGCGTCTTTACGCGTGACGGGCGTCCACGTCCCCTAACGCGGTCCGCCAGAAGGGCGCATCCTCTGCAGCAGTCAACCGGCTTCCACTGTGCACACAACAAGACCGGATTCCGCCCTCACAGCACGCCCTGCCTCGCTCGCAGCTTCTGGCTTGCATGGGTGTCAGGCTTGTCGAGAGATGCTTGCGACATCCAACTGAGTTGACTGGCTGACTTGGCGCCTGTCCTCGCGAGCCCATCTCGGCAGCCGCTGCTGCAGTGCTTCCGCCGGCTCGCGCGTC
Organism: Tolypocladium album; assembly: GCA_024341135.1. Classification (NCBI taxonomy): domain Eukaryota; kingdom Fungi; phylum Ascomycota; class Sordariomycetes; order Hypocreales; family Ophiocordycipitaceae; genus Tolypocladium; species Tolypocladium album. Next base: position 157,745 of record JALHCF010000133.1, read on the forward strand.
TCGATGGGACCGGTTCTGGTCGCCACGATGGTCCAAGGAGGCGTCGGGGAGCCGTCGTCATCGTCAGAGAAACTCCATCCCTTCTTCGTCAAAGCGACCGGGAACGACTCGCGCCCGATTCCACCCGCGACAGACGTCATAGGAACACCCGTCCCGTCTGGGGACGAGGGTCGCCATCACAAGCGTCGCAAGACCGAATCTTCGCCGACTCAAGATGGTGTCGAGGCCAAGAAGCCGCGGCAGAAGAGGAGGAGTGCCATTGCCGGTGATACATCAACTACTGGTGGTATGGTGAGCCACCTCACCATGTCGCAGCCGACCCCCGCCCAGGCAGAGTCGGCTGCCATGGCACAGTCCAGCGCGAAGTTCTCGACTCCTCCCCTGAGCGACAACCCGGTCAAGGAGCCCGCCCAGCCTCCCGTCGAATCTGGACAAGGAGTTGGGCCGAGCGACGCTCGCAACGAGCGTCTCCAAACCACCCCGCCGAATAGGAAGAAAGTGTTGAAGTTCAACCCCAAGACTGGCACTCTGGGATCGCCTCCAAAGTCACGGCAGAGAAAACAACCAACCTTGATGGCCCACATCCGATATGGGCACGATGAAGAGAGCCGGAAGGATATTGGAGATAAGATCACGCAAATTCTCAACGGCAAGCTGCAGGTCCCAGGCACTCCTACAGCAAATCGTGTGATGAGGACTTCGGCGAAATCGAATGACTCAATGGGGAAGCAGACTACTGTCCCGAAAACCACACACCCGTTCTTTACCAGCAAAGGGACACCGCAACCGTCAGCGGAAAGCGAGTCAGTCGAAGCAGCGAAGAAGTCTCAATCGCGCAAGCACTCGGTCTTCATGTCGACACCGGTCTCCCCGAGGAAACAGAGAAACCCGTTTGCTTCAGCTGACACAAGCAGGATGCCACATTTCGGGATCAAGTCATTGGGAACCAAAATTCCCGGGGCAATGCATCCAATGTGGCCACCCGCGGGGATGAGCCATGTCCGGGGTGAAGGCGCTGGAAGCGCTAAGATGGAAAGTCCTACCTTCGGGACCAATCTATGGAGGAAGTCAAAAGGCTATGTCACAACCATCACACCTGACGAAAGCATCCTGTCCCATGTCGTAGACCGACTGAATCTCGACATGGTGCGCAGCACGCTTCCAAGGGACGAGGACACTTTTTCGCCGGCCCCTGCGGAATTACGCCTCCCGCAGAGGCGCTTCGAAAGTGGCCTGAAGCTCCAAAAGAGGATTAAACAACACTTGGGAACACAGTCTGTTGCTGCCCTGACCAGCATCGACGATTCAAGCCAGGACGAGCTCGCCGCTGCTCCGGGGCCGAACATTCATCCGGCCATCAGTCGCCATTTCGAATCATTGGCGACTCGGCTGTCAGCTTACGACACCTCCACCTGCGAGAGCCTCTCCTGGACCCAGAAGTATGCACCCACGGCCGCGACGCAGGTTCTCCAGACTGGTAAGGAGGCAATTTTTCTGAGGCAATGGCTGGAGGCCATGAAGGTCCAATCTGTTGAGACAGGAAGTGACTCGGGCGGGGACAAGAACAAGGCGCAATTGGATGCGGCTTCGAAGAAAAAGAGAAGGAAAACCAAATTGGACGGCTTTGTGGTCGATAGCGACGCCAGTGAACTTGATGAGCTTTCTGACGAAACCGACGAGGACCTGACTGGAGCAGGCCCGGTCAAGAAATCTGTCGTTCGAAGCAGCGATGTCGCGGGCAGGGGCTCCAAGGACCAAGGGAGACTGGCGAACACCATACTCATCAGCGGCCCTCACGGTTGCGGAAAGACAGCTGCGGTCCACGCCGTGGCCAAGGAGCTTGGTTTCGAAGTGTTTGAGATCAACTCTAGCAGCCGTAGGAGTGGCAAGGACATACTGGAGAAAGTCGGCGACATGACGCGAAACCACCTGGTCCAGCAACATCGAGCCAAGCCCACAGTTGCTGAAGGCAATGACGTTGACGAAGCCGACGGGGCCACGAAGTCCGGGAATCAGGGCATGATGACGTCCTTCTTTAAGCCGAAGCCGGCAGTTGGAGGGAGACGGCAGTCAAAATTGCAGCCCGCGGAGAAGGGCGACAGAGTTCCCCAAAGCTCCCCCCCAAAGCCGCAGAAGCAGTCTCTTATCCTCCTCGAGGAGGCAGATGTGCTCTACGAAGAGGACAAGCAATTTTGGGCCACGCTGATGGGGATGATGGCCCAATCGAAGCGGCCCTTCGTAGTGACATGCAACGACGAGGAGCTCATACCAATTCACGGCCTGAAGCTGCATGGCATCCTTCGCTTCTCGCCGCCCCCAGCAGGTTTGGCCGTGGACCTTTGCCTCCTCATTGCCGCCAACGAAGGGCATGCACTTCGGCGGCCAGCTGTTGAGTCTCTCTATCGGTCTCGAGGCGACGACCTACGGGCGACAATAACCGAACTCAACTACTGGTGCCAGATTGGGGTTGGAGATCGCAAGGGAGGTTTTGATTGGTTCTACTTGCGATGGCCCAAAGGCTCTGATCTGGACGAAAATGGTGACGTGGTCCGAGTCATCAGCGAAGATACATATCTGCAAGGCATGGGGTGGATCGGGCGAGATATGATTGCTACAGCGCCTCAGACACTGATGGTGGAAGAGGAGGTTCTGCGCCAAGCCTGGGACTCGTGGCAGCTCGATATGGGCGACTGGTACGACTCACTGAACATGACTCTTCCAGCAAGCGCCGCATCACGGACGTCCTTCCCGCCTACGAGGAGGTCCGAGGCACTGGCTGCCTACGACGAACTCTGTGGCGCGATGAGCGAAGCGGATATTTATTCTTGCGGCGCTTTCGATACGATGCTGCAACAACGCATTGATCCAACGCTTCCGGATCTCCCCAGCAGAGTCAAGGACGATTTCGCCATTGGCCGCACGCTCCTAGAGGCTGACGCTGCAGCCCCATCGACGTCTCCGAACACAGCCATATCGATTTCGATGAAATCCATCACGCGAGAGATCTGGCACAAGCACGCAAAAGACTTGAGCGGCTTTGCTGATCCCTCGGCCACGGAAGCCGTTGGCGAAGGCAAGGCAATTACCATATTGGATGCGTCGTTCCAGAGCCATCGCCGTCAGCTGAGCCGACTCGACGTTGCTCGAGCCTTTGACCCCATCGCCGCCATCCCCAAGGCCCAGCCGACGTCACATCTTGACCCTTCGGTCTTTGACCGCACCATGAAACTCATCATCCTCGACGTCGCGCCTTGGGTTCGCGGCATAGTAGCGTACGAGCACCAGCTCATGCAGGACCGGCTGAAGCTCAGCAACCTCCTCAGCGAGGGAGGGAGGAAGAAGCGCATGCGCACCACCAGGAGTGCTCTCTCGGCTTTGGAAGGCGGCGAGCGAAGGATGACGCGTAAGGAGCGATACTTTGGAAACTGTTTGAATACAAGCGTTGTGTTGAGGACTGGCGCAGACTCGTTCCAAGGCGCGGTTCTGGAACTGGGTCAGGAAGGGGACGTGGCAGACAGCCTCAGGAGCAGCCCGCCGTCCGCTGAATCGCCATGTTAGCGGCGGCTTTCCGACTCCCAGCTGTGCGGGCCAGGGCACGAGCATTTGAAGGTGGATTCGCAGGATAGAAGCATAGACGGGCAGCGTGCCAGGGCTACGTCGAGATGAGCACGCAAGCTACCTTGACAGAGATTCGTTACCAGCGTACTGCCTCTGCAATCCTTGAAAGGTCCGCATGCAGTTGCCCAGCCATCTTGATGAAGTACCTATCCAAGTTCCAAACGCTCCAAACCGTCGTGAAATCGTCAATATCGTATCGTACATGTCTCACGGGGACGGCGTGCGCCCTTCCCGCCTCAGCGGCCTCAGCGGCGTCCTCTCGACGACGTAAATCGCCTCGTCCGGGTCGGCAAAGGTCCCGTCCCGCCTATAATACTTTTCCTCGACGTACACATTCTCGGCCATGCGCCTCCTCGTTCGCTCCTCGTCCCGCTGCTCGTTCCGCTGCTCCCGCGCTCGCCTGAAGCCGTCGTCTTCGCGCCGCCGCCGCTGCTCCGCGCTGGTAGACGCGCGCGCGCTCCTGGTCCTGCGCAGAGGTGGGCCGTCGCCCGCACCGCCAGACATGACGATGTCTTCTTCGTAGTAGACCCGCCCGCCCCTGCTGCGCACCCTTCTGCCACGCCGGTCATCACTGCCTTCGTCGTCCCCGTACCTGTCCCGGCTGCGGCGTCCACGGCGGTCTTCGTCGTCCCTGTCGCCAGTGATGGCGGGCTTGATCTTGGTCTCCCAGTCCTCCTTGGCGCCGAGCAGCACGCCCTTGGGCCAGAATTTGTGCGCCACGACAGCGGCGACGCCGATACCGAGGAGGAGGCCCGCGGAGCCCTTGATGAGGCTCTCCTTCTTCTCCTCGTGAGACGGGCGCCTGCGGCGATGCGGCGACGAGCGGCTGCGCGAGCGGGATCGGGACCGCGTCCGCGAGTCGGATGAGCGCGTATAGGACTCCGAGTATGTGCGCGGGCGGGACCGGGACGGGGAGGGCGAAGAGGAAGGCGAGCGAGGCAAGCGGCGGCCAGGATGCCGAGACTGGGGTCGCGGGCGATTCATGGTGTGTTGAAGGCCGCAGGAAAGCGTATCGGGCGCGGCAGTGCGTGACAACTCGGTCGCTGCTGATGTCGGTTCGTGTAAGTGCGGGCAGTAGCTGTAACGTAGATCGCCGACAGAGGTTGACAAAGCAATAGCTCGTCCGGTAACGAAGCAAGATCGAAGAGCCCAGAGTATGTATACCGGTCGGGGTTGGCTTCGCGGGTACTGGTTTCTTGATGCAGCCTCTGGCAGCTCCTGCGCCGTCAGCCCACACCCGTCAACCGGGTCAAGCAGGGCCTGTATCGGGGACGGAGGCAGCACACGGGCGGCAGACGAAGACGCCCAATCGCCCAAAGGAAGTTTGAACCAAAGAGAGAGCTGTCAGGCAAGAGAGAGACGAAGAGCGAGCTGTCGTTGGCCGGGGGGGAGCGGGACGCGGGGAAACAGGGCGGATATGTCGGAATCCAATGGCTGGCGACCCGATGCCCTGTTGCGATGACGATGCGCGCCATGGATGGAGGAGCCGTCCCCCTACCGTCGTCACTCACAGGCGCACGGCCGAGTATTTGACGGGACGGCTGCCTGCCTGCCGCGGCGCTTTCACCTCATATTTGCGTTTGCGCCCTCCCTCCTCGTCCCATTGTCAAGCAATCTGTCTTCCGTGGTGGTTGCCATGCCGTGCTGCGCTATGCGGTCTCGTCCTGTGAAACGACACCCCGACGACTCGCAACCCGCGAGGCAGCCAGACCGCACCCCTGCTTCGGCGGAGAGGGGCAATGAGCGAGCTTCTTCAACAAGGCGACTGCTGGGGTGGCTCGGGGAAGGGGGCTGGCTGCAGGCGCCTGTGCGGGTGAGGCAACGGGAGACCTCACGCAGCGCTTGCATGCATGAGTAGCCTCAGGCATTCTTCAACAAGCCAGCGCTGCCGCAAGCTCTGTGGCTGATCGCAAATATACTGTACGAATCGAAGTTGGGCGGTCCTTTCCCCCCTCTCTTTGGAAGATGCCGTGTGCAAAGGCGTCTTGGCCTGGTTGGATCGTTTGTCCTCGTTCACAAAGGCGTCACGCAGGTGTCTCTTCTTCCGACCCTTCCACATGCTACCCGCTCACGGCAGGACACCACCACCATTTTGCAAGCTGCCCGACCTTATGCAGTTGGCTGCGAGTGCCAAATATTTGTGTCCCCATCAAGCAGCAGCGTCGACTCGCGGCCAAATCCGGAATCAAAGTCATGCGTCATGCTGGAAACAGCCCCCATCAGCGGCCTCCCCTCGTCCCGAGCGCTACCCTACACGAACTCTGGATGGCTTTCAGCTTCCACTCTCGCACGCCGTGCTCCCGACTAGATGAATACTCGTTAGAGGCCGTAGGAGCACGGAGGCCCGACTGGCTCATGCCGTAATGCACAACACTGCGCTTGCTTGGCATGGGAACCGTGCTGCTGCGGGCATCCGACGCTGCGCGAGCAGGCGGCATGCCCATCTGCTCGCAGTTCATCGTCGCCGGCGCCGATTTGCACGCATCACCTGAGTCGGCACGAGCAAGACAATTTGGATCGCGACCAACGGGGCAGGCCGGAGAGTGCTGACCGGAGGGAGATGTACGCACTGACTTGAAAGGGCTGACGGCATCGCTCAGCGTTGAATATCTGCACGCCATGCTGAGTACAGACCAAGCACACGGCCCCCTTGGCGATCCCGAGCATCTGAGCGCACGCTATACGCATTCAATAGTTTGTACCAAGCAGCTCACAACTGCTCCTGCTCTCCATTTTCCCTGCCCTCGAGTTATGCAACGCTCGGCTTCAAAACGACGGGGGCGTTTCGCAACCGTGGGCTCTAGTCGACCAACCTGGCCAATCCAACACCGTCGTAGAGGGGCATCAAAAAGCTCTCCAGCCTCTCGCTGCCTCTCACCGCCGCGTTGAATTCGCGCAGGCACTCGAGGTCGCGATCGGTCTCGTACTCGCTTCTATTTTTCGTCTTCTGCGCCTGCGAGGCAAACGGGTTGTCATCGCTGTCATCGGCCACGAGGCCTCGGCGGAGCACGTTGTCGGCGACGATGAGCCCTCCGGGTCGCAGCAGGCGAGAGGCCGACTGAGGCTCCGATCTGGCGAGGATATCCGCGAGGTACGACGGGTAGCCCGACTTTTGCGCGTCGATAAAAATGAGGTCATACGGCTCCTTGGGCTCGAGCTTGGCGAGGCTTTCGTGCGTGTCAGCGCCATCTTCAACGACGCATGGGGGCCTCCCTAGGTGAGTTGAGATTTACGTTTCTAGCGCATCCCCCTTGATGATTTCGATATTGTCGACATCGTTGAGTGCAAAAGCCTCACTCGCCATCTTGGCATATTCTTCGGAGGATTCAAGGCCCGTCACATGCCCGTCTTTGCCCACTGCGTGAGCCCAGACGAGGGCCGAGTACCCGACATAGACGCCGATCTCGAGTATGCGCTTTGCCCCGATGGCGCGTGCCAGAAAGACGTGGCACTGGCCTTGGAAGTTGGATATCATGATGCCGGCACGCGCGTGGTTCTGGCTGACCCAGCCATGATACTCGGTTATATGCTTGGGGAGCGGCGTCGAGTGCTCCTGAGAGTAATCGGTCACACGCTCCGCCACCTTCTGATTGGGATAGAGCGAGGAAACATTGGTCTTCATGATCACGGTCAATAGGTTTGTCGTTGAGCGTTTGAGCCGACGCTCGCTGTCTGTTGAGCCTTCCCCTCCGTATGCCATTTATCAGGCCGATCGGCTGGACTCATCCCCCTTCTAGCCGCCTATGCGGCCCGATCGCGGAGAGCGAGATCGTAAGCGGCAGAAATGTCAACCCTTCGTCCGGAGTGATGCTTGTGGCGAATGGAATAATGAAGACCAGGTCATAGGGCCAACCGGCGGGCATCGGAGCAGGAGGAGGAGCTAAGCAACGTGTCCGACTGCGACCTGCTCACCAGACGAGCTCACGCAACAGGAACGAATACCACCCACGGCACCGGCGAGCGGCGATGCGTCTCCCACAACGCGGAGCGCCGAATCGTTGCAACCCTTGCTGCCGCTCGGCCCTCCCCCGGGGGCACGGCTCATCTATTCCTCTGGCCTCTTCGGCAGATGCCTGCATCACGAGGGAGGAAGATTTCCGATGGAGACCGACCGGGTACTCGTAGAGGCCATCGAAACTCGCAAAGTCAGAGGGCGTCAAGTGGGCTTGGGGGACTAACTTAGCCTCTGCAGTCTAGCGCAGGTGGAGTGCCACAGACGCAGGATGAATAGACACCAGTCTGCATTCATCTTCAGCCGCCGCCGCCGCCTTGGCAAACGAGCGAGCGAAAAGGCGCTGCAACTCGTAAGAGCTCTCGCCGAGTACTCCACACGGCTTGGGATCACGCCAAGCCCAGCCCCTATGCACCGCGGCGGTATAACTTACGACAGGCGCGAGCGGCGTCGAGCCAGGTGGCTTGTCGAAGGTGCGCAAGTATGCCGTGAATCCGCTCAGAATTGTGCCAGTCGCCGAGGGGCAGCGAACCGACCGAGTCAGGGTTACGCTCGCCGCTGCCTGCTTGTTGGTCACGACCTTGACCAGGAGCAAGGACGTCTGGACTCGCCGAATATAGTAACAGTGCTGGGCGAGGGTGAGAGCATCCGTTGAACTTGCGTCGACATGGTGCTCTGCAATGTACGAGTAGCCATGAGGCCAACCCCAGCCCGGACGATGGGCTTGTGGACAGCTGGGACGGCAGCGTTGTCTACCAGTTTCAGGACGCCGCCACAAGCGCTGGGAATTCAAGGCCCGAGGCGAAATGAGAAACACAACCAATCTGCATGCGACGGATTAGGCGAGGCTTGGGATAGGGGTAGTTAGTCTCTGCTTGACTCTGCCCATCTCTTTGAGGCTGCAGACGAACAGTGACCCGAGTATGGCGAGGAAAGCAAAAAGAAACGAACTCGGAGCGGACAACCCGCCTGCTGAAGTGCCTCGACATCGATTAGGTGGCGGTGACAAGGTACACTCGGTTCTGATTTGCCAGAGATGTCGAGAGAGCAGATATCACAATGGGGCAAAGAGGGACCGGGCAATCTGCGCACATGGTGACATGGGTTGCCGTGCAGTATACAGTACAGCACACGTCGGCTCCGTGAAGAGGAATCGCGGAAGCCCAAGCCCGGTGCGGGGATGCTCAATGCGCTGCTCCGTGCTGGTACCGCCAGACGTTCAGTGCAGCAAGTTTGCCACTCGATGGCCCGGTTGCCTGGCCTGTGTCCCGTCTGCGGAGTTCGGGTTGATGATGACCGGCGAGGATACCGATTACGGGAGCCCAGGGCCAAGGCGAAAGGGTAGTCTGCTACGTGTTACGGATAGAGGCCGCAATATCACGGCAAGACCCCCGTCTGCGTCGTGGCATGACGGTACGTCAGGCGATTTGTTCCATTGCGAATAGTACTTTGCGCTCCACGGAGTAGTGAGCATGGCTCCATCGAGCCTTTGGGGGCGCAGCGTTGCTGACGGACCATGCACGAACAGCTTTTGATGCCGGGGTCCGGCGGCCGTCTATCGGAGGCGAAAGGGAATAAAGGCACTCCGGCCGTAGCGACTGCAGGTAACAAGGACTATCAGCTCGTGGCCGACGGATCCGGCCATGCTCTCTGCGAGGCGTCATGACGCGTACGGAGCGCTCCAGGACGCGATTGAAACAATACAGGAGGCCAAGCCCGTTGGTCGACGCCTGCGACTCTCGAAGCGGGTTGGCGTGTCTTTGATGCGGTTGGAGTTCGACCTGTGGCATCCATGCTTGCTGACGCTGCCGGCCCCGTCACACGGTCGGTCCGTCGTCCCTTGGGATCGGATCGCCCAGGGCGTCCGTCCGTCAGGCAAGGCGGAAGAGACAAGTGCTGCATCGTGGTCAGGAATGGGAAATCATGGCGGCCAATCACGCCAAGCTAGACATTCAGATGCAGGGTTGGCTTGGGGGCAGAGGGTCTAGGCACGGGGGCATCGACGCATTGCTCGGAACGAAACGCTTCCACAGGTACAAGTACGAGCACGAGTAGGTCAGAGGACGGCCGCCCGGAGCCGTGGTTGCACAAGACAACGCATGGGGGAGGCCATCCCCCTTGAGACGAGAGTGCCTCGTACCATGTCGAGTTGCATGAGACGAGAGGCATCGGGCAGGCCAGAGCCACGCAGCTGGACGAAAAGTCAAATAATACGCGAAAGGGCGAGGCCGCGAAGCTAGGAGGGTCCTTTACCTGGCCCGGCCTTGACGCCGAGCGATGCTTGAGCCGCTTCCCAGGATTGGGTTTCGCCGAAGCGGCTGTGGCGACGTGCGAACGTTGGGAGGCCAAGTACCCACCTCCGACACCACCACGAACATCTTGACCGAATCCTAATGCCCCATCGACGACCTCTCACGGCGTCCTTGTTTGCTCGTGTTCCAGTGTGCCGAAGCTGGATGCCGCCCACGCCTGTCCTTGCTGTCGCCCTGCGCGACGCGTTCGCCTGGCCCAGGGGTCCGCGAGAACAAACGGACGGAACAGCTCCCTTGAATCATCCCGTGCCCAGTGGTTGGTGAAGCTACCTGTGCCGTACGAGTATGTGCTCGTCCTCGTGGTCCGCACGCCCAGTATCTGCATGGGTCACATCAACTCGCAAAGAGAACCTGACTGGTACGCTAGAAACTAGACGCAGGGCGATCCCCCATCAGCTCCTGCTGGCCCTGCCACCACCACAACCACACCCTCGTCCGCCGGGCTACTAAACCACTCATCGACGGTGATGACGGGCGAGGACGTGCATCGACGCGCAAGAGAGGATCATGGGCAGGCGGCGCCGCCTTCGTAGTTGTACTGGATCGACACCGACACTAATCCGTAATGCTGACGGTAATATCGATATCCTGCAGGAGCACAGCACAGAGTGTTGAGCAGACACCCGCTTGCAGCGTCGTGTAAGAACCACAAGGCGTGCCACGGTGCGTTTGGTCAAGTCGCGCCTCGGCCGTAGTATCATGCCGCTGGGACCGACTAGGCATGCAAGCACTTTGCAACAGAGGGGCAAGGTAGTACTCCGTGCTGCGTAGCGTAGCCCGTGCTAATGTTGGGTCCTCGTCCTTGCTAGGTTCTTGATTTCTCCAAAGCCTCACCTACGTAGGAGTAGTTGTACTCGCGTGTACGCCCAAACAACGGCCGCCAGAACAGAGCCGCCACCGCCATGGGGCGTCAGGCATACACCTGCTGGAATTTGCAACACGCGCCCCCCGCGGATATGGGCATCGGCCAAGACTAGGCCGACCAAGGCTAGCATAGCTGGCTTGTACCGAATCCCCGCCGGGTATACGACAGAGGCGTGACGTCTTAATAACGGGCGTTTCGGGGTGATAAAGCAGTTGAATGGCGGTTTGATGACCGGTCCGAGGCTTGACGGGAAGCGCGAAAAGGCGTTGCAGATGAGTGAATGGCACTCGCTGCAAGCACTCTGTCCACTTTTCCCAAGCCGCCGAGCAGCCATGGTCCACCGCCTCCATTCCATATCCATGCATTGCCATCCATGCGCCGTGTCCGGCGGGGCTGGGATGTTGCTTCTGCGCTTGCACTTCGTTTCTGCGGATGCGAGTTTGCTGGTCGCTCTCCCCGAGCACAAAGCATCACCTCCGCCGCCATGTGATCCACGTTGAACGGGGGCGCGTATTATTGTACTGGAGAGGGATGGATGCTAGTACGAGTACGAAGCTCGAAGTGGCCCAGTAGTCTGCACACGAAGTTTGCATTCCATGTGGGGAGAGCGATAATATCTCGCAGTAAGAGTGCAATACTCGGCGTGATATTCGCTCGCATGGCCGGGTCGTCCACGTGCAGTACGACCACGCCTTTGAACGCTTTGTGGCAGCCGGCAGAGCTGCCCACGCGCGCTCGAGATGTCAGCTGCTGGACTCGAAAATCAATGAACCTTTCGAGGACTCGCAGATCCTTGCCCGAGGCTCGGAAGCAACAAGCCGTCCCGGGCATACATGAATAGGATCGGGGCTGTCGTCTCTTTCCGCAAGAGTAAAATTCGCATCTGCAAGCATTCAGGGCAAGCCGGCCAATGGACACCCCTGTGTGGGTAGGTGTGGACATGCTGGTAGGTGGCCGCCGACAGTCTGAGTGCGGTGGGTACGAGGTGGTGCCGCTGGACTGCCAACGCTGGGCTTGCTTTGCGGGCGGTGGCGGGCCTTAACAACCATCGTTGCAAATTAAGACACAGAGCCAACGCCATCCCCTTAGCTATTCATTGTGATTGCAATGTGTCGGATTGATTGGGTTGGCACCGAGGGCTGATGACAGGTGCAAACTCTCAGGCCTCTGCAGCTCGCGTGCCTTTCCTTGCCTCCGCAGGCGCCAGCCTCCCACGCTCCGCTGCTGACTCCAGCGAGCTTGCCACAGGCCATCCAGTCAACCCGACCAGGCGCAAAGCGGCGCCTGACATGTCGAGATTCGCCGTTGGGTCTGGAACGTACATACTGTGCCGGCCCTTTTTGCTCGCGCTTGCCAAGGCCATTCTTTGATGAATGTCGACTGCCCACATTACGGTCAGGGCCAGGGATACGCAAGCCGAGCCAAGCAAAAAGGCTGAGTGAAACCATGCTAATTCCGGTGGTGGTTGGAAAGCCTGATACCGGTAGCACCCATGCTTCGCTATTCCGCCAGGCCCGTCGCACGCAACAGAGCCCATGACCCCGAGCCGGACGTAAAGCGGCATCGTCTGCCGATACGATACCGTAATAGTGAAAGTCCAAATCCGCTTGCTTGCCAACCTGGTCGACGTCTCTCATGTAACCCCCCGTTCGGCATGTGCTATTGCTCTCTCGTCGTTTAGCAAGGGGCCGTGTGTCGAACCCGGCTGACCAAAGCATGATCCCAACAAGCTGAGCCTTGTTCTCGAGATCAGGCAGCACCGACGACAGGCTTTACAAGTACAACCACCGGCAGCGGCCCTGCGCTTACTGCCCTCAGCGCTGTGTTAGTGGATAAAAGTACTGATTGCGCTAGGTTCCATGTAACTCCATACCTTACCTTGCTCCGTACGGAGTATAACCCATCCGCATTAGTCCAGGGAGGGCATCGGGGATTGGCCAGCCTCCTCGCCCAGTTCCAGTCTGGTCACCGGCCGGTTTGACTCGCGAACCAGGTGGCTTCAGTTGGTGCCTTCGGAGGGCGTTTGGGGAGCAATCCTGTGAGCCGCCGCGCGCGACTTAACAACTCTCTGCAAAACAAGGGATGAGGTGCTCCGTGCCGTGCGGGATGATGAACGCGCCATGCATTGCTCCGTATCGCCCCATACGAGTACACCGTCTGTCACCTGTGACACTGTGTAGGCAACTTGGCGGTAAAGCGCAATAGACACGGAGCTGCGATCCTTTCGCTTAATGAAGCCGCAACGCTCGCGATGTCTGCAAGCAGCAGGTGCGCATCGCTGCCAGGCGCCAGAGCCAAGAGCCAACACCAGGCAGGCTCAGTTCCCGAAGAGGCAAGCGACCCCCCCCCAAACGGTGGGGCTACGGAGGTCCTGGCGCCTGGCGACGGAGCCTTCCTTGCTTGCGTCCTCCAACCAGCCCAGCGCCTCCCCTCACCTGCAGTTGAGAGAATCGGACACGACGGCACCGAAAGTCGTGCCGGGGTGCCAGGAAGGCGCGAGCAACGGGTAGATGGACGAACCCTTGCCGGTACCTTACAGTACGGAGCAACCACCTTGCCGTCGCGCGGTGAGAGACCAGAGCTGCTGGCCGTGCAGGCAGCTGTGCACACGTTGCCGCAGGATGTGGACGAGGGAGGACGACCGAGAAGACACGAGACTTTCGGCAGCGAGACGACATGAGCTGCGACCGCTGACGGGTGGAGGGTGGTGGGTGTGTGGGTTGGTGGGCGGGTTGAGTGCTTGCTGTTTGCTTTAGTCGTAGCAGACGACGACTGGACTGGTCTGCAGGGGCGATCTAATAGGGGGGACCTCGTCAGAGGGCCACAAGGGCCTCCTCTCCCAAGGTACCCACGATTCCTTTGCATCAATCTCGCGCCAGCGGAGCACCGTGGTACTGGAGTGAGCCGCCATCGCATCCGCCCAGAGACCGCCGCCCATTCACCATAGCCACCGCCCTCCACCCCATTGCTGAGGCACTGGGTCAGCTGGGGCTGGGCCGGGTACCACCACCAAGGCGCTCGTAGCTCGTCGGCGTCCAGAGACTTTCCGGGTTCCAGTTGCGTGTGTTGCCGGGGCCCGCCGCAGTCCCGCCGCCCTTGTTGCTGCTGCAGGGGACCTCGGCGACGGGTACGAGGACTTTGTCGTTCGTACTCGCACTCCCGCCGGGGGCGTGACCGCTGACCTCTGCTCCTACGGGCATGGACCGTCGAGCTGGAGGGCCTTGCGTGGGTACTGCACCGTCCTTGTGCAGCCTCGACGCAGGCAGCCCCGGGCGGTACCCTGCCCTGCTGGCAGCGGTCCTACCCTGCCCTGCTGGCGCCAAAGCCCGGCCGGGGCGACGGCAACGCCTGTGCGAGTACCGCGAGATTGGCGGCGTGTACGGAGTACGGAGGCAGGTCCCGTCCTCTGCGAAGCGCGGCTCGTACGGACAAGGCCCCCAGGTGGGCTTGCCCGCTTGCCTGCCATTTGCGCAGCCGAAGGTGTGGTGGGTGTGCAGTGTGCCCAGTGAATGTCTGAGAGAGAAACGGCGCTCCGCCAACGGGAGCCAGCACGGTCCCGTCTGCGTCTCCAGAACGACCAGTCGTCCACGACATGGAACTGACTCTCGCCGACCTCTGACTCTCGCCCTTTTCGGCCCTGGCCCAACCCGCTTTGTCGTGTCGCCATGCCGCCCGCCGCCAATTGACCCTCCACCAGCCCGGCGCCAGCTACGAGCACTCGTTAGGAGCATCCGCGCGGCGCGGGCTGGCAGAGCAAGGCGACCGAGTCCTGCCGCCCTCCAGCCAACCAGAGCCCCCCAGAGGAACCTTGGATCCTCCCTCCACCATCCCGCCGAGACCGTCTCTCCCTCTCCTCCCAGATCAAGTTGCGCCTCTCTCTTCCATTCTCTTTTTGCGGTCCCTCCGTCATGGGCCCGGCCTGCAACTCCTGACGGGCAGCATACAATGTCTATATGCTGCCGTTTCGCTCTTCCTGTCTCATCTCAGGGGGGTTGATCTTCCCTGCATCGTCTGCCTACCCCGACGACGGACCGCACTTACACGTCCCGGGGGCCTCGCATCTCCTCTTCCCCTGCCACCCGACCTCCCCGTCTCCTCGACTGCTACTCACGTCTCGCCTCGCCTCGCCTCGCCTCTCGAGCCCTCGGCCGTTGTTATTCATCCCGCCGAAGTAGCTCAACAGTACAAGGCTTGCCGTCCTGTCTGCGTCCGCCCCGCCCTCTTGAGCTCTCGCAGCTCTTGGTCACCGCGACGGCTGCCTCGACCCAGCGACCATACGAAGCAAGCCTCCCAAAATTCTTACCTCATGTCCGTAGGGAGTCCACGCCTCACCACTTTCACTGCTCTTTCTCCCTCCAACGGCTTTTGCAGTCGGAGAGCACGTGCGCCTCCCCGCTGCGTTGCGCTGAGAGAGCCTCACTCTGCCCTCGACGGCGCTGTGGTTCTGGGGAGCGGGCTGCGGACGCCTCCCATCGACGACATGAGCACCACGTACCACCACGCGATGCCTGCCTACGACGGCCAGCTAGCCGTGCACGCCTACCCTGCGGGCATGGCCCATGCCGGTCGGCCCAAGGCAAGCGTAAACGACAGCAGGAGCTCTCAACATTATCGATACCCGTCGCAGCAAACGCAGATGGCAGCTGTTCCGCAGACGAGGAACGGTTCGCTTTCGTTGACAGCCCAAATACCTCGCCCTAACTCCCGCCCTTCGTCACGACCGTCGACACCCATAGCCGAAGCAGTCATGGCTGCAAAACTAGAAACCACAACCTCTTCTCGAAGAAACTCCGATTCGTTGATTTACCACAGTCTTCAAATACCAAAGTGCATCAGCCCCAATGGCGGCAATCTGTCCGACTTCGCCGCCCAGGTAGGCTCCATTGTATCGACTTCGCCGCGCCGTTTAGCCTGCTGACCTACCTTTCGACAGATGACGTGCCTCTTCTGGTTCGACTCCGTTGACAACCTCAAGAAAGCCGAGTCGATTCGATCGAGACCCCCAAATGTCCCGGTAGCCCGATTGCCGACCCTGGCCAAGCCCTACGATCAGTTTCGTAAATGGGTCTACAACGTCTTGTCTACGACGCAAGTAACGCAGAACGTCATATTCCTCGCGCTTCTGTTCATCTATCGCCTCAAGATGTCGACACCGCAGATCAAGGGTCGGGCGGGTAGCGAGTACCGCCTCTTGACGGTGGCACTGATGCTTGGAAACAAGTGTAGGGACCCCATCTTCAATGGTATTGCCCGTTTGACACTGGCTGATGTTGATTGCAGTTCTGGACGACAATACCTACACCAATAAGACGTGGGCTGAGGTGTCCTGCTTTGCGGTGCAAGAGATTCACGTGATGGAAGTGGAGTTCTTGAGCAATATGCGGTACAACCTCCTGGCCTCGAAGGACGAGTGGGAGGACTGGCTGGTCAAGCTGGCCTGCTTCTACGACTACTACGAGCGGGCCCTCAGCATGCCCACGTCCCCGGTTCACGTTCCCTCACCGACCAACAATGCATTCAACTCGCCTATCCCGTCCCCAACGGGCGTGACCCTACCAGGAATCCCTGACATGCCACCGTATACTCCCTCTGGCGTGACGAGCTTTTCACCATCGCCGAGCCAATCGAAGACCTCGGCGTATCAGGCAAATGCAACTTCGCCACTGGCTTCCAAGTTAGCGACGAACCTTCCTGCGACACGTAAGCGAAGCCCCGAGGATGAGTTGGTGGACCATCCTGCAAAGCGACAAGTTCCCTCGAGGGTCGGACACACGATGCCTGTTGCGCCCATGAAGATGAGGGCGAACGGTGCTGTGGATGCGGCCCGGCTGCCGGTCCCGCAGCTTACCGTCATCACAAACAATGCTCCCACCGTGGCGAGCACTTACCCGGCTACAACTGGGTACCCTCCCCAGGTAGCTTCCGCGGCACAGCATGTCGTCTCGTTGCCTCCCTTGCAGCCCGGCGTCCGTGCCATGTCGACAATTTACCAACCCGGTCCTGCAACTACCATGGCTCAGCAGCCAGCAGTGCCAGCTGTCACGGCTGGCCACATTCCGACACAGGCCTACCCGATCGCGCCGCTGGCAAGCCACCCTGCGATGAATTACGGCACTCCGACAAAGCACCATAGCCCCGGAAGCCTGGCGCCATTCGGCTCTTCGCCCCTCGTCGAACACCTCGGCCCATGCTCTGCAGTTCACACGCCAATCTCGCACACCCCCATCTCCAACTCACCCAGTGTCTACTTGCAGCAACGGGCTAGTCCGTACAAACCAGTCCGACACGTCAACAAGCTCCTGTATCCGCCACCTTCGGCGTCCTTGAACCAATACCACTTGGGGATGCCGGTGCCGCCGAATCAGATGCATTATCAGCCCCTCGGCCGACGACACGACGTGCGAACGGGCGTTGTACCCGAGTTCCTCGTTTACAACCGAGGCCAACAGCAACACTTCGCGCACGGAGGGCAGCAGGGGCACTATCCCTCCTAGGAGTGGCGACGGTATTCCCCTGACGCTTGGCCAGCGACTACGTACCCTCAAACTCATGATGGTAGCTGCCATGCTGGTGGTTTAATACCCCAGAGGCGTTGAGTCGCACTATTCCGTTCCTGGACTCGGCCAACGAAACCTCTTTCTTGTTTTACTTGATCACTCACTCTCTCGCGAGCTTTGACACATTGCATGGCACGGTATGGCATGGACTTGGCGCTGAACTTGAGCGTGGACTGGTTCTTTTTCTTTTTCTTTTTCTTTTTTTTTTATATATGCTTCCCGGCCAGGCGATCCCTTCCTGAGCATGTTATGGCATGGTATTGCCAGGTATGACTCGTGACGAGGGCTTCTGATGACACAATGAAATGCATTTGTTGGAGTTTGTCGTTCCCGTGTACGAAGGTAACGAGAATAGGCTGTCCTCGGTGGCATCCTGCCACGGAGAGCTACGCTTAACATGAACTGGGCGTGAGTACCGTGCTCATGGAGAGCACAGAGATCAGATAGAATTGGCTGTCAGCAATGACAAAGTGCGGCAGAGCAATCAATGAAGAAGACGCCGACATGAGCGGTCAAGATAATGCCGTCGCAAGCTACGTGATTTGCCTCTCACTCGGTCGTCAAGACTCCCAGTCAAACGGTCGAGAGGCCGTCAGTACCTGCGACCTTGCCAAGCAAGGTAAGGTGTAAGAAATAGCCTTGGGGGATAGCTACGCGCATTTGGTACTACTTGGACTCGAGCAATACCAATACCACGAGCAGCACAGACTCATCCATAGGTACCAAAGGGGATCGAGTTGCGATCCAGAGCGGGACAGACGATTCGACCCTCGCAACGTGATGATTGTTGAAGACACGGTCTTCGCATCACGTCGCGTCAGTTAAGTGAACTCGGTCAAGTGAGACCGAGCAGTCGATTAGAGGCGAGGTGTGGGGATACTCGCATGGGATACCATGGACAGCGGCTCCCTCGGGCAGAGAGGCAGTGGTTGCACGCCAGGGCATCTTTCTGTACCTTACCTAACGAATGGCTCTGTACTGCGCGTGTAAGGCGATGCATGGCCCAGTGTGTTGTTGTGGTGTTGTGGACGTCGGTGCCACATCGACAGAGGCTCAATTTCAATTTCGCCCTGCTCGTATTAGCGCACGCGCCCCCTCAGCCCCCCGGCACCCACCCGCTTTTCTCCTTTCGTCTCGTCCACTCCTCTCCGCGGCAACGCCCTCCAGACTCCTCGCAGCCGCTCGCCGTCCATCCATCGCCTTCTCGAGCCCATCGGAGCACCGCGACTGCCGCTGCGGGAACGGGCACACACTCGCTACATCATCTTCGCGCCGACTTCGACGCCTCCGCTCGCTCCCTCCACCCAACCCGCGCCGCCTCCGTCTGGGAAGGCTGTTATTTTCTGCCTCTCTTTGGCGCAGGGCCACACCGGTTGAGGGCGTACGAAGACCATACGAACACTTGCTGCGATCTCTCTCCCCCTCTCTCCCTACTGAGATATTGGCCAAGCGAGCACGAGTACGATTCTGTACTGGGCTGCGACGGGGCTTTGTGTCGACAACTTCGCGCGGCATCGAGCGATTGCCTGGCCTGCCGATTTGGGACCTGGCGAGAGTTACGTTCCGTACCTCCATCGCAACGCCCAACGAAAGCGCCGACGACGCCGACGAGGACAATAGCGACGACGATAGAGTATTTTGCCCGCAGTCCAGCACATCATCACCATGTCGGGCTTTGGCGACTTCACATCCATCTGCGAGCATGCGCCGCTCCCCCTTTGCGCCAATATCGGCGCCGTTCTGCCCGCCTCGGGCCGCGTGGGCATCGAGCCGGACTGCTTCGCCCGCAACATCGAGCTCGCCAACACCATCATTTTCGAAAGCGCTGCGGCTGCAATGCACATCGCGGCGCTGGTCATGACGGTTGTCATGATTCTCCATGTGCGCAGCAAGTTCACGGCCGTCGGCCGCAAGGAGATCCTCACTTTCTTTTACATTTACATGCTCATGACCTTCATCTCTCTGGTCGTGGATGCGGGCGTCGTGCCCCCGGGCAGCGGGCCGTACCCATATTTCGTGAGCATACAGAACGGCCTCAGCAGCGCGCTCGTGACGTGCCTACTCATCAACGGGTTCGTCGGCTTCCAGTTGTACGAGGACGGCACGCCGCTGTCAGTGTGGCTGCTGCGGGTGTGCTCCCTGGTTGCCTTTGCAATCAGCTTCCTCGTTTCGCTCGCCACCTTCAAGAGCTGGGCCGGTCTTGGCCCGACCAACACCGTGGGCTTGTTCGTGGTCCTCTACTTGCTCAACGCCATCCAGCTCTTCATCTACGTCGGCATGCAGATCCTGCTCGTGGTGCGAACGCTTCGCGACCGATGGCCGCTGGGAGACATCGCCTTTGGCATCTTCTTCTTCGTCGCCGGCCAGGTCATTCTGTACGCATTCAGCTCCAAGATTTGCACCGCCGTGAGCCACTATCTGGACGGGCTCTTCTTCGCAACCGTATGTAACCTGCTGGCTGTCATGATGGTGTACAAGGTAAGCCCACCGCC
This sequence comes from Tolypocladium album, assembly GCA_024341135.1. Classification (NCBI taxonomy): domain Eukaryota; kingdom Fungi; phylum Ascomycota; class Sordariomycetes; order Hypocreales; family Ophiocordycipitaceae; genus Tolypocladium; species Tolypocladium album. The sequence continues at coordinate 177,541 of JALHCF010000133.1, forward strand.
GTGCCCTCCCCAAATGCCTGGGCAGAAGCAACGTCTGACCGCGAACCGCAGTACTGGGATTCCATCACAAGAGAAGACCTCGAGTTCTCCGTGGGAACGAGGATGAATAACTGGGAAGTCAAGGAACTCCTTCCCGAAGAGGAGCGCCGGGCCACTGTCTACACGGACGACCCATACGGGCACTCGAGCGCTTACGACGCGCCGTTCTCGCCCACAGCGCAGCGCTACTCGGCCAAGTACTGAGTATGCCCGACCTTGCAATTCTCGCCCCGAAATGGGAAGCAAGCAAGCACTTTGTTTTACGAGCGTTGAGTGGAGCGTTTGAGCCAGCCTCCCGGTGCCAAACGACTTGGTGCCCGGAAGGCGGGGCGATTGGTGGGAACGTGGCATATTTTGTATGTTTCTGTACGGACCGGCATGGCGTTCACGAAAAGGGATATATGATTCGAGGCAGACGGAATGGGCGACACACGCTACGGAGTAATTATCAGGGCGCAGGTGCTAGCAGGCCGGTGTCTAGTTTCTGGTGAAGAAATCGACGGTTACGGATGTCGTGGGTGGAGTAGGCGCGTTCTATTATTGCAATCATTGGCGGTAGGATCCAATGCACACAGCCAACAGCATGGCGCGCAGTGCAGTTTACCTTGGGCATCACGAGTTCGAGCTGCCCGTACTATTTGGACCTAGTCGGAAGCCTCGCGTTTCAGCCAATAGGAAGTTGATGAGGCGGAGTCCCTGCCAGGATATCGTAGGATTCTGTTGTTTGTGATATGGTTCCAGGAGGGCGGTTCAGCGCTAAGCAAATAGCCTTACAGAGCCAGCTAGCGCATGCCAAGATCGGCCACCTCCGTGGTGAGCGAAAGCTGTACAGACCCGGGCCTCGTACGAGCAGGTGCTGTGACTTGGGCCGACGGAGGGCAGGTGAAAGATGTAAGCCAGGGGGGAGGGCACCTTTGCGAGGCCAGGCTGACGAATTGCAAGCCGGCGAAGAGTCCCGGGAGGATGGTTCAGCCGCTGAGGCGTCCGAGTATCATTTCCAGCGTGCATATTCGACGAGCCAACAGCCTAGGGCCCCGTCTCCATTTTTTTGACGGGGCGGTGTGACGGGACGCTCGTAAAAGGGGTGCGCGGGCGACAGAACAGTCATGCGAGGAGGCGGACGGAGGAGGAGGAGCATTAGGGAAGGAGGTGAGGATACTATGCGGCATGAGAGAGAGAGAGAGAGAGAGAGAGA
>JALHCF010000133.1:178863-234501 GCA_024341135.1 Tolypocladium album
CGCGACTCCACGACTACTAGAGATAGATGCTAGGTGGTTGAGAGCGAGTCATAATTCGAAGTTTTACCCGTAATGAAGGGCTATATGATGACATGTAAGTTACGGGGGTACTTATGCCGACATAGGTACCTAAGGTAGGTAGGTTGTGCGGGCTGGAGACGTAAGGGAAGTGGAATTTGCCGTTTGCGGCGTGGCGCCAGACGAAATAGTTTAGGTGGCCATCGAAAGATAGTCCGTCCAGCAGGCGTGCATAAGCAAGACATACAACGTACTAAGGTTGTAAGGATACTATGATAGGCCGCTGTCCCCACCCAGATCTACCACACAGCTAATCCGCAGTTGGGGTGGGCAAAGAGGAAAGTGGAACGATGGCAAGGATTGGGGGGGGCGGCTTATGCTGCCCACAGGTGCGTCCAACTTCAGGAATTTTTTTCTTTGTTTGGTTTCCCCTTGTTGGTCCAGTCGTATTTGTCGTCGTCGCGGTCGTGTTCGTTGTCAGGAGGGTGTCATGAATATGCACGATGGTGTTTACTCGTGTAACAGAGGTCACAGGCGGATGAAGTGCATGCGGGTGGAGGCGAAGGCGAGAAGGGGATTGGCGGCGATCAATGGATTCCCTTGCAAACACCTTGCCAGCACATGCATCTGAGCAGCACCAACAAGGGGGATTGGAGAGGAGGAGAGGAGTCCGACTCTCCATGACTCTACGACTGATGGCTACGGGTACTCCCCGACCAACGAGGCCCGAGTGCTCCGTGCCTCCCGCGAACGAGTACAAACCCGCATCCTCGCTCGTCCGCACAGAGTACGAGCGTGCGGCGGATGCGGAGCCGGCAGGCAAGACAAAGCTGGAAGCGAGAAGCGAGATGAGCAGCATAGTCGACAGCACGTGAGCGGGCCAACTGCTCTCTGAGGCAGAAGCGCAAGGGCCCCCTTGTTCCAAGTCACATACTAATATCATGCTGGGAGACTGTCATCTGCCGTGCAGGGGGGGTGCAGGATATGTCAGCAACTTATTATGAGACGGAAATAAAGTGCAATGGGAAGGAAACTGCGGCGGGACGATGGGTGATGAGTGTTTGGCAGCCGGGGGGTGGAGGTACCTCAACGGAGTACCTACTCGTATGTAATAGCTTGTCGGCCAGCAGCACCGTGGGCGGGCTACTATCGCCCGCCTATGGCAAGGTAGGTAGCTCGCAGCGCTCGTCGATGGCGGCCCCCCCCCAGCGGCCGGGTACCTTTGCAACCTAAGGTTTCGTCTAGTTGCGAAGGGCAGGTTAGAGCGAGCAAATTCCTTTTCGTCACAGCCAAGACACAGGAATCGTACACATACTTTTTGCCTACACCTTAATGACCCTCTGCCGCTTCCCAACTCTGCTGCCCACCTCTCCATTCACCCGGATTTACCCAGCGCGAAGTCTGTTTCCTCACCTCGCCATTTACGAGCAGCTGTGTTTGCCCGCCAGCGCGGCGCCACTCTCTCTTCATCTCCCTCTCGCGCCACCCCGTTTCCCTTGTTTCTCTTACACCTGCGAGAGAGCACAAACGCGACCTCGTGCTGCCCTATTTGCGACACGCCCTGGTGGCTGAGTCGAGACGAGACTATCCAATCCTCTTTCTGCTTGCCCGCAACTCTGTCCGTGGCTCGGCGGTCTGGCCCAGCCAGGAGCAGCGCATACCTCTAGGCATTGGCACGCCCGCAAAGTCAATTCGCTCTAGGCCTGTCATACCTCTGCTTTCCTTGAACTGGGGTATCTGCTCGCCTATCCATTCAAGAATCCCACGCCGTCTCCCTCATGCGTCAATCTGCCTCTCAAGCATTTTACAAAGTCGCCTGCCTAGAAGCCTTTTCATCAAGCCCGGGTGCACGGGGCCGCCATTCAAACTCAGGTCGCGTCTCGGCTTTGTCCCGCCCGTCGCATCGCGTCGAGACAAGGTGAAGAAACAATACACATACAAAAAACCCCACGCCCTTTCGCAACGGTGAGATGGATGAACAAGCCGTGTGGACTGTCCTCCCAGTCGAGGAGCAGCGCTCGGTTTGGGGCGAAACGGAGAACAAGTTTTGGTCCAAATTCGAGGCGGAGCAGGACGCGCTGCGAGCCACCGCCGAGCAGGACTATCAAAAGGCGACCCTAGATGTCAAGGTCGAGCAGGGTAATCTTACAGGCAGGCGAACGCAGCTTGCTGAGACGAGGGAGCGGCTGTCCAGGGAGCTGACCATGGTCGAAGAAGAGCTGGCCCGTGTTGCCGAGACTTGCGACCAAAATGCCACCAAGCTCTTGAATATGGAGCAGGACTACAGGAAGCGCGAGCAGGAGCGGCTGGAGAAGCGTGAGCAGATCGTCAAGACCATGGAGGACTTCTTCCGCAAGAAGCGCGGAGAAAATTCCGACGCCGAGCCGGATCGCCTGGAAACTGCCGCTGCAGCCCCGCGACCAGACGTGCCCATGCACGAGGAGCACCATTCGCCTGCCGATGAGGTGCAGCACACGAATGGACAATCGACATCAGCGGCCCTGGGCGCCACCAACACCAACGCTGCTGACGCCCCCGGTGCGCCACCGGCCAACCAGGGTCGGCAAGGAGAAGTGCTCGTCAACGTGGTTGATGCCGGCGGCAATGTCGTTGGGCCCGTCAAGAGCATCGAGCCGTGGAACCTCTGGGTCGACGAGATCCTGCGCGCGCCCATCAAGCGACAAGTCAAGATCCGCCGCGGACGAAAATTTACCCAGGAGCACCTAGCCGGCATCTACGACCGTTCGGATCCCAAGGGCGTCAAGTGGTTGTCTTGCATGATCCAAGCAACTGGAGACATCCAACCAAGGCGGTGCCAGTCTTGTGATAAGAATCAGGGAGCCTTTGACGACTGCATTGTCCTTGGGGGACCTACCTTCCAGAAATGTGGCAATTGCGAATGGAACCGGCAGGGCTGCCACATGCCCCCGGAGAGTAGGTCTGCGTCGCTACAGAATGAACAGATGTTGAAGACGCAGTCCGACCCACGGCACCACCCACTGGAGCACGCCCCGGAGAACGCAGAAGCCGCAGAAGCCGCAGCCTTGAAGGCTCGGAGAGATGAAGCGGCGCAACAGGCCCTCGCCAAAGCCGCGGGGTTTGTTCCGGTGGCTATTGCGCCTGCCCTGGCCCCGCGAGAGTTCATGGAGGCGGACCCTGCTCCGTCGGTGCAGAGGAGCCCTACCATGCAAGAGCCCGTGCAGATGCCCACGCCACAGGAACCCAAGGAGCACACATTCCCCGGCTCTACACCCGCCGCTGCCGCCCATTCGGGGTTCAAGCCCGCAAATGGATACTCCCCAGCAAGCGGATTCACGCCCGCCATTGGCTTCACTCCGGCCAACGCACCCAGCCGGCCCCCCTCGCGAGATATCCCGACACCTTCAGCCGCATCCGCCGATAACTCGCCTCACGGATCGCCTCCTCCTGCCACCACTTCCCTGGAAGAGATCACTCGCGAAAATCTCATCTTGAGGCACGATGGCGTGGTCTACACACACCCGGAGCTTTTCGAGGGCGTCCCGTTGGCCAAGATCGACCAGGACCACCCTTACTGGGAGCTCGGGTGGCCGACCATCCAGTCATTGGTCGAACCTCAGCTAGCTGCGTGGCGGGAGAAGAATAACGCTGCGTTGGATGCGCAGGCAAGAGGCGACAAGAGCTCTGCCAAGTTTCAGACTGGGCGACAAGTCAATCGGGGCGCCAAGATCCTCGAGTTCCTTGAAAAGGGCGAGATCAGCCCCTACCAATTTGTATCCAAGGCGTACACCCAAACAGGGAAGGGTGCGATTACTTCATACGATACCCTGTTCCGGCTGTGCGAGACCCTTGCTGAGCTGGGTAAGTTCAAACTCGACATAACGCCCCTCGAGTGGCTTCGTCATCGCCTTTACGAGATACAGCTGGAACGCGGCCCCAACTTCAACGTCGCAAAGGTGATACACGACTTCTATCACGACCCAAAGCTGTCGGCGCTACGGAGCAAGAATGGCTACAAGAGCATCGGCCGGCCGTCTGGTTACAAGCCCAGCCAGAGCAGTGGAACTCCCCAGAGCTCCTCGAGGAAGCGTAAAGGAAAACATTCACAGACTGAGACGCCTCGCGATAGTCCTGCCGCCCCCTCGCCGCTCGCCGTGGAGGAAGTTGAACAGTCGCCAGTGCCGCTGCAGGGAATACGCGCTCCGTTCGACCCGCCCTTTGACCCATACCCGAGCAAGCGCGCGAGGCTCGCTTCGCCTTCTTTGGGAAATATTCATTTCGAGCCGCCTTCAAGTGGTGCCTACTCCGATGCGGACTCTTGGAGCGGAGCACCGCTGACGAGTGGAGATTGGCGCGTCTACCAGGTCAAGACCCGGATGTTCACGAGCTCTCCCCAGGTCACGCAGTATTGGCATTGGAAAGAGAGTGGACGAGTATTTGAGCACCAAGTCCTCAAAGATGACGATCCGGCGACTTGGGGCGTGCATCGAGACCCAATCGACTTCAGTGTCCCGCTGGATGATATTTTCGAGGTGAGGTGGAGCTTGGACGCGCTGCAGGTGCATATGAAAATGGGCGACTGGAGCACGGCAGTCTCTAAGCAGGACGGAAAGCGCCGAGGAGACGTGATGGCGACCTTCAAGCGGGAGCGAACGTTCCGTCGCTTCTTGGGGTTCTGCCGGGATCGGAAGCTCAGAACCGTCGAGGTGCCGCGGTAAGTGCTTTGGCCCACCATGCTCTCGATGCTGGCATGCGCGTCCTTTGTACTAACGACCGGAACAGAGCAGACATGGTAGACGCCTGGGAAAGCATGCAGTCCGAGACACTGCCCGTCTCGGATCAAGAGGTCAGCAGGTCGCTGAGAGAATAGCTTTCCCAGCCCGAGTGATCCTCCATTTCCTGCCGATCGATTGGCAACGATCCCACAATTCGACAGGGCTTTGGTGCATGGGACACATGGATGGCGTTGCCGACGACGAATGTCGCGCCGTGGGCATTGACTGGCAACGATGGTGTTTACTTGGTGTCGTCGGCGAGCGATGAGAATGCCGCCTTGCGGGTATCTGATCCACGGCGGAATGGAGCCATGCTGGACTTGGCCGTGTGCAGGCCATAATTCGGGGGCTGCGGTTGGCATTCTTTGCCGTGTCAGCACTGCAAAAGGCTTACATCACGAGCGCCGTTTTGCCTCTTTTCCTTCTTCACACTCTTTCCTTGCTACCTACTGCCTATTCGCGGACTGCCCTTACGTCGCTATTTCGGGCGTCTCCTCCCGGCTCGTCCTTTTTTTTCTCTTTCCCCTTTGTTTTGCTTTTCCTCACCCATTCCACTTTCCTTGAAGGCGTCAGTCTTGATGCGGCCACGGCTGCTTATCGCGGGTCACGGGACGGAGTTTCTGCTAGAGGTCACGGGTCTGCGCACCGAGGATGCGCTCGGGCTGCTCCCCGGGGGCTTCACGCCTTGGCAGACCAAAATGGAGGACGGGAGAGATAGATACCCTTTGGAAGACATGCCGAGATTGGTGGCGGCGGCGTATCGATTCGGGCAGCGCAATGAATGGGGCGAGACTGGGTTGGGAGCTATTTACACTGCGGACCAGACAGGCAACTCGCGCATACATAAAGTAGCTGCCAAGCGGTTCTTTTTTCGTCTTGCTGCGCGTTTCAGAGTTGTGATGATATGTAATGATTCTCATTCCTTCCAGATATCCGTACGTGAAGCGCTTTTCCTCCTCCTAATCATGACTCATTCGTCGTCCCGCTTGATGCGTGGTATAAACATGCCCATACTCTTTTCCATAAGCTTTGCCATAGAAACATCCATCATAAGGCTCTTGCCTCATCGCCTCCGCAACGACCTCCCACCGGAGACCCCGACACTGGTCCCTTGCGTGCCTGACGAAGGAGCCGCTGTAGCCGTTTTGGAATCCAGGCCCCCGCCAGTCATCCTTTGGACCAGCGCCGCTTTGTATTCCACGTTTTCCTGCGGATTTCGGTAGCCGAGCTGCGTTCCAGGCGGCGGCTGCGCGTCCCCCGCGTCCTCATCCTCGTCCTCGCCGCCTGCGACTGCCGTCCTCAGCCTCGTCCCGCTGCCGTCCGCGCTGGCCGCGCTGCTGGCGTTCGAGACGTTGCTGATGGCGCGCCCGAGGATCTGACGGCGTCGAGGACGGGACGGCTGGGCCTGGGTGCGGGCCTCGGGGCCGTCGGAGTCGGTCGCGGTGTGGATGAGGCTGGTGAGCTTGGAGGAAAGGTCCTGGCGCTCCGCGGCCTTAGCCTGCCTCCTTGCTTCTTGATCGTCTTTGCGACCTTCCTGTTCTGCCTCGGCTTTTCTGGTTTCTTTGGAGTTGCAGGGTGGGGGAGCCGAAGGAACACGACTTGACATGGCCGGCCTGTCGATACCAGTCCTTGCGGACGGCTCTGATCTAGTTCGAGAAGGAGCGGTGGCGTGCTTAGGAGGCGAAGGCGACTTGTTTACAGATGCAGACGACAGTTCGCTGAGAGGTGCATCGAAATCCTTGCCGAAGGTGTCTGCAGGTTGTTCCCTGGCCGTCATAAAGTCTGCTGACGTGATGGAGTCTTCTTGCGGCCTGCTTCTGCAGGGATTTCTGCCGCCGTTTTTCTCTGCGGGATCGGGTTCAAAGCCCGTGGAGTCAATGCCCGCTCCGCCGGGCGGTCTTGAAGATATCGGCCTTGCCGGAATCGTAGGCGTCGGCGTGGGCTTGGACGCCCTGCTGGACTGCCTCTTCTCGACCCGCTCCGGTTGCTCGTTGGCCGCATACTGCTCTCTGAGCTCGGGGAACACGAAATCGGCTATTGGAATATTGTATCCTGTGGAGATGCACTCCCAGAGCCAGTCTGCTGCGACGACAGGAACGTTCCATTCCAATGCGTATCGCAACTTCTCCTTGCGCATCGACTCGAGCGACTTGCACACCACCAGGCTCGTTGTGCGTCGAAACTCTTCTTCAAACTTGGCTCCCAGCTGGATGACACTACGAGCGAGCTGGGTCAGCTCCAGTCCCGTGAATGCGGCGCTGCATATCGTGAGGTTCGAGAAGCCTGGAATCGGAAACAGCGGGAATGGCCGGCCGAGAACGTGTTCGCCGGGGTCGAAGAAGCACTTGTTTTGAAGACATCGTTCGATGTAGAACTCGGTGATGACATGGATGTTGTCGCTCGGTACACGTGGATGGGTGCCAGGTTGTGATGTCTGTGGAACAACGAGGAAGCGGCGAAGGGATGATCCCGGCGCGGCAAGGGAGGTTGCGTCCAGCGATCTGGCGATAGAACCACTTAGAGTAGCAATGGTTTCCTCCAGAACTTTTCGACGCCGCTCGTCGAATCCATGGATGGCAAAGACGCAGTTTGAAAACACGCCGTCGTCCTTGGATTGTTTAGCGAGTTGGTCCTGATGAGGGGCATCTTGGGTTGGCTCCTCGACTGGTTGTTCCTGGGCAAACGAGTAGTCTCTCGAGGTCGAGCGCCCCAATATATCTCCCCAAAGGTTGTTCCTCTGCGAGTTGAGCTTCATGCTTGCCGTCTTCCGCAGCTTCCTGGCTCCCTCCTCAGGACCATTTGCCACTGCCGATCTTGACCGCTTGCCGAGTGACATCCGCTTAGGATCCTTCTTGACCCACGCGTCTACTCCTTGCGCGTCGGCTGGTAACAAGGGGTCGAACTTTGCTTCCTCCAAGATCATGCCACGTGCTATGCTCTGGTCCAGCCAGGCCAGAGTCACAGTACAGACGCCCCAGGACTTGGCGGCTTGGAACTTCTTCCCCTCGGGTTTGCTGACAATGAGATGCGAACACTTGCGAGTGAGGTCGCCGGTATACGCTCCGCCATTCGACGCTATCACCTCGGCGATCTCGTCTCGCTGGTCGCCGAACCCAGTCAGGCAGATCAGCAGCGGCGTCGGTGCGGCAGGCTGTTCTTCCCGCGAGCCCGCCACTTGGCCGCATCTCTCCAAAGGCTTCAGCTGATGCTTTTTTTCAAGCTTCCAGAAGTCGATTTCTTCGACATTCCGCCAATGTTCGGATACAGCCTCAATCCAAGCAGCGTCCATGGCCCGGATGTCAGGTCGTTCGCGGGCAACATGGCGGTACTTGGGGGTGTTGTAGTCGCCGACCACCAGATGGGTCACGTCGGGCGTGAGGTCGTACTTGTGGACACCGCCCAACTCGGCGACCTTGTTGCTGATGTCGGTCTAGAGAGAGGAAGCTAGAGTCAGCAACTGCCGCCGGCGGCCGAATGCACAGGGACAGCGAAGGGGTACGTGGACGCACGCGCTGGTCTGGAGGGATGCTCGTGCAGCAGACGACGATGCCTCTGAAGGGTGCAGACGGGTCTATCGAGAACTGCTCGTCATCTCCAGACGACGGCGAAGCCATGTTCGCACTGCAGAGGAGGACGGGGGGCCGACGGCAGCCGTGCGGCACCTCGTCTGCAGAGGGAAGCAAGCTCTGTTGTCGTCTGGGCCTCGTGCAGCCTCGACGCTCGAGGCTGAATGGAGGATTTGGGACGCGTCGAGCAACGGACGGCCTGGTCCGTCGCGCGTTGGCTCGACGTCATGTGGGGCGGCTGCAGGTGTCGAGCAGGGGACGGCAACGGCTCTGGCCTGGATGCCTACGGCGGCCTCGCACTGTATTTATAGCGCCTGGTGACGTGTGTCTACTGTCTAAGTTGCCTTACCCGTCGCCGCCTTTGGCTCTCGCGCACAGTGCGCAAACCCTGCTGGCCTGCCCGTCTTTGACCTCGCTCCAGTAACCGCCGAGGTAATCAGCAACTCCCGTACTCGCTTGTGTCTGCCCATCCTCGGGCCAGTCGTCGCCGTGGGCTGTCACACATCCAATCACCGCAGCATTGCAGATCGCCAAAGCTCCGAGCACGACGCCAAAAGCGGCCATCCGCCGTTGCGAGCACAACAGGTGCAGCCACGGCTAGACACCTACCGACCTTAGTAGCTGTTGGCTTGGACTAAGTTAAATCTCACCCCCACCATCGCAGCCTCGCGAGTCCAAGCTCCCCCACTATATTCCCGTCACCTCTTCACCGCGGCCATCGTCCGACTCTCGACTGCAGCCTGAGCCTCTGGTTGTGCCCTTGATCGCTGCGTCTGAACCGCTAGCTCCTAGTCCTCTCCCTCCGGCACCAGACGAGCTCTGCGGAGCCGCTCCACGTTTGTTCTGTGGAAGCCTCAGCTCGCGACCGCCCTCGCCCTCGACGTCGCGTGCGGCTTCATACCTACCTACGCACAGCTCCACGAGCGTCATCGCCAGACCGTGCCCCGAGCCCCGGACACGCGCTCGTCCACAGCGATGGCGCCCCCATCCACGGCCCAGCAAAAGGTCCTGATTGCCCAGTTCGTCTCTCTGACCGGAGCTTCGGAGCGGCAAGCCACCAGGGTAGGTCATGCAGATGGCGCAGCACCATCACGGCGCATGCGATGTGCATCTGCCCAAGGCCAGAGTGGCCGTGCAGACGGCCATTTCCTTGCACCTGCAGCGTTCTTTTCTTGGATGGCGGAGAGCTAATTCTTGCGGCTGGCGCAGTTCCTCAAGTCGAGCGCTTTCAAGATCAACGAGGCTGTCGATGCGTGAGTCTGCCGCTTCTCCTCGTGTCCCTCACCTTTTCAATGCCTGCTCGTCTTCTCCCCGCGTCCTCACACCACCCTTTTCCCTTGACGGCTATATCGCCATGAGTACGGAGGAGTCTCGCCTCGCATGCAATGCGCCATCGGCGCGGGCTGCCTGTGGGGGTCCCTCTGACTGGCCCAGCCCGTTCCATTCACACGCGACAAGAGTACGGCCGAGTGCCGCCGACGGCTCTGAAACATTGCCTACCTTGGGTCCAGAAGCCCACGGCCGGACGCCAAACCCGCTGTCTCCCGCTGTCCTCAGCCCGTCCAACCCTGCCTCGAACACCGGCGGTCCATTTCGATGGACAGTGCCGCAAAGCCTCTCGCCTCCTCCCCTTGCCTCGTTCTGTCCCCGCGTCTCCAGGCCCAGAGTTCCGCCTCTGCTGCTGGAGCTCCCCGCCGGCCTCCCGCCAGACCAGCCGAGACCGGACATCCGAACCGCTTGTTCATCCCTCTGCCTTGGAATGATGGGCTGGAAAGGAGTCAAACGGCACTTCCCGTCCAAAGGTGTCTCGTTTTGGTCTTCATCGAAGAAGACTAGAGGCAAGGATGGTGCCATGGGAGAGCCGATCAAGGACCACGATGAATGGTACAACCCTTGGGCGGCGCAACTGTATCCACCCAAATGGTGGCCTAGTTGGCCATCGGCGGCCGCCGAGCGGTGGTTTGATCAGTGACGATGTGGCATTTCACCGAAGCTGCGGCTTGTAGCTGACTTTGAATCGACGCAGGTACTATGCACAAGGATTTGAACCCAAAGGGCCGTCAGCCTTAGAGACAAAGCTCGAAGGCCTTTTCAGCTCATTAAGAGGTACCTGGCCATGTCATGCTGCTTCGTCTCCCTCTGCTCCTATGCTCACCAGCACGACGCAGATGACGAGAACGATGAAAAGGACAAGATGGAGCTTGAGTCCACTATGGACTACCTCAGCAACAAGTTAAACATCAGCCTTGAGAATGCGGAGCTCTTCGTTGCTTTGGAGCTTGTGCAAGCACCGAGCGTTGGTGAGATAACGCGCAAAGGCTACGTCGAGGGTTGGAAGGCGTCAGGGTAAGTTTTTACACGCTCTCGGTTGTGTCCGATATCGCCGAGCTAATCCAAAGTGCAGGGTCGGTGCAACGCACCAGGAGCATGCTGCCCATGTCCAGAAGCTTGTTTCATCCCTCTCGAAGGACACGGCCCTTTTCAAGAAGGTCTACCGGTACGCATTCGTTGCTGGAAGGGACCGGGACCAGAAATCCTTGTCGCTCGATATCGCAATGGTGTATTGGGGGATGCTGTTCGCCTCGCCTGGCATGGTATGGAAGACCAAGGACCATGACTGGCTGGAACTCTGGAAAACGTTCTTAAACGAGAAGTGGACGCGATCTGTCAACAAGGACATGTGGAACATGGCCCTCGAATTTGCCCTCAAGGCCAAGTCGGACGAGTCTCTTTCGTTCTGGAACGAAGACGGCGCGTGGCCAAGCGTCGTCGACGATTTCGTAGAGTGGTGCCGAGCGCAGGGCGTCGGGAAGTCGGAGACGATGGATGTGGACGCGGACGCGGGATCGGCTTGAAGCACATGGTCGGAAAGGCTAAATCATTCTCAGCAGACGTCGATCTGCTGGGACTGGCTCGGCAGTGGGTGAAAGATGCACCGGGAGGAATATTGGGAGCATCAGCACTACCGACATGAGTTATGATAGAGGTGTGACAGACAGAGAACAAGTATATCACAATCGAACGTGCCTACATCGCTACGCTGCTCCCGAGAATGTGGTGGACCTTTCAGCCTGCACCAGGCACCAGATATAGCAAATGTAGATGGTTTTGAGAAGATGCAAGATGCCGATTTCTCCTGATTGCGGCACATTCTTTGTACAATGACACTTTCCTGCGTGCCTGATCCTTCTGGCTGACGAGTACTATCCTCGAACACTGCTCTCCAACGCCGCCTTGCCATATGCTATTCATACACTGTTCGTTCTAATCGCACACACCATTGTCGTTTACGCCTCGCTCCCTTGCGTCCGCCACTTGGGTGCGCCGAATCTGGACAGCGTCTCGAGCTTGCCATCGCCGAGCTTGACGTGGGCGGAGCGGATCATACGGGGCTCGAGGCGTAGAGTGCTGCGGAGTTCGTGGTGGACCTTGGTCGAAGCGTCGTAGCGCATGACGAAGTAGTGGCCGTGGGTGTGCTTCATCTGGTGCACCGAGACGGGCTTGGGGAGGGAGAAGACGCCCCAGTTGGCGAGGCCGCGGACGACGCCGCCGTTCTTGAGGACAAGGGAGCCGACGGTTTGGGCGATCCTAGACGGGCGATTGTGTGAGCGCATGGGCTTGCGAGACGAGGGGCGAGCGATAGACGGGCAGGCTCTCGGAGATCAACGGGGAGGTAGGTGGTGTCAAACATACTCCTTCACCTCGGAGAGGTTGCCCGGCCGGACCTGTTTGAAGCGCGTCAGCAACGCATTTTGCGCGGTGGAAGGAGGGCTAGAAGCCCATTGTGCTTGCTTACGATCGCAATGAGTTCGTAGAGCATCTTGGCGATGACATCTACGCTGGGAAATGGGAGGGCTGCCGACGTCGCGGATTGCGAAGCAGTGCGACCACAGACGGCAGCATGGAGGATCTCGAAATTTAGAGCAGGGGGGTGATTAGCCGAACATCTGCCGCGGTGAAGCGGTGCGTCGTCGGGCACAGCTGGCGAGTGCCCGTCACCGACGGGAGCCCACTTTTTAGTGCTTGCTGCTCGAGCTTCCAGAAGGATGTTGCTACCACTCAGGGGGCGGTCCAACCGTCGCAGCCCGACACGTCTCACTTGCTCTCGCCAGGGATCCCACGGCCTCGCATGAATCCAGAGAGACTTTGCGGTTGCTGCGTTGAAAGTGTTGCTTCGCTGCTCCTTGCTCCTGGGGACAGACAACCTACCCTACCTAGCTCATGGACAGACAGACAGACAGCCTTAGCCAGGCGATGCATCAATACCACTCTTACTCATTCCTGGTCGCGTCGCGCCGAGTGTTCCCCTCTACGGGCTGGACGGATGCCGGTGGGATTTGCAACTGCTTGTTGCGGCCAGGCGTCATTCGTTCTTGGCACCACGCGCTGATCGTTGATTCGGCCGGCCGTCCGACTCGCCCAATTGATGCAACTCCAGCTGCGGCTGTTGAGCGCCCAGACGGACTGAAAGCTTCTTGGCTCGTCATCACCACTGTTCGGGATCTGCGCCCTCTACGCGCTTACGCCCGATTGAGCTCTCTCCTCCGGGCTGTCGTTGATAACGCCGGACATGCCGGCATCGCGTCAGGACGCGGCAACGTCTGCCGACTCGAGCTTCCGGCATCAACGGCAATTCCCCCATGATCGTCATGCCTACTCCAAGCGGACTAACGCAATCTAGCACCGAGCAAATCGTCTGAACCTCGGACCGCTATATGGATCCTGAGGCCCGCTTCACCGGTGTCTGCTAGCTTGGCCCCGGTGTCCAATAGTGTTACAGAACAATGCCACGAGATGCGTGGGACTATCATCAGCAACTTGGGATACGACCCGACCTATGCATGTGATGGCACACCCGCAGCTTCTCTTCCCTCGTAGTGATCGACACAATTGGCAGGTAGCAGGAACGTATACTTCGCTCGCGCATCTGACATTCGGGCTATTACTAAATGGGGCGTCGTGAGAGGTAGCCTCTCTCACTGTTATATCAGAGAGCGTCCCCATGAGCAGATTGGTTGAAGGGGGCTTCAGACTAGTTCAATGGCCATTGGTCTAATCGGTAGACACTGACGTCTTAATCATGGTCTCTCTGTGCGCTTCGGTCAAAGCCCTGCCGTTGCTGGTTGCCGGCGCTCTGGCAACGGCAAGTTTCCCAGCAAAGCCCTCGGACCTGACGACTCCAGTCCAACAGAGGATTTCCGTGAATGGGCCCGGCAGTCAGTCTTGTGCAGATATTTCGAGGCTCCTCGGTGCCATTCTGACCCTTCCCAGGTATCTCCATAGGCTGGAACACGTACCAGAAGTTGAGCAAGCCCTGCGTCCAATACGGCACTTCAGCCGATAGCCTCACACAGCAAGTCTGCTCGACCAACTCCATCACGTACCCAACCTCGCGCACCTGGTCAAACTCTGTAGCCCTCACCGGCCTGTCGCCAGCCACGACGTACTACTACAAGATTGTGTCCACCAACTCCAGCGTAGAGCACTTCTTCAGCCCTCGCGTCGCCGGAGACAAGACGCCCTTCGCCATCAATGCCATCATCGACCTCGGCGTCTACGGCGCCGATGGCTACACGATTCAGATGGACGAGTCCAAGCGGGACACGATTCCCTTCATCCCCCCCTCGCTGAACCACACCACCATCTCACGTCTTGCCGAGACGGTCAACGACTACGAGTTCATCATCCACCCGGGCGACCTGGCCTACGCCGACGACTGGATCCTGAAGGGCAAGAACTTCTTTGACGGAAAGGACGCCTTCCAGGCCATCTTGGAACAGTTCTACGCCCAGCTCGCTCCCATTTCCGGTCGAAAGCCGTACATGGCCAGCCCTGGAAACCACGAAGCTGCCTGCCAGGAGATCCCGCATTTGACCGGCCTCTGTCCCGAAGGGCAGAAGAACTTTACCGACTTCATGAACCGCTTCGGCTTTACGATGCCCACGGCGTTTACCTCGACGTCGTCCGATTCCGAAGCCAAAGTCAGCGCCAACAAGGCCAAGCAGCTGGCCAAACCCCCCTTCTGGTTCTCGTTCGAATACGGCATGGTCCACGTCACCATGATCGACACCGAGACGGACTTCGACGATGCCCCCGACGGGCCAGATGGTTCGGCTGGGCTGAACGGCGGCCCCTTCGGCGCTCCCAACCAGCAGCTTCAGTTCCTCGAGGCCGACCTTGCCTCCGTTGACCGCACTGTTACGCCCTGGGTCGTTGTCGCCGGCCACCGCCCGTGGTACAGCACCGGCGGCAGCGGCTGTGCGCCTTGCCAGAAGGCGTTTGAGGGCTTGCTGTACAAGTACGGCGTCGACTTGGCAGTGTTTGGCCACGTCCACAACTCGCAGAGATTTGTGCCGGTCTACAATGGCACTGCCGACCCTGCCGGCATGAACAACCCCAAGGCGCCAATGTACATCGTCGCAGGGGGTGCCGGCAACATCGAGGGCTTGAGCGCCGTGGGTTCGAATGTTTCGTACAATGCGTGGGCCTATGCAGACGATTTCAGCTACGCGACAATCAACTTCCTGGACGCCAACAATCTGCAAGTCGATTTCGTGAGGTCTTCGACGGGGGAGTTGCTGGACAGGTCCCAGCTGTACAAGGCTCACACCCAACAATTTGTTGTGCAATGAGCCGGCCTCCTTGGCAGAAAATCAGGCGTGCTGTGAAGAGAAGAGGAAGAGGAAACAACACGAACTATGCCGCGCTCATAGTCATGTTCGTATTGGTATGCGTGAGGCCAATGGAGGTGAATCATGCCATGGTCACTGGTTTCACCAGACAACGCATTTGACAGCGCTCAATTTAAAACCCCGTGAAGGCAGATCTTTGTTTTAGGATCGTAGTATTATACAACTTACAAATTACATGTGAGGAGCGCAAAGGCGCCGCGGCACCTCGCGCTCAGCCGCCAATTCTAGTCGTTTTCTCATAACCGCTCCTTGGACAATGCTTGCCAGATCCTCCACGGCAACCTCCAGCCGCTGCTCTTCACCGCAAAGGGGTCGAAGTTGGCCTTTTCCAGACTCTCCAGAAATTGGCCCGCGGGAATTGCTTCCAGTAATACGCCAAAACTCTGGCGGATCTCTCTCGATGTGTCGCTGCTGGCCTGGTATACATGCTCGTCCTCCCCGTGGTGCTCGAATTCGTGGCCGGGGTCTTGGCCCTCCTTCAAACGTTTCAGCATCTCCCGAGCCGTAATCAGGTGGTCGTTTGCCCGTGTCGCAACTTTGAAGACGGCGTCTTGGAGACCTGGCGCGTCGGGTCCTTGCCTGAAGACCTCCTCCTCCTTTACGCCCTCCTCAGCCATGATGTCCAGCGGCAATAGGAGCGAGGGCTCCCGCGTGCTGGGTGCCTCTGCTCCTGACGGGGTCTTGACCGGCTGCGCTGGCGCTGCCAGCACGGGAATGCCCCGTAGAACCGCGACAATGCCGCACGCCTTGCCGATGTGGCTAGCCAGATGGTCGATGTGCATCGACCGAAGCGGCATGGATGCAAGGGTCGCGTACATCATTGTCGAGTACGTGTTTTCCGCATAGTCCTCCAAGCTCGCCAGGCTCGCGTACGGACGGTTGTCCATGTGTTTTTCTCGCGTTCTGACCAGCCGCGAAACCCAGAACTTCATGGACTTCTTGGTCGCGCTGCCAGCCCTCTCCTCGAGCTCCTGCAAGCCCCTGTGGAGTAGTATGCAAATCGGCTCGCGGGGAGGTTGGCCCGCGAATGTCTTGTCGATGGACTCCTGCCAGAACTTCATGCGCAGTGCCCCAATCGTCGGGTTCGAGACGAGTTCCGGGAGCCGAACCAGCTCGAGATTCAGGGCTCGCAAGGCGGCATACGTGTCTTGCGCGGGAGGAGGGACGAAGCGGCGGAGGAGATGCGCATCATAGTCGCTCTTGCTGGAAGGTGTAAGCAACTCGCAGCATCTGTCTCGATCCCATCACACGCTTACTGGAGCTGTGTCAAGCAGTATCTCCTTGCAGACTCGACATCCGCATCGGTCACATAGCGACGACACGTCGCCGGGGAGGAGACAAGCCTTTTCAGGCCACGGCCTGCCAGTGTCGGACGATGCATTCAGAGGAGGAATGGGTGGACTGTTCCGAGTGAGGCGAACGAGTTTCGCGTGCGGTCATGAACCAATGGGCGGCATGGTGTTCAAGGTTGGTCATCCTCGTGGACCATGGCAATGGGCCGCCGTCGCCAGGGAGCTCCCCGAAATTTACAGTGGAGTCGCGAGTGACGTTGAGGTCCAGCAGCGGGGGCAGCCGCCGACCACGCGATCACGTGGTCATTAACGCGGTCGGTCGCGCTGGAAGTAACAGGCGCGTCTCCCCGCTAAGAAGCGTCGCTGGTCGTTAACGGCTGCAGGGCGTGCGCCTCGACACGTCTGATGATTGCAACTTAGCATGGAGCTCGGGACTTCACAGGAGCCTCCGTCGAAGAAACGCAGGTTCTTCAAGGACTCGGCCCAAGAGTCTTCCGATCCGATTGCACTTAGCCCGAAGACGAGCGGCTCGCCACCAGATGGAAGACGGCTGCTCGAGGACGAAAGCGAGCCCGGCCTAGCCTTGGCCGAAGTTTCCGACAATGAGGCCCTGCCGGATCGATCGGCGGGCTTTCAACAAGCTCCCGAGCTTAAGCACGAGTCATCTTCAGTAACTTTCGATCAAGAAACGTTCGAGAGCTTCATCGGCGACAAGATCAGCCCCGATGTCCTCACCATCATCCAAAACAACTGCGGCGACAACCTCGAGCGGGCCGTCAACATGTACTTTGATGGCACGTACAAGGGGCTCAAGAAGTCATCCGCATTTGGGTCACTGAGCCGGTCGGCCAATGCCAGCTCGGGTCGAGCAGAATCAAGTCCCAAACTTCCATTGCCAGCGGCGCCCGTCGTGCCACGCAGTGTACCAAAATCACGATACATTGGCGCGTTTGGCGTCGAGGGCTGGGCGACACGGAGCGGTGCCAATATAATTAAGCATGGGGACGCCATCAGAATCGAGCGCCAGAAGATTCAGCCGCCTTTGCCGCCCAAGGTCAAGACGAAGCTGGGGGTTCCCAACACCCCCGTCCGAAATAACACCGCTGCGGCACGAAGGGTGGATGTCATTGTCCGGTTCACAAACCAGTCTGGTATGGAAATTGGTCGGTTGGCAAAGGACACGGCGAACTGGGTGTCAACACTGATGGACCAGAACATCTGCAAGTTCGAGGGAAACTGCGTCTACGCCCCTGAACGCTTGCGAACGAACGATACCGTCTTTTTGCAGTTGCGCTGCTCCCTCCTGGGATCGGCGTTCGATAACCGGAACTTTAAGCTCGCAGACGACCGACCCACCAACCCGTTTGAACAGAGCGAGACCTCGGACGAGAAGGAGCTGAGGCTGCGCCAGGTGGCTCTGGTCAGGCTGCTCCAAGAGATGAACCTACAGCCCACCATGGCAAATGCCGCAGCCAAGGATGGTCGCAAGGGGCTTTTGCAAGCAGCCGAATTAGACGAGCAGAAGCAAAAGGACACCAAGAAGCCAACCGCGAATGGCAAGGACTCGGGCTCACCACCCAACTCCTCGGACGCCGAGGAGGGCGAAGAGCTGGAGCAAGACCAGCTGGACGCACTGTACAAGAAGGCACAGTGCTTCGACTTCAGCACCCCAGAAGCCGAGCCTGCGGACACGTTCGCCATGACACTTCGGCCCTACCAGAAGCAGTCTCTCCATTGGATGATGGCGAAGGAGAAGGATGAGAGAAGCAGTCGGGAGCCTTCCATGCACCCCTTGTGGGAGGAGTACACTTGGCCTGTCAAGGACGTTGATGACAAGGACCTGCCTCAGGTGGAAGGCCAGTCCAAATTCTACGTCAATCCGTACTCTGGCGATCTTTCGCTCGACTTTCCCGTCCAGGAACAGCACTGCCTGGGGGGCATCTTGGCCGATGAGATGGGTCTGGGCAAGACGATTCAGATGCTCAGTTTGGTTCATTCTCACAGATCCGAAATTGCTCGAAGAGCTCGTCGCTCGACCGGTGGCATCTCCAATGTGAATCAGTTGCCGAGGCTGGGTGCGAACTCTGCCAGCGTCCTCGCGGCACCTTGCACAACTCTGGTTGTCGCGCCGATGTCACTTCTCGCGCAGTGGCATAGCGAGGCTGAAAAGGCGTCGAAGCAAGGTACCATGAAGATTGAACTCTACTACGGCAACGAGAAGGCAGATAACCTGCAAGCTCTGTGCAGCAGCGCGAATGCGTCCAGCGCCCCCGATCTCGTCATCACCAGCTACGGAGTCGTCCTGTCAGAGTTCAGCAGCATTGCGGCCAAGAATGGCGACAAGTCATTTCACAACGGCCTGTTCTCGCTCAGGTTCTTCCGCGTCATTCTTGACGAAGCCCATCACATCAAAAACAGGGCCTCCAAAACCGCCAGGGCCTGCTACGAGATATCTGCAGATCACCGGTGGGTACTAACGGGAACGCCGATCGTGAACAAGCTCGAGGACCTGTTCAGCCTGGTGCGTTTCTTGGGCGTGGAGCCCTGGAACAACTTTTCTTTCTGGAAGACGTTCATCACGGTTCCGTTCGAGTCTGGAGACTTTGTACGCGCGTTGGACGTGGTGCAAACGGTTCTGGAGCCGCTGGTCATGCGACGAACGAAAGATATGAAGACACCTGACGGACAGCCCCTGGTCCCCCTTCCACCGAAGAGTATAGAGATTGTCGATGTGGAATTGTCGAGGACCGAGCGGGATGTCTATGACTACATTTTCACCCGCGCGAAGCGAACCTTCTCCAAGAATGTCGAAGCCGGGACGGTCATGAAGGCATTCACAACCATCTTTGCTCAGATTCTGCGGCTCCGTCAATCCTGTTGCCACCCAGTTCTCGTGCGTAATCGAGATATTGTCGCAGACGAAGAGGAAGCTGGAATTGCGGCGGATCTGGCAGCGGGACTGGCCGACGACATGGACCTCGAGGCCCTTGTCGCACGATTCACGGCCACAACCGACGACGCCGCCAAGGACAACTATGCTTTTGGTGCTCATGCGCTCGAGGAAATCCGAAACGAGGCCGAAAAAGAATGCCCTTTCTGTTTCGAGGAGCCCATGAACGACCAGACTGTCACTGGCTGCTGGCATTCGGCTTGCAAGAAGTGCCTGCTTGATTTCATGAAGCATGAGACCGATCGCGGCGTCGTGCCAAAATGCTTCAGCTGCCGTGAGCCGCTTAACCAGCGCGATCTCTTCGAGGTGGTGCGGCACGACGATGAGGAAGGTGGTTTTTCTAAGCCTCGCATCAGCCTCCAACGTCTTGGGGTCAACCATTCCTCGGCCAAGGTGGCGGCGCTGATATCCTATCTACGAGCGCTGAGGCGAGAGCACCCCAAGATGAAGTCTGTCATTTTCTCGCAGTTCACATCATTCCTGTCTCTCATCGAGCCTGCGCTGTCCAGGGTCAACATTACGTTCCTCCGCCTAGATGGAAGCATGGCGCAGCGAGCGCGAGCTGCAGTCTTGGAGCAGTTCACGGAGAAGAAGGGGTTCATGGTTCTCCTCATCAGCTTGCGGGCGGGCGGTGTTGGGCTGAACCTGACGAGCGCCGGTAGGGTATTCATGATGGACCCCTGGTGGAGTTTTGCCGTAGAGGCACAGGCGATTGACCGGGTGCATAGACTGGGGCAAGAGGGCGAGGTGCAGGTCAAGAGATTTATAGTCAAGGACACAGTCGAGGAGAGGATGCTCAGGATCCAGGAGAGGAAGAAGTTTATGTGAGTGTCGCCGTCTGCGTCGTCGGGACGAGATTGCTAACACGTGTTGCAGTGCGACTTCGTTGGGAATGATGAGCGACGAAGAGAAGAAGCTGCAGCGAATCGAGGACATCAAGGAGCTCCTGAGCTAGCGGGAGACGGAACACGACGGGTAGATGGGCGTTAATTGCGAGATTCGTGCCGAATCTGACCTGCGGGCGCAAACGTATCTTGGGAATGGGTATAGATTTCAGCGTCGCACACTCGGCGGATGGGTTCACGAGTTGTCAAATTTGGCCGGAAGCCCGGCAGCATAGTGTTTGAACACGGCCGTATTCAACGCCCGCCCCTTCTATTGTTCTCAATTTCCGAGCCGACTTTTTTACTTGAGAATGACATGCTTGATAGCCCCCTTCTCCCTTTCGTCGCCAAACAGGTCGATATTCCACTTGGGCTGGTCTGGAAAGTCAAGAGTCAGCGGCGCTGCCACCACCTCGCAGCGGGGCGGGAAGAGGGCGTCTGCAAACGTACAAGTCATGGGAACGTTGAAGCGCTGGGGCTTCTCGCCGAGCTTCTCGAGCGCCTTGATGGCCTCCTCGTCGAGGTCGGCCTCCTGGAAGTTCTCGCGGATGCGCGCGGCGGTGACGCTCTTGGGGATGACGGTGTGGCCGCCGAGCTGGGACCAGGCGAGGATGACCTGGGCGGGCGTGACGGTCTTGCCGGCGCTGCTGGACAGGCGCTCGGCGATGGCCTTGACCTCGGGCGTGTTCACGAGCAGGGGCACGTTGACGGAGTTGTTGCCGAACGCCGAGTAGGCGGTGATGACGATGTGCTTCTTGGCGCAGTACTCGACGAGAGGGAGGTTGGGGACGCGCGGGTGGCGCTCAATCTGGTTGACGGCGGGGACGACGCCCGTTTCTTGGATGACGCCCTCGAGCTGTAGCGAAAGTCAGAGCTGCCCATTTCCCCCTCGAAACGAGCAGGAGAATCGGAAGGCTTACGTGCTCAATGGAAAAGTTGGAGACGCCCACGGATCGGGCTTTGGACTTGGGGAGCTCGGTCATGGCTGCAAGTCGGCCGGCGTTAGCGGCAGAGAAAAGGGTGTTTCGGGGGGCGTGCAGGTGTCCATCTGCCTACCTTTCCAGGTCTGGGAGATGGAAACGTCGCTGTTAATGTCCACCTCGGTGTCGTTGAGTTTGGGGAAGAGTTCGTCGCCGGGCTTGAAGGCAACGGGCCAGTGAATGAGGTAGAGCTAAACGTCAAGTCTCCCCGTTAGCCAAGGCTTCCACTTCAGACCTGATGCAACTCCTTGCTGCGCGGAGGGTACGTACGTCGAGGTACTCGAGCTGCAGCTCCTCGAGGGTGTCGTCGAGGGCGGCGGCCACATCCTCGGGCCGGTGCTTGTTGTTCCACAGCTTGGAGGTGATGAAGATGTCCTCGCGCTTCAGACCGGGCACCTCCTTGAGCGCGCGCTGGATGCCCTGGGCCACCTCGCGCTGGTTGCCGTAGATCTTGGCCAGGTCGAGGTGGCGATAGCCCGTCTTGAGGGCCTCGAAGACGCCGGCGCCGACCTCGCCAGGGGCGGCCTGCCAGGTGCCGTAGCCGATCTGCGGCATCTTGTGGCCCGTGTTGAGCGTGACGGTCCTCCCGGAAGACATGCTGGGCGACGGCGGCAGTTGCGAAGATTCCAATTGGGTCAATTGAGTTCAAGGTACAGGTGGTGGTGGTGGTGGTGGTAGCGGCGGTGGTGATGTAGGAGGGGAGGGAAGCTTCTGTGGGTACGTGACGACGGGAGGTTATATACAAGGTTTGACCTAGCCCCAGCTTCCCCGAAACGGTTCCCTCGAAGGTACATTATTAATTCTGGCCCGGACTTAGCGTCGAGAGCACGGCGAAGTGAGTCAGTGACGAGCTCGGACGGGGAGAGAGGATCCCCAGCCCAGACGTGCCCATGGCTGGTGGCCGCGGGACGCGGAGACATCACCACTTACACCACGCGGCGAGCTCCCCCCCTCTCCCTGCCCCGCCATCAGAAACTCGAGGAAAAGCTGGGAAGAGGAGGGGCAACACGCTGCGGGTTTTCTTGGACGGGGCCCGCCCCATTGCGTAGCGTGGGGGGCGTTGACGAAGGGGTCCATACTCCATAGCATCATGTTAGTGCGAGTAGGGTAGGGTGAGAGTCGCCCCGTGCTACGGCCGGAGCCAAGCCAACTCCAGGAGAGCCACGGCTGGCGGCTCATGCCCCCAATTGGGACCGCCTGCCGTCGCTCGTTGGAGGCTCGCGATCCACCCAGCGGGCATCCCCTGACTGACAGGAATGTCGTCAAAGGTCGTCATCGCGGGTCGCCGAATTGGCGAGCCTGGTCGCCGCTAGCTCGCAAGGGCAATTGGCTGCACTGGCGTTACCGTTACCCGCCGTTGGGGGGCGTCGGCTTGTACCTGCCTCGTGGCGAGCGGACAGGAGAAAAGACGACAGCCATCAGGGTCCTGGTTGCGGTCTCCGCCTACCTTATGCTGGAAGCAGCTTGCTCAAACGCTCCATCATCTGATTTGCAAGTACCTAATTACTCGACAACGTAGCCGCAGACACGACGTTACTCGCTGCAGAGAGCGTGGAAGTGTCGCTGGCGGATCGTGGATCGTGTGTTGCGGTTACAGATGCCGGAGGGCAAAAGTCTCCCGTCACCTCACCTCAAACTCTCCGCTGTGTAGGTCACCTGTCGTGCCACCACCACCCAAATCGCCAATTAGCCGCCAGCGCAGCGGGACGAACTGCGTCCACGACAAACAGTCCCGTAAGTGATTGTTTGGCAGAGTCACTTACAGGCAAGGCCAGCAGCTTTCCCGTCTGCAGCGCCCCGTGCGACACATTCCCTTAGATCTCCTGACTCCCAATCCCCGCCTGCCAATGCTCCCCGGCCAGGAGCATCCATTGCCTTTTCCTATGGCGTTCCGGCCGGCTTGGTTGCCTGCTCTTCCCGTCTGCTTGTGGCGCCGCGTGACCAAGATTCACTCGCCGTAAACCTGCGGCGAGGTGTTTGTCAAGCCGATGAGGACAAGTGCGTCTTCCGGTGACGGGCAAATCGAACTCGCAGCGCCGCTTCCTTGTAATTGATCGGGATAGATTCCCGGCTTTAGGCAAACTCTGCCTCACCGATGAAGTGCTCCAAGTTGCTCATGCTGACGGCCGTTTTCGTTTGTCGGCTCGTCAGAGGGCGCACAAGTGATTGCGAAGTCGGGTAGAGCACAACTCTTGTGGCAGCTGTCTATCCGCGAACCGCGAGTGAATTGTATGAAAGCGAGGAGAAGGATTGGGAGGTATGAATCCTCGCATGGGTGGGTATATAAGCCGATTTGTTCGAAGGTTGAAGCCATCATGATAAAAGCACAAAGCTTTCCCCCGGCTTTTTGCAGCAAATTCCATCTCGCGAACGTCCTGAAGCAAACAGGAACTGGTCACCATTCGTCTCGAGCCTGGATGCCACTCCTCCGCAAATTCATGGATTCTTTCAAAGACCCTGCCTGCATTAGGTGCGGGCACGAGATCTACACAATCTACCGCCGAGACGACAACAACTCACTTCTCGTTGGTGTCCTGGTCACTGCCGCTGTCGTCATACCCGGAATCTTCCTCGTGTGCTGCTACTTCAAAGGGCGTTGCAGGGTGCCTGGAAGGCATCATGGCGACCGTCATCGACGACGTAGGAGGAGTGGGGCCAGGAGCAATGTTTATCAACTTGGTGACCGCAGCCGCGAACGGGGCCGGGGGCTCGGCAGAACCGGCGGAGGTGTCCATGGTCACAGCGACGAGAATGGCCAACTTGATCCTGATCTCCGAGGAGGCGTCGTCGAGATTATCGATGCGGATGGGACGAACCCCATGGTGGTGCCCATGGACCTGGAGCAAACAGGGCCAACAGTACCCGAACGGGTGCGCGCTCGCTGAGGTGCCCAACAGCATGTGAACTCGACGCAGCCACGGATGTTCCTTGTGGAGGTCTGAACGGCTGGAGGCCAGTACTGATGCAGTTCTACCGAGGAGATTGCCCGCACCACGGCGGTGGAATCCGCCTTGGGCACGTTCATGCGGGATGCAAGGCCGGGAAATTGCGATTCTCAGGTGCTGGCTGCCACTTGAGGATTTTGCAAGTGAGATAAATAAAGCATTTCTTTCAAAGAGCGTAAAAGAACATGGCTGCTGTAATTAGATGGCGAGATCGTTCCACCATACCTGTCTGTAAGCCCCAGGTTGCGATCATGTACAATCCGCCTTCACAAAACACCCCAAGAATTATGCCGTGGTTCATATACTTCGAAGTAATGTACAAAAACAAATGTCGCTCTGCCTGCAGTAGCCATGTCAACTCCGGTTTGATGAGGGAGGGGGATGAGCAACGCCGGCTTACCTACGAGTCACTCATCTGAACCGCCAGAACTCAACAAGAGGATCAACCGCCTTCTTCCGCCGGAGCTGGTGGTGCCGACGCATCGGCCGGTGGCGGAGGGCCGGCTTCGGAGCTCTTTGAGCTCTTACTGCTCCGGCTACTCTTGGAGCTCTTACTGCTTGACGGTTTGTGCCGTCGACCCCGACGCTTGCGGGATGAGAACTTGATAGAGAAGCGGTAGATGTAGAGAAATACGCAAAGGACCACGACAAAGACTCCCAACACAACCCCGACGACGATGCCGATTTCAGCGTTCGTGTTGTCCGTCGGGTTGCTCGAGAACTGTCGACTCTGAAGCGTGTTCTTGGCGTCCAACATTCGGCGGTCGAGATGCCCGACCAGCGCTCTTCTGGACACAGACAACGATCCAACCAGAGATGCAGACAGCTTCTCCCTGCGGTTTGGCGCCAGGGAGATGGCAGTTGCGCGAAGAGGCAGTGGGATATACATTCACCTAGGGCGTGCCTCGCTCGCAAGGTTCCGGCCTCTGGTCAAACGGCGGGGGGGGCAGGATATTAGGACGCACTGATGGGGTGGATACGAGGAGTCGCAAAGAAAGACGGAGAGGCATAAAGGAATCATGGGCGAGATGCAGCAGGATCGGCGTCCTGCTGTCTCTGCGTAGGTGTTCGTCGTGACAGATGGCGCGCTTATTAGTACGCAGGATGCAGATTCCACCCCTGCTTGTCACCGCGCCCAGCACGATGGTCGGGAGGCTCGCTCAAATGGATGAAGCTGTAAGGCCACCGCATCAATAGGGGGCGCGTATGCCGCTTGCATGCAAGTGGAAATCTCATGTGGCGACCAAAGAGCAGCTTGCATGCAGGTTCGGCATGGTTGGTATATCACAAGCGAGGGCCGCGAATTCCGTGATAAGGCCAATGACAAGCTGTGGGGTAGAGCAGAGGAACACGAGTCCCAATCAATCGGAATTGGGGCGGCCAAAGGATGGCATGCTATGAGGAGCGACATGGCGGCATGCCGGTGGGGTGGGTGAGAAGGCATCGTGAAGGGTCCGGAAGGGCACGGTTGATGGCCGCGCATCACGAAAATTGGCTGGACATGATGCGAGCCATGGCACCCAGGCCACCGGTTGCAACGGCGTTGAGCAGCAGCACCGCTCAGCGTCACTTGCTCTTGTTCCAGCGGCCATTCCGAGCGCGCCATCTGGGAGACATGTTGAGACGAGGAGACCGGAAGCCGCGAGCAGAGGTAATCGTGGCCGCCGGCGTTGGAAGCCAAGCCAGCTGGAGACCAGCGGCATGCAGGTCTACGACGCTTGTGGCATGCGACCACATGTTATGCAGGACAACTCATCAGCCGAACCCCGACTCCGGCGCTTGGTCGGGGCGCAGACCAGCCCCCAACCGTGTAGCAGCATCCGTCGTGTCCATCGTGCGCGAACGCAACTAGTCGCAGAGGCCCAGGCCGGGGAGGGGCGGGTCGGGCAGCGCTGGCGAGGTCACGATGTTGGCGCGCCCGGGGAATGAAGGGTTAGGGACAGAATGGGCGCATGGTTGGGTGGCCTGCCGGTTGGGTGTGGATTGGGCAGGATTGAGACGGCGGCGATGTATCCATGCGAGTATCTAATTAGGCGCCATGCACGATGTGAGCGTGCTGGACCTGGCTGGTGGCTGGAAGCAAAGAATCAACGATGGTGTTTGACGATGGGTGTCTCGGAGTGAAATCGGCAGCTCTGTGAGAAGCCAGCCGATGTACTCATAGCATGTTGGACGAAGTTGCCTGAGGCATGGTAAGAGTTGGAATGCGGAGGTCGGCGCCGGAGCCGACAAATGTAACTACTCCGCACGGAGTAAAATGAGCAACAAATGCCCCTTCCCACCCTCCGTCGACCACGCACAGCCGGCTCACGGCCCAAACGCAGCCCAGAAGACACCACAATCAACAACGGCGGCTTTCTGACCTGGCATCCATCCAAGCGCCGCCTGCTCAGCTCGGCGCAGGGATGGCCTGCGACCCCCACTACTCGCACACAGCATCCTGCGCAAGGCAGCACATCCGGTGATGGAACTTCCACGACCGTGATCCATGGCTGCCAACGTTAATCGCATCTTTCGCCAATGTCTTCGCCTCGTGTCCAATGCATCTCATCAAGCAATTCGGACAGCTGCCGGCTTTGACGGATCGCTCTTCACATGAACTCCAAAATGGAAATGAGGCTCGAAACGCCACCCCTGCACTTCTCAAACGCCGGCCCGCGCAGGCGTTCCAGAGACGCTGAGCTCACGCTCCTGTAACGGCCTGGACGGAGAGGCTTCCCAAGTTCCTGAGACGCACAGCCTCTCGCATTGGCCGTCTCTTCGCCCCCGAGGCCGCAGGCACCGCGGCCGATCCCGTGTTCATGCCTCTCCGTGCTGTTTCGAGTTGCACCGCGTTGCTTCCCCTTTCAGCTCTCGATACAGGCTGTGTTCCTGCGCCATGGGTTGGACGATTCAGGTCATCCCTGGGCTGTTTCTGGGGCCGGCTGCCTTGGCTGCCGAAATTCTCCCCGTGCATAGTGACCGTTGGTGGCAATGCCTGATATACTCAACTGCCTGCCCAGGGTCTAGAGCTTGCGTTATCTGTAAATTTGACGTTTGATGGCGCGCCGACTGAGGAAACCTCAGTTGTCTTTCAAAGTGCTAGTATGGCACCACTCTCCTTTCTCGCATTCTTGACTCTGGCTTTGTCAGTTCATTCAAGGCCACAAAGTCACCATGACGCTCAAAAACGTGGAGAGCCAAATGCTCTTTCCATCACTGTGCCCTCGGCAAGATCCCTCCCGGTGGTCAGCAACGACATGTCCATGGGAACCCTGCCTGTCCCTCGAGGTTCAAAAAACTATTTCGTTAGCAGCGAGCCATCTCGAGCAGCAGCCGGCTCACCCTTCGGGGCGCCCTCGAACGACGATGTCCGACGAAGCTTGCCCACCGATGAAGACGCATCGGGTATCCTGACTTTGCCTGTGATTCACGCCAAGCTACCAGAGTTGGACAAGCGAGGGGTTGAGAGTACGCTGGAGAATCGCTCCGACGTAGCCTATTACGCCGAACGTAAGGCTGCCTTGAACAGGGTGTTGGTTGCATGCTAACCCAGGTATCATAGTCAATATCGGCAACCCTCCTCAAAAGGTCTTTGCCCAAATAGACACTGGGTCATTTGAGCTTTGGGTAAACCCAGACTGCAGAGGTCTGGCCGCCCCCGACCAAAGGTTCTGCCGGGCCATTGGGAAATACGATCCCACTCGCTCTTCGACGTCTGTGATCAGCAAGCAAGGCACCTCGCTGAAGTACGGCATTGGAGCCGCGAACGTTACCTATGTCGCTGACGACATCGCCCTGTCCGACTCTGCGAGCATGAAGAAGGTCCAGTTTGGAGTTGCTACCTCGAGCCAGGACCAGTTCTCCGGCATCCTGGGCATCGGGTACGGAAATGGCTTCACGATCCGGTACAACAACTTCATCGATGAGCTTGCACTTCAGAACGTCACGAGAACAAAGGCATTCAGCGTCGCTCTGGGATCCAAGGATGAAGGCAAAGGTGTCGTCGTCTTTGGAGGAGTCGACACATCGAAGTTTGGGGGCGACCTGGCGCCGCTGCCCATCATCCCAGCCTCGCAGTCTCCAGACGGCGTTCCGCGGTACTGGGTGACGCTCAAGTCCATCGCCCACACCGGCCAGGGTGGAAACTCTGCATCCCTCTCCAGCAAGTCCATGCCAGTGTTTCTGGACAC
Organism: Tolypocladium album; assembly: GCA_024341135.1. Classification (NCBI taxonomy): domain Eukaryota; kingdom Fungi; phylum Ascomycota; class Sordariomycetes; order Hypocreales; family Ophiocordycipitaceae; genus Tolypocladium; species Tolypocladium album. The sequence continues at coordinate 207,117 of JALHCF010000133.1, forward strand.
GGGCGCCACGCTTACCCTGTTGCCGCCCGACGTGACCAAGGCCATGGCGACGGCGCTGAACTCCACCGAGATGGACCTGAACGGTTTTTATATCGTCGACTGCGGACTGGCCAGGACGAACGGAACAATTGATTTCGCGTTCGATGGCGTCACCGTCAGGGTGCCGTACAAGGAGATGCTTCGCGAGATTCAGAGCCAACCGCCCATGTGCTACCTGGGCGTCATGCAGAGCAACATGTTTAGTCTGCTTGGCGACACATTTCTGCGGTCCGCATATGGTGAGTAGGGGCTGGTTTCCTTCGTTGGGAGCTGCCCGCAGAGGCTAACGTGTCCAGTCGTCTTTGACCTCAGCGCCAACATGACTTACATGGCCCAGTACACCAACTGCGGCTCAAGTCCCAAGTCGATCAACGCGTCTTCTGACCTCAAGAGCCTGTCCGGAACATGCAACGGAGGACAAAAAGCCGTAAAGGGCGTTGACAGTGCCTCAGACACGGAAAAGACGGGAGACAAAAAGGACAGCGCAGCGGCCAGCGTACGCGGGGGGGCGGTCTGGCTGGGAGCTGCGGCTGGCACCTTGGCATTTGCATTTGCACATGGCGTACTATAAGACAGCGGGACTGCAAGAAATGAAGCATTGCAACGGCGTTATGGTGTCCATCGGGTGGTGCGTCGCAGCGGGAGGACTCTGGTCTTGGTTTTGTCTTGCACCAGCGAGCAACAGCGACACGCTTACGAGTTGATTATATCAGAATTAACCCGATGTTGTGATGATGACTGACTGACATTGTCCTGAGCACTATCCATATGCGTGAGTCGGTGATGGATGGAGGGAAACATTGCACGGGATCAAGACAGGTAAGCGTGCAGGAGTATAAATTGCATGTATTAGGGCTCTGTCAGAGGAACAAAAGAAGGCGCACGAACAAGCACCGTCGAAGCCTTAAGAGCGCTTCAACGCCAGTCTATAATATACCAAACCCATCACCAGAGCAAAAACGCCCGCTCGTCCGCCCCTAGGATATCTCATATTTTCCGCCTTGATATTCGCCTCCACTTCGAGTCTCGGAGATGCGTGGACAAGCAATCACCAGGTCAAGCCGACGGCCTTGCCCTCGTACTTGCTGGCCGTCTCGGGGCTCTGGACGAGGTTCTCGAAGATCCAGCGGCCGACGTCGTCGCGGGAGATGGTGTAGCCGACCTCCTTGTGCTCGATGCCGTCAGGGCCCTCGACGTGGACGCGGATCTTCTTGTCGGGCTTCTCGCCGTCGACGAGCAGGCTCGGGCGGACGCTGACGAAGCGCTCGCCGCTGCCGAAGAGGGCCTTCTCGGCGACGCGCTTGTCGGCGTGCGGCTGGTGCAGGGCCCAGTGGTAGAATGGCACGAGGAGCAGCGGCACGTCGCGGCCGTGGTCGGAAATGCCCGTGGTGCTGACGATGGCGAGCAGCGGGCGGCCGTCGGCGCCGTCGGCGCGCAGCCGCGCGAGGGCCTCGAGCAGCGTTGCCATGCCCTTCTTGCAGACGTCCGGGTCGTCGAGGGTCATCTTGGGCATGCTGAGGACGCCGCCGATGGAGAAGACGACGTTGTCGACGAGGCGCCCGGGCGCCGAGGGGGAGGCGAGGACGGAGGCGACGGCGGCGGCGTCGTGCGCGTTGCCCTGCTTCAGCACCAGGTTGGCGGGCTTCTCCGGGAACAGAGCCTCCATCTTTGCGGGCGTGCGGCACAGGGCGACGCACGTGTGGCCGGCGGCGACGGAGCGGCGGAGCGCGGAGAGGCCGCAGCCGCCCGTGGCGCCGAGGAAGGCGATGGTCTTGGTGGACGAGGACATGTTGGTCGTTGGGGGCGTCGAGGTTGTGTGGGTGAGAAGCGTGGACGAGAGGGAGGCCGAAGGGTTGCTTCTGGGACGTGTAAGACTGAAGGCTGGTGATGTAGCGATGACGTTTTCGGTGTTCGTCGAGTGTTGCTCCGGAAGGAGATGCCTGGTTGGAATGCCTAGCTGCCTTGAATGCTGATGCGATGATGAGCTTCTGTTGCGAGTCTGTTCCCTCCTGGCGTCGCCGGGGCTGCTTTATATCCTTTTCGACAAGCCCTCGTGGCCGAGCGAGCGTCTCGCCGACCTGCCCTGCGCGGCGCCGGTGGGAGGCGTGGGGCCGGTCTCCAAGGCCCGGCGAGGGCTCCGCATCCCGGTACGGTGGCGCTCTTAGCAGCGCGCTCCTGCACGCCGCCAGAGAGGCGGGCGGACCCGGGGTAAGCACTAGCACGACGCAGGTAGCCGGGTCGGCTGTTGCTCCGGGTGGCGCTGTGGCGCCGTCCTTCGCGCCTTCGCCTCGCGGGCGTCGCGACGACACGCGGCAGGGGCGAGGCGAGCGGGACGCCTGCCCTTGCCCTTTCCAGCCCTGCGAGGCTGCAACGGGGGCGCATGACGCATGCGAGCGCGCTTCTGTTCTTGCGTTGCGCCGCCTCGCGCGTCTGCCGTCTCGTGAGCCCAGCCGCTCCCCAGCGCCTCTCGCATCTGCACTCGCAACTGGCAAGCCACAGTTTGGCTGCGGCCGCACGTGGCCCTGCGACGACCAACCTGCAGGTCTGCTTGGGTCGCGTCGACGGCCCCGTGGCGGGGCCGGTGGTGCGGCCGGCCACAAGGTTGTCCCATCCGGCCCCAGACTCGGGAGCTTGGGCGCGCGAAGCATGCCGCTCCCAACGTCGTGCTTCAACAGCGCACCGTGTCTCGCCTTCTCGCCATGGTTCACGACGAGAGAGCGACTGGGCTCTCCACCTCGCTTATACGCTTCGCGACTCCGTCACAACGCAATTTTACGCGCAGCTCTGGAATCATGTCGGCCGGCGGCGCGGTCATCCTGCGGATGCGAATGCTGGTCGGCACCGTCGTCGCACGTTTATTTTTCCCTAGGACCAATGCCAGCAAGGTGCCGTTGCTCGCAAGGATCCACTCATCACAGCAAATGTCAAGTCCCGACCAATTTGAGATGGAAGGACGGCAGTTCCGCATCGCTCTTCTTCCGACATTCGCAGCCGAGACCTCAATTTCAATCTTGGGTTGCGTTCATGACTCAGCCGTCGACCACGTCACCGAGAAATTGGCAAACCTCATCAAATATGTCAGGCTGTTTCATGCCCCTCAACGTCATGTTGCTCTATTGCCTCACTTACACCGCACCACGTTCACCACATCGTCGCTGCGGCCATGCGTGTGCGCCCTACTGCTCTGTTTCCGTCCCAAGCCTCCTCGAAGAGAACGGACGACCTCGCGGTCATTAGGACCCCCAGAATGTTATGTCAAAAGCCAAAACCATGGCGTGCAAAATGCGCAAGCAGAAAGAAAGGTAAATACAATGCAAGCAGCCATTAACTGTATGCCCCCAAGCAACTAGGAACACCGACCAAACGAGTGCCTCCGTTTAACGATCCGGTTCGCCACGGCGGACAACGCAAGAGCTGCTTACAGCCAGTACAAGGCGACGCCGGCGATGATCATGGCCAGCGCGCTCGCACTCGCCTTGGTGCTGCCGCTCTTGCCGCCGTTGTTGTTGTTGCTGCTGCTGCTGCTGCCGCAGTTCTGGCTGAAACCACTGGTTCCGCAGCTCGAGCTCCCGCCCGTGGGCTGGCTAGAGGCGGAGCTTCCTCCGTTGCCGCCGCCGCCAGAGCCGCCAGAGCCGCCCGAGCCGCTGTGGTCCTGGCCGCCCCCCGAAAGGCCGCCGGGGATGTTGTTCTGCGTCTTCGAAGGGTTGGCTGCGCTGGACGAAGGCGACGACTTGTCCGGCTTGCCCTTGTCCATGTCGAGCCCCGAGGCGTCCAGGGAACCCATCACCGTGCTCTTGTCACCGTCGACGACGGTGTCGTTGGTGCCCTTGGCGTCGCTGAACGTGTAGCTGGTCTTCTTGTTGGTGCCCGGGGCGCTCGTGGCGTTGTAGCACTCGATCGACACCTCTTCGAACTCGGCGTAGAAGTAGCCGGCCTGCTTTATGTCGTCGGCGTTCCAGTCGATCTCGCCGCCAGCCCAGTCGATGGTGCCCTTGGCGTTGCTCGCCAGGCCGCCGGGCCAGATGGAAAGCTGCACGCGTGCCGGCGTCTGCGGGAACATCCACTGCTGGCTGGTCTCGTTCCAAGTGTCCTTGCGCTTCTTGGTGCGGCCGACCTGGCCGTCGACGAGCCAGTCGATCTGGTCGGGGGTCCAGCGGATCTCGTAGTCGTGGAAGTTGTGGAACGTGTCCGACAGGGAAATGTTGCCCGAGTTGTGATAGTCGGGAATTCCCTGGAAGTAGTAGTTGGTCTGGGCCGTCTCCAGGTCCACTCCAACAAACTCGTAGTCAATCTCGTCCTTGACGTCCGAGAGCAGGATGAAAGCCGTCACGACGCCCTTGCCGCGGCTCGTCTTGAACCTGGCCTTGACGTTGCCGTACCACATGTACGACGTCGACGCGAGCACGGTGCCGACGCTGTTCTTGGGCATCGTCAGCAGCACGTTGCCGTTGCGCTGGGCTGGCTCGCCCTGGGCTACCCAATCGGCCTTGCTGGCGTCGCCGAGGTAGCTGCCAATATCGACGATGCTGTCGAGATTCTTGAATGTCGTCGTGGTGCTCTTGCAGACAGGCTCCGGGGCGCACGAGTCGAGCGAGAAGGACATGCGCGGGTCGCATCCGCCGAGGCAGTACGCGCCGACACCGCATTCGCCATATTCTACACGCCCGTCAGCGTCGGCTCATCTAAGCGACTCACGATAAAATCATGGGAGATGGCTACTTACGGGAGCAGCACGGGGAGTCCTTGGGGCACTTGTTGCCCAGGCCGCACTTGGTTCCCGCGAGAACAGTCCAAGCGCCCAGGAAGGCGGCAATCGTTGCTGAGCGCCGCATCTTGACGAAAGTCTGCGCCGTGAAGGGGAGAATAGAAAATCGGAAGTGGTCCGACCGTTTCGAGGTCCTGATTGTAGGCAAGCGAATGATCGTGTCTCAGCTGAGTGAGTCACCCTATTCTTTCCCTCGACGCCACGGATTGTTTATTTGCGGGCCTTGACGCGGAATGCAAAGGCGATTGCTGTCAATGACTCTTTAATGAGAGCTCTCGCGTGTCCCGTCAGTCGGCCTAGAGTGTCTGCAGCACTAACAGGCAGGGATCAGGACCCGAGGCGATTGTTGCGCGCTGGTTGGCTCCAAGACGGAAGCGATATGCAGTCGTCGACAACCACGGGCGCGGCTCTGGGCACGGGAGGCGCAGGAACACAGCGTCTCGGCTCCGCGGGGACGTTTGACGAACAAGGACGGGGATGGGCGTCTCGTAAGGCGGTGCTACACGCCAGCGACGCAAGTCGGTGGTACGAAGACTGGGAACGGCACACGCGCGCACGCACTTGCGCTTTTGCTTTTGCTAGAACGAGCGACAAGGAACAGCTCAACGACACGCTGATGCCTTCTTTTCGAAAGTGCAAAAACGACCGTGGGGACTGGAGTAGAAGGGCGATGCAGGGGACGACCGAGGGAGGCGAGGGAGAAAAGGAGCTGGAGCAATACGACGGCGGGTCGCATGTACGTAACTAGAACGGGTGGAGATTGGCCCAGCCTTAGCTCGAGTTCCAGCCCTGTTAGGCTCTTCAGCTCCCAAATACGAAGTGGAAAACGGCAACGGCAAGCCGATAGGGCAGCCGTTGCGCTATTCACGACCGTTCAGCTCTTCGTCATTGGTCAGACCCTGGGGCGCCGTCGACAGCCCCCCGCACCACGCCGGCTGTCTTGCTGGCCCACCGGCAATGCACTCTGCATCTCAAACGAGACTACTGTACGGAGTACAAGTACGAGTATGCTTTTCGTCAACTATGAGTGTGTACGGTGTATCGACCCTTCTACAACTGTCCGCCAATGCTTCACTTCGCCTTGCGCCGCGCCTTGAACGTCTTGAGTGGGTCGCCCTTCCGGCTGCCGACCTTGAATGTCCCGCGCTTCGTTCCCTTGCCCTTCCTGTGCCCGCGCACCTTGCCCGCCTTTCTCAGCGGCACGAAGCCGATATCGTCTTCGGTCAACGCCTTCTTGCCTTCTTTGGGTAGCAGGTATTCTGGGATGTGCTTCAAATGGGCTTGCTGCCTGGCTGTTCTCAGCTCGCCGTCGTGACGAAGGTGGTTGATTTCAGAAGGGTTCTCTTCGAAATATCTAGCAGCACAACCCCGTCAGTCAACGCCTTCCCGGTGGCGGGATCGGTAGAGAAATGGCCGGATCCACGTACCTCTTGAGCTTCTCGCTCTTGAGCAATTCTTGCCGCAGCTCCCTTGTTCGGGCCTCGCGTACGGCAACCTTGGTGACGGCTCGCAGGGCGTCGTTCATGCGGTACCGGAATGCCTCTACCTGCTTCGTGTTGAAGTTGTAGGGCTTGATCTCCTTCCCCTTCTTCGCTTGTTGCCTCGTGATCCTGGCCAGAACCTTCTCATCGTTCTCGGCAGTTGGCGTTGTCGTGGGCATGTGCTTGCGGTACAGCTCTTTCGGCACGACAAACGACAGAGCCATGCCTGCCTGCCCGGCTCGCGCTGTTCGCCCTATCCTGTGGGTGTAGGACGAGGCGGATGTGGGAAGGTCAAAATTGATTACTGCTGCCACGTTCTTGAAGTCGATGCCTGTCGTCGGGTGTTAGCGTGCGATGGTGTTCCGGTTAATGGCTAGGCATCGCCTACCTCTGGAAACGCCATATTCCTTGTCACGGCTGGACATCTTGCGTTTCTTCTTTGGCTGCTGTTCATCCTTGTCTGCGGAATCCCCCCCTTGCTCTGCATTTCCGTCTTGGGCGTCCTCGTCATCCTTTTCCTCATCCGCCCTTTCCTCATTGCCAAGAACTTCCTTTTCGTCCGACGCGATGATGATGTCGTAAACGTTGCGGTTGAACTCCTCGACGACGTGGAGTCTCGAGTTGACGGGAAGCTCGGAGTTCAGAATGCAGCTCCTGATGCCAAACTGCTCAAAGAACAGCTTGACGCGGTAGCAGCGATCCACGTCACCAACAAAGATGATGCACTTGCCCTTTACCAGCTGGAGCTTGAAGATGACGTAGGCCAACAGAAACTTTTCGTCCTCGCCGCACCTGGAGAATTGTTAGTGCTCAGGGAGAGGCATGTTGCGGGTGCACGTGGGGGCCTACTTTGTGACCAGCTGCGTCACACCCTCGCCCTCGGCGTCGGGCTCCTCGAGGTCGAGCAGAGTCGGCACGTTGCTTCTGTAGAAGATCTTCTTCAACGAGTCCACCTCGGTCGTCAGAGTCGCGCTCATCATGACTGTCTGTATGCCCTTCGGGATCGACCACGACAGGTTCTCCAAATCCTCATCGTAGCCATATGACAGGAGGAGGTCGGCCTCGTCCAAGACCAAATGGGAGAGCTTGCTCACGTCGAGAGCAGAAGAGTTTGACTTGACGTTATACCACGCCCGCGCGGGCGTGGAGATGACAACATCGGGCGACGTCGACAGCAGAGACCGTTGTACAGCGTCGGAGAGCTTGTCCGTCAGCTTGACAGCTCGGACGTCCTTGGCGCAGAAGGCGGAGAGGCTTTCGATGGCCTTGAAGACTTGGTCTGCGAGTTCGCGGGTCGGCACCAAGATGAGAGCTGAGGTGGCAGTGCCTGCATCGGCCTGGGTAACCATTAGCACGTTGATCGAAGCGCCAACGACGGGGACGGGGACGGGGACGGCCTACGCTTTTGCGTTTCAAGACTCCGGCGAGGACCGGCAGAAGATAGGCCGCCGTCTTTCCGGAGCCGGTCTTTGCCTTGCACAGCACGTCTTGGCCATTGAGTGCCAGCGGTATCGCCTTGCGCTGTACGAGAGTCGGCTTCAGGTAGCCTTCCTCGGCGACGGCCTGCACCAGCCTCGGGTCGAGTCCCAGGTCAGCAAAGCTTGTCTCTTCTTCTGGCCTCTCGCTCTTTCCGGACGATCGCGCCTTGGGCTCCGGCGAGGGCACGCCGTTCTGGTCGAGCTTTCGCTTCATGGCTGCTGCGTGTCTCGTGCGATTGCCGCGAGAGGGAGGCACTTCTGCGTCGTGCTAGAAAAATGTATCGACCTCAAAAGCCTGCACCAAAAAAAAATCACCCCGGCGTTCCAGCGAGGTACGTACTCACCTCTCCACACGTGGTGGGGTCGACCTGGGACGTCAAGAGGGCGGGTCCGGGAACAGCCATGCAGCCCCTACCCTACAGCCAATGATGCACCGAATCGACTCCGTACGGGAAAGCCCTTCTCTTGAGGACGTATGCTGAGCCAAACCGGTCAAGTCGGGAATTCATGCTCGGGATTCTTTCAGGCTGGTCTTATGGATGCAGGTGCTGCTGGGCGCCCACAGTTCTCCCGAACGAGCACTCAGAGGCTGTACGAGTACAAGTTCATGGACGGACGGCTCGACGCGCGGAGCAGAGTTGCTGCCTTCAAGCTGGTACAAAGCTGAAGAGTCTCTCGAAATCTCCCCAAGTACGGGCCGAAGGCGTTTCTCGGGTGTCGATTTGCGTGTTAGCCCCTTGGGGGAGGTGGTCTGCCCTGAACGTTGTACTCGTCAAGTACCATACATGTTGCAGCCAAGTCCTCGTCCGATCCACACGGGAGCCGCCTGCAGCTGGTACCTGGTGCGCCGCCTTGTGGGGCCGAGCGTTGAGGCCCGACGCAGTACTCCGTACTGTACCTCCAGTCGAGGTCTCGACGAGTACCGTCCCTTTCGCGAAGCTAGCAAACGCGGGCGCTTCAAGAAATGAGAACTTGGGCATTGGGGGTATAACTATCTTCCCTCGAACCGAAACACTTTCCTCTTTGCCTTGAGGACATAGCTGCCTCGTGAGACACCTTGGTCCAGCTGCAGGTGCCCCCGCTGACAGGGGCGCAGTGCGCCCTCATGTGCCTCCACGCCTCATCCGCCATCAGCAATCTTCCCTACGTCGCCCTGCCATAAATTGGCCCCTTCAGCGGCGCTCGAGTAGCCCGGCGCATGACCTGCGAGTGATACCTCCAAGCGTAACACGCCCTCGCCTACCACCGTGGCAAAATCCCATCAAAAACTGGTTCCCAACTCAGAGATTGCGCGGCCAAACATAGAAACATCTAGGGCCGAAACAAGGCCGAAACAGAAGACGAGGAGCGGCAAGCAATCGACGAAATTGCACAATGAATGCAGCATGAAACAATCTCTTGCGCCCACCGAACCAGACCGTCCGCTTTCGTTTTCGTCTCGCCCTTTCCCAAGCAAAGTTTGGCCAAAGACTACTTCCGGACATTGAAGTAGGCTGGCAGGACGTAGCTCGCAAAGCCGCAACACCCATTGCGCTGGTCTTTCCCGCAATTAAAAAAATTTCGAATGTAATCAGATATAAGAAATAGACATCGCATCACGCGAGCTCATCCATGCCGTCGGCCTCATGCAACGAGCGGTCCGGACATGGAGGCGATGGTCACGCGACCGTTTCAAGCCTACCTCCCCTTCGCGTTGCTGAAGAGATCTGGAGTGCGGTTAGTAGGATATCCCTCATGACGCGCAACGTTGTAGCCTGGGCGGCCTCGACGACATGCCTGGGAAGTGCTCTTTCGCGTATTGCTCGCAAGCCTATGCAAGTTTAGCCTGTGCCTCGCAGAAAATCAGGCCGCGCGTAATCGACATACCTTGGCTGGCTTTCCAACCTTCTGGCCAATGACCTTCCATTTGTTGTTCTCGTACTCCTTGATGGCATTCAACAGGGCTTGGCTCTGCATGTGCATGTCAGTCGATTGTCGAGGCGCAAAAACAAAGCGGAAAGTCCCACCTCGTCTTCAGCAAACTCAGCATAATGCATATCCTATCACCGGTCAGCATGCGGCTATTCAACGGGCCACTTCAGCAGATTTTATATCGTACCTTGTACCAGTGCTTCTTCACCGAGCCCTCGGTTCTTGTTGGAAAGGTCTGTGCGGCATTAGTTGCCCGGTCTCACATCTTCTCCATCTGCAAGGCTCATACCTTGGCAATTTCCGCCCAGCTGTTGCCGGCGTCACGCATTTGCTTGAGGCGCAGCTCTTCTTGCGGCGTCCATGGGGTGTTGGTCCTGCTCTTCTTCGCCGGAGGCTGTGACACCGGAGTGGCATTGACGTCCTCCGTCGGGGCCTGAGGTTGGGCTGGAGGAGCTGACTGAGGGGCCGGGGGTGTCGGGACGGGAGGCTGAACCTGACTCGGGGTGACCGGAGGCGGGGGGGCTCCCGTAGCTGGGGACGGAGCGGCGTTCGGCGCCGGGCGTTTCCGCTGACGGCTCGGCTGCGCCGGAGTCTGGCTGGGGGTCTGCTGTTGAGGGCCGCCCGGAGCATTGGGAGACTGCTGCGCGACGTTCATGGGCGGCTGGACGGGCGTCGGGTGGTGCTGCTGCGCCATGTTGGGCTGGGGAGCGCCGTAGGGGAATTCCATCCGCTCATTGCGACGGGCCATGTCGGCCTGGTAGGGATGATTGCTGTTTAGGCACGATCATCAGCGTCGCTGTGCTTGCTGGTTTGGGAGGAGGAAGGGAGGAGGGGACCCGTCATGGCATCTGAGCGCACGAGGTCGCGACGTCGGACCAACCAAGAGCGGGCCGGTGCCTGCGGGAGGGCATCGTCAAGTGCGAGACGACGGCGGGCGACGCTGGCGAGGCCGTGGACCAGGCCAAACGGCGATGCATGATACACGGGCTTCCGACCGACCTCTCAAAGACCTTGACGGTCCGTCGGGCTGGGCCGGTCATGATTGAAAGGACGGGAAGGCAAGGGAAGGGAGCGGATGGGGACACACCAGATGCATGGGTGCAAGTAGCATCTTGGGGGCAATAGGACAGACAACAAGGTGATGCGAGGGCGCGCGGGCGGCGATGGGTCAAGGTACCAGGGACAAGGGAATGGTGTCGGTACTTACTGCATGTCGTTGGGCGGATGGGTGGAGTTGGAGTAGACGTACTCCGGCACTGGGCCGACCTGCCACTGCTGCATGATCTGGAGGTGGCGGGAACAAAGAGTCAGTGTCAAGTTGAGCGCAAGTAGATGAGCAAAAGCTCGGTCGGGTGACGGCGCAACGCGAGCGAGGCAAACGGGCAGCGCGAATGCGTGCTTGCGAAGGCGGTCGCGACACGGGGGGGGCTGTGTGCGTCCGCCCGTCGGCCCGTCAGCTCAACGCAGCGACGCGATGCGGCTGGTGTAGCCCAAGCAAGTTTTTTGGCGAGCGGCGACGCGTGCGACCGCGGTGGGCAAGACAACAGGGCGACGTCGACGAGGCTGTCTTCGTCGCGCGCGTTGCAAGAGATGGGGGAGGGACAAGGAGAAGAGGAAGCAATCGAACGGCGGTACTTACGGGCGATGTATTTTCTTGGGTCAGCGTGGCATGAAGCGCATCCGACGCGGAGAGGTTGTCGATTTTGCTTGGTCGCGCGAGAGAGCTGGGGGTGACAGGGAGGTCAAGGCCAGGTCGCACAAGTGGTCCGAGGCTCGGGGCCTAGTAATGGGGAGACGACAGAGCCACGGGTTTGCGTAATACGGGGCCTGCGCCTCGGGGGCAATTGGGTGGCTAGGCCTGGTGCAATGCGTTGGTGCGAGCAATGACGGTGATTAGCTGCGGTGGCTGGCGGGAGGAGAGGTGGAGGGTGAGATGAGGGCGCGGGCGGGAGAGGTGCAAGGCGGGCGGGATAATGAGCTTCCGGGGCGTGCTGGTTCAATTGAGCGAGCCGGCCGTGGACGGGGCAGTGGCTGGGCGAGCTCGTCAATGAAATGCGACAATTGACGAGCAAACGGTGCCTGTCAAGTCAGTCGCTCAACTGGACGCGGCGGCGGTGGGCGGCGCTGGTGGCGATGATGCGCGGGCGCTGGCTGGCTGACGACCCGTTGGTCGCTGGCGGGCGGCAACACACGACACGACACGACACGACACGACGACACGACAGGACCTTGTCTGCGCGACAAAGGCCGACGGGTCTGTGGTGTTGAGGCGTCGCCGTGAAGCTGCAGTGGATCCCCAGCGGGCAGCACAATGCTGGACGGTGCTGCAGACGACGACGATGGCCGCGGTCGGTCGCGCGGGAGTACCTCGAGCCCAAGTAACTCTGGACGGACGGATGGGCGGGTTGGGTTGGCGTGTACCTTGGAGTTGGATGTTTTGGACTGGCCGGCGCCTTTTTGGGGGTGAAGGGGAGGAAGCGGGCGAGGGAGGGGGGAGGAGGGAACCTGAGGTTTGGGCCACGCGCCGCCGCAGTATCCCAGCCTCTAGTGGGCCCCTTGTGGAGGGGTGGCTTGACGGAGCGAGAGTGGCCTTACCGTGCAGCTGACTTAGCCGCACGGACTATACGCGGACGACCAGGCCAGGACCACACAGTGCGATTATTCATCGGCAAATCCTCGGCGTGCACGGCCCGCTTGACGCCCCCAGCGCACAATGTGTACAGTACATCACGGCGTCACTTCCCTCCCCCGCCACGGTCGCCTGCATGTCTGCCAGTCCTCGCTGCCAGCCCTGTCCTCTCATCGTGCAGGCCTGCCGTGAGCCAGCGCCGCGCCAATTCCAGCCACCGCCAGCTAGCGCGTCGGTACTGTACCCCGTTCCGCGTACCCGGCACAAGTCGTCGTTCACTCGCGGCCGCCCGTGGCTTCCGCCCATGCAAGTCGTCTCTTTCGCTGCCGGCAGGCTGATGCCACCTTGGTTGCAGATATCATGGATGCCTGCCTACCCGTACTCGTACATCGTCGAAAACTGAGCAACCGCGGGCACCGATTTGTACTCGTACTTGCCTGTTTGCTTCTACAAAGCAGTTGTTTGTGAATGAGCCATTTTCCGTTACGTACTCGGCCGAATGTGCCCCAACGTTACCCAAGGTAAGGTAAGGCGAGGTATGGATGCCGGCTGCGACCGCCAAGTGCTGCCAAAGTTTGCCGAGTGTCCTGGGCGTGTCTTCCTTCGTCTCCAGCACTGAACCGTCGGATCTCGTCCATCCACCCGCCGTTTGCCGCGGCGTCGAGAACAGATGCACAGCGCCTGTCGCCCGGGTGGGCAAGAAAGTAGCCTATACTTCTGCCGGAGCCGCATCCGCGACTGTGCCAGCAGCTCCACCAGGTACATCTCCCGCGCCCTGTCCTGGGCGTTCGCCGCCAGGGTCGTTACTTCGGCCGAGTGTACCTGTCAAGTCGCCTTGTCCTTGAGCCAGCAGAGCATTACGTCGCAGCCTCGTCGAGCGCGCCGGATCCTGAAATCAGGCTGATGGTGCTGTCCATGACGTGACTGGCCGGCCTGGTGCAGGCAGATGGCTCAAACCACTTGTACGGGCAATTGAGTCTCACCGTCCAATTACCTTGCCTGGGAGAGTCTCCGTCTTTTCTTGTCAGGACTAACATGATGGGATAACACGGGCACTGAACACCAGCACTTCCCCAGCATCTTGTGGTGTATCGGCCCTGGACAATGGCCTACTACGTATGCACAAGATGGAAGCGCAGTGTTCGTTTTGAAGCCCGCAAAGGACGACGTGCCATCCGAGCATACGCTGTGGAGGCGAGCCCACCCTTTGGTCCACGCCTGAACAAGAGACGTTTGCTTTGTTTCCGAAATGACCTGTTCACAATGCAAAGCGCAATCAAAAATGCCCGATGTCCATCCCAGGGGCAACCGCAGCACAGGCCCCACGGGCGGAGAAAAGGGCTCTCACTGTAAGGGCATGATCGACGAAGTGTTCATGCTTCAGACCGCAGGCGCATCTTATGCGTGCGGGCCATGAGACAGCCCTGGTTGCAGCATCGGAGCAATTTGCTTAGACTGGACTCTCGAGTTGGACTCGTACTCGTGTACGGAGTAGTTTCGGCCTAGGTATTGTCATTGCTCAAGACTACTGGGCTTAGCAAGGCTGAATACATTTCCCAATTCACCCACCCCGAGGACGGACACATACGACAGTTTCTCGCGGGGCAATCTTGGTATAGATCACTCCCGAACCATCTGGTGCCAAAACGCGGGTAGGCGCACCAAGTGCAGCCGGTCGTTTCACTGTTGCGATGAAGCCAGTGCCAGCCCCTTCAGATATCAACACCTGTAGTAAGCCGCCTCACTAACCAGTCAATTGCCTGCGACAGGCGCTGGCGATGAGGAAGCAAACGGAATAAGGTTGTTTCCAGTGGCTGCCAGTTTCACCACACACCGCCCCGGAGGGGGCCCTCAGGTTGGATCTCGGGTCAACGCTGATACGGACATGAGATTGCGACTGTGCGTTAGCGGGTTTCAAGGGTCCCTGACCCAGGCCCCCGCTATCACTCTTCGACGATGAGCGCGGCTCGTCAGAGCCGAACGCATCCTTCTCGGCTGGGCATCATCACAACAGGTCTGGGCTAAGAAATGGCAGCCGAGGACCAAGCCGAGGTCAGTGGCCGGAGTCAGCGTTGCGGCCAGGTCGAGTCCTCCAATGACGTTGAGGACGCTCTCTTGGCGGATTCTGGAGTATTGAGTACCAGTACGTGGTAGACCAAGCTAATCCAAGAGACCGGCTTCACTAGCGTGCCTTCCTTGACAGGGTCAACCCCAGGCCAGATATGAAACAGACTCTTGCGTTTCAATGCGGCCGCTTCAAACCAAACACCTGGGTCTCGCTGCCGCACCCTGCGTGCCCCGAACCCGCAACGGAGGTGACGACGACGTCGCCTGGCGGTGGCAGGCCGAGCTTTGAGGCTCGAGCCTTGTCACAGGGATGCCCGACGTCAAACAAAACACTCCTCCGTGGCAACGCTACGAACCGGATGTTCCCACGGCCGCACCCTAAGGTGGCAGTGACATGAGACTCTGCTGCTTAGTTCGGATGCCAAGCAAGATCTCTGCCTACTCCCGTATGTGTAATCGAGAGCCCACTGTTCGGCCTTGTTTCCCCTGGTGAGTTGCTGGCGTGTCCTGACCGTCCGTTTCAAATCGAAGCCTCGCCTGTACTTGAGGGTAATGAGAAAGCCTCTTCGACGGCTTGTATGACGACGTCGCGTGAGAGCGGAGTACTCGATGTCGATTCTTGTCAACAGGTCCAGCCTCCCGCTCGCGCGGCGTCTCCTGCGTGCCTAGAGTCGCGAGAACTGTTCGTCATGCGGTCTGCTGCGGAGCGGATCTCTTCAAGAGAGCCTCATCCGGACCCGACGGATTGCGGAGGGGCTCGTGTGTGCCTTGCGCTCCCCGCTGCGTCAACTCAACGCCTCTTGTCGGAGTTACTCTACGACACATGTGGCGGTGTCGGTTCGATGATCAGGCCAAAACATTATGCTTATTGCAATACGTCGCAGCACCGTCGGCCGATATGAGCTGTAACGGGGCTAGATCTCATCATGACAGGGGGCCCGGTCGACCCTGTCCGAGACCCGGAACGTCAACGCCGCCAAGTGTTTCGTGGATCGGTTAATATAGGATCCCGGCCGCGGACGCACCGCCAATTTCTGGATGTTGATTTCCTCTTCTTTCTCTTCTCATCCATGTCGTCCTACTCTTCTTGACCTGCCGCACGTCTAAATTCTAGATTGCGCGAGTCTTCTTTTCGGTCTTTTCTTTCTCGCTCTCTTCCGCAGCCGGTTCTCTACTCTCATTAATCGTCCAACTGGCTTGGCTGCTGACGCTCCTTTGCACGCCCGGCACGGCATTTTCAACGAATACATTGTACGACCTTATTCTTGCGCACCGAAATTTCGCTCTTTGAACCCCTGATCGTTTTGTCGATTTCGACTCGACGCTGGAAAGGGACTTCTGCACGACATTTCAATTCGCGAACGTGGCCTGGTTTGCCAAACACTACTTCCTAATAGCTTCAAACTTGTTTCGGACGGACTTGAAAGGTTTCGGGGCTCTGTACACTATTTGCTCTCTTTCCAGTGCGACATACGATTATCCCGGATTGGGAATATCGAGGAGGAACGACCATGTCTCGGACGCAGATGGTTCCAGTTCGAGCTCGCTACTCGCCGGTCAACGACGCAGTCCAACGACACGATGGCGGGGTGAGCAAAAGCAAAAAGGCTGCTCTAACCGGGAGTGGTCGTGCTTGGAGAGAGGATGAGGTGAGCAAAGGACGCTGAAGTCCAGCCGGAGACGGATCGTCGCTGACACATGTTCGCCTCTTCAGGAGTCCTACCTACTCCAGACGCGACTTCAGAAGATGCCATACAAACACATTGCCGCCCACCTCAACAAGACGGAGCTGGCGTGCCGACTGCACTATCACCAGCTGTCCCATGGCAGCACCCGGCGGAAGCGTACGACGTCGTGCTCGTCCGGCTCGTCGGATCCGGCACCAGGACAGCTCGGCCTCGCTGCCAGCCCGATCCCGAAGAGCAAGTCCCGATCCATCTCACCAGCTCACGCCGTCGGCAGCTACAATATCAGGCCATCAACGAGCGACGTGCAACTCCCCAGCATCATGACGACGGACAGGTCGCCCAGGCTTCCGGCAATCCTCCCCAAGCCGGAGCCTGCGGCGTTCTCACACCTGGGCGAGTCGCCCCGGAGGTATCCCATGGTCATGTCCGAGCCGCCGCAGGAAAATCTCCCCTCCGTCTCGTTCCAGCACGGGAGCCCTTCCTACCACCCTGCGGCGCCGCCACTCCGCCTCGACTGCAGAGGCCTGTCGCCCCCGTCTGCATCCGTCCACGGGCCTGCACACGTCGACCTCTCGCGGCTGCACGCCATCTACGAGGCGCACCGCAACGCCTTCTGGGCGGCCATCGCTGACGACTACGGACCGAACGCGTCGCCCGGGGCGCTGGAGCAGGCGTGGAGGTCGGGCGTATGCTGTCCTCAGCACGGCAGCAACCCCATCACGCCCATCGACAGCCCGGACACGGACCGGAAGCAACTGTACCGGCCCTCGGGGCAGGACAAGACGCGCATCTCATCGATTTTGGGGGTTGACATGGAGCCTAGGCTCCGGTGACGGGTTGTGAGGGGAACGGCGTTATTTGGACACTGCTTGGGACCTTTGAAATATAGCGTTGAGCTGGCGAGGACAGACTCTCATGTGCCGTTGACACACGTGACGTGAATGCCGAATGCCGAACGGAAACGATCGCGGTAGGATGCCGTTTCCATGTGCCGAGAAGATGCCATCGAGTCCCGATCAGTCGCGACCGATCCACGGCGGCGCCTACAAGTACATGCAGCATACGCGCATCCTCGTCTGTGATGCTTGGCCGCACTACTCGTAGCTCGGCGCGGAGGGGCCCGAACGAGGCTATTGGATAATTGGAACAAGCAACCACGCAGGACGGATTGCAAATAGGCTGCGTGGGGGTTGGACGGGTGGAGCTTTCCATGGAGGCGGGGGCCGGTGAATGACGATGAAGCGGCGCAAGGTGGGGGGTGGAGCCGGATACATATTGGCGACGGGCTCAGCGCCTTGCGATGAGGGGAAGGCGACACAGCTTTTTTGCCTGGCTCAATGGGAAGTGCCTCTTGCTCTGGACATCGTCTCTGCAGATTCAGCCAGGTCATTGTCCGCTGCCAGAAGCTGGCCGCGTGCTGACGACTCAGGTAAGGCTGCGCCTGTTGTTTCGTCGGAGCCGCTCCGGGGGTGTCGTCCGACTCCAGGCCGGCTCCTCCGCCAGCCGACCCTCGCAGGGACGGCCATTGATGCACGGAGCTTGGCTTGTTGAGGCCCCGACCATCGGCCGCCGCAGCCTAACATGTGCGTTGGGTTGACCGCCGGCCGGTCTCGCTGCTGATCGTGGCCGTACATGTATGAGTCGCGGCCGAGCCAAGTCCTTCCAACACCGGCATCAAACTGCTCCCGCGCTCTCTGATGCGGACGTCTGACTGACTCGACGCGCTACGCAGAGCCCATCATGGCGACCAACGAAGACGGGCCGGTCCCCGGCCACGACCCCAAGTCGTCGAGCGACTACATCCAGTTCGAGTGCCTGCCACCCGGCGGGCCTCTGAACCGCTGGTCGGCCACGCTGACGCGGGGGCACGACTTCCCCGGCGCGCAGGTGCGTGATCTGATCCCATCCGACGGACGGTCCCTCCGTGGCGTCTACGAGTACGAGTACGCCGCTGACCCGCGCGGCCGTGAACGCAGGCCATGCTCTACGGAGCCGGCGTGCCGAACCGGGACATGATGAAGAAGGCGCCCCAGGTCGGCATCGCCACGGTCTGGTGGGAGGGCAACCCGTGCAAGTGCGTACGATCCCTGCTCCTCGAACCCCCTCGAGCCAAAGGGCCGCGCGGGACTGTTGCTGACGTGAATCAACGCGGGCAGTACACATCGTGAGTGAACGACAGCCACCGTCAGCCGTGACGGAAGGCTAGGGGAAGGGTGCCTCGACGTCTGGGACAAGGGGCTAAAGGCGTACTAGTTCTCGACCTTGGCAAGATAGTCAAGGGCGCCGTTGAGAAGCAGGGCATGCTGGGGTGGCAGTTCAACACGGTCGGCGTGTCCGACGCCATCACCATGGGCAGCGACGGTCAGCCTCCCAACCCCCTTTTGCTTCCTCGTCTCTGCGTCACATCCGGCTGACGGGCAGGTCAACCGTCCAGGCATGCGCTTCTCGCTGCAGACGCGCGAGATCATCGCCGACTCCATCGAGACGGTCACGTCGGCGCAGCGCCACGACGCCAACATCTCCATCCCGGGCTGCGACAAGAACATGCCCGGCGTGGTCATGGCCGCCGCGCGCCACAACCGGCCCTTCATCATGATCTACGGCGGCACCATCCGCAAGGGCCACTCGGCGCTGCTCGAGCGCGACGTCAACATCAGCACCTGCTACGAGGCCGCCGGCGCCTTCGCCTACGGCAAGCTGCAGGCCAAGACGGGCGGCGACAGACCCGGCCGCGGCGGCGCCGACGTCCTCGACGACATCGAGCGCCACTCGTGCCCCGGCGCCGGCGCCTGCGGCGGCATGTACACGGCCAACACCATGGCGACGGCTATCGAGGCCATGGGCCTGACGCTGCCGGGCTCGTCGTCGTTCCCGGCCGAGTCGCCCGAGAAGGCGCGCGAGTGCGAGCGCGCCGCCGAGGCCATCCGCACAGCCATGGAGCGCGACATCCGCCCGCGCGACCTGCTCACCCGCGCCGCCTTCGAGAACGCCCTCGTGCTGACCATGGTCCTCGGCGGCTCCACCAACGGCGTCCTGCACTTCCTCGCCATGGCCAACACGGCCGGCGTGCCCCTGACCCTCGACGACGTCGCCCGCGCCAGCGACCGCACGCCCTTCCTCGCCAACCTGGCCCCCAGCGGCAAGTACCTCATGGAGGACCTGTACGAGGTCGGCGGCACGCCCTCGGTGCTCAAGATGCTCATCGCCAAGGGCATCATCGACGGCACAATCCCCACCGTCACGGGCAGGACACTCGCCGAGAACGTCGCCGACTGGCCGAGCCTCGACCCCGGCCAGGACGTCATCCGGCCGCTCGAGGACCCCATCAAGGCGAGCGGCCACATCCGCATCCTGCGCGGCAACCTGGCTCCCGGCGGCGCCGTGGCCAAGATCACGGGCAAGGAGGGCCTGTCCTTCACCGGCCGCGCGCGCGTCTTCGACTGCGAGCGCGACCTCAACGAGGCGCTGGCCCGGGGCGACGTCCACCGCGACGACGGCAACCTGGTGCTCATCGTGCGCTACGAGGGCCCCAAGGGCGGACCCGGCATGCCCGAGCAGCTGCGCGCCTCGGCCGCCATCATGGGCGCCGGCCTGACCAACGTCGCCCTCGTCACCGACGGCCGCTACAGCGGCGCCTCGCACGGCTTCATCGTCGGCCACGTCGTCCCCGAGGCCGCCGTCGGCGGCCCCATCGCCCTTGTGCGCGACGGCGACGAGGTCACCATCGACGCCGTCGCCAACCGCATCGACGCCGCCGTGTCCGACGCCGAGATGGAGCGCCGCAGGGCCGAGTGGAAGGCGCCCGAGCCGAGGGTCAAGAGGGGCGTGCTGGCCAAGTATGCCCGTCTGGTAGGCGATGCGAGCCACGGGGCCGTCACGGATGGATGGTGAGGAGGGCGGCCGCGTCTGCCTGCGCCATTTCGGGCGAAACATGTAGGATTAGAGTCTTTGCCGAACTCGGTCTCGTATGCACACCCCAAATCGTCATCATCGCGAACTTCGCTTCTATTATGATTGAAACGCACCGATGCAAGTGACAAGAAATATGACAAAGGGTATCGTGAGCCTCCACCGCCGCCACTCCTCCAGCGCTGCTCTCTCTCGATACGTATACACAGCTTGCTGCTCCAGACGCACATTGCCCCTCACTGGAAGGAAGGCTGCTTCGTGCCGCCTCTCATCCCCATATCGAAGCTCGCCCGACGTCTTGCAACAAGCCCCATCAAGTATGCGCAGAATCTCAAAGCGTTCTGCCCGTTTCGAGACTCGAACAAAGGTTAATCTCCCAGTGGCATGCCCTCCAGCTCATCGAGCAGGCGTCGCCAGTTGTCTGCAAGCATCTCGGCGTACTTGACCCGCTCGCCCGCCCAGTCCTGGTTCCATCTGCTGACGTGGTACTGGGTGGCCTGAAATGTGATGAGCTCGTCTCGCAGGCATTCCTTGACGAAGATGGATCGGTTGTGCTGCTGGACGATTGATTCCTTGTCCTTTTGTCCGGCAAGTTAGACGGGCAACCTACGAGGTTCTGCATCCCGGGGCGCAACTCACCTTGATGATGGACTCGGCAACCTTCTCAATCTCCCCGGGCTTGACCATCCCGTCTGGCTTGGACCGCAGATTCGCCAGCTTAGTCTCGTTGGCCTGTATCTTCCTCTCCAAGTACGGGATGGTGTCCTTGTCCAGCCTCTCCCGCCGGTCGAACATCTCCCGCACACTGACCAGCGCGTCTCGCTGGCGCTTGAGGTCCTCCAAGACACCTTCGTCCCAGCCACGACTCTCATCCTCCATGAGTGTTTGGCACATCCGAAGGTGCTTGCTCATCGCCACGAGCCCGTCATTGAGAAGGGGAACCTCGTTTGTATCTGTTGCGTAGGTGTCGGCTGACGTTTCGGTGAGGGAGCTGAGCGACATGGCAATGCGCGCGTGGTCAGCAGCCACGCCCTCGGTACGTTTCACGAGGCGATCCATGATGCTGCACACGTTGATGTACAGCTCAGCAGAGCGACGGATGCCCGAGCGCGTGCGGGTGAACAGTTCCTCGAGCGTTGGAGGCAAGGACTCCTCCAGACCCGGCGTGAGCGCTCGATCCGTGAACTCGTCTTGAACGGAGATGGTTGCTTGCTTCCGCCAAACGGACAATTCCTCATTTTCAAGTTAGCATGCGTGTGAATCTTCCGTCTTGTGCAGCACCTTACCGTGGGAACCGTCAAGAACATCACCACGAGCTGTTCCTGGCTCAATATCGGATGTCTGACGATGGAATTCAAGAACCTAGCCAGGCCCCGTCGCCGCTTCTCGATGAAAGCCCCGTCGTTGGAGAAATGATTCCCGTTCACAGCAACTCGCTTGGGCGGCAGCAGAGGGAGGCTACGGAAGGGATACCGCTTCTGCAAGCAATCCAGCAGCCACACAAAGTCGCTGTACCGACGAACGACCTTGCTCCCCCGGCGTTGACTAGCGACTTCGTAGTTGTGGTGCTGGAACATGAACACACCCTCCTTCCCCGGCATCAACGTGACGACAATGGTCTCGTCGGCGAGACTGCTTCCTGTGCGGCTAGTTACATTCCTCGCCGCGGACGCTGGGGGATCGTTTCCAGGAGTTCGATCCGGGCCACCATGTCCGCCGAAGGGGCTCACAGTGGCGTTGTGCGAGCCGTCATTGAAGCCGGGGCCGGCGGAGGCGTTGCTGCCCTCAAAGTAGCCCCATCCGCCGGATCCTGACGCAGAGTTGCTGGTAGGCCTGCCGCCATTCGTCGAGTGTGACGCTTGTCCATCCGTGCCGTACTGGCTCACACCATGCTGCGCAATTGTGGGCGTCGTCGTCTCGGTGTACCCATTTTGGCTACTCATGGCGTCATGTCTACCACTGCCATTCGCCTTGAGGTGGTCGTGGCCCTTGTGAACCTCGGGAGAGTTCCAAGGGTCATCCTCGGGGTCGTCCATGGCCGGCCGCAGGACCTTTGGCGGCGACTCTGGAAACCTCTGGGTATGCGTCTGCGTCGGCGTCGGGGGACCGGGCTCAGTTGGCGTCTGCGGCGGCTTCGCGGAGAGCTCGGCGACGGGCGGCAATACGGGCTCGGCGGTGAGGCCGGGGAGCTTGGGCTGAGGGAGGCCTGGGCCAAGGTGAAAGGAATAATTAGCTGCGTTGCCCCCACCAACGTGACAAGGTTAATTGCATGCGATTGTGAGGTGCCAGGTAAATGACCAATCAATGGGCAAAGTCCATGCCGTAGCTGACTGGGGGGTCCGGGAGGAAGTGGACAGCAGATGAAGTAAACGTGCGACGGGGCAGAGGAGTGTAGACAGGCAAATGCAGTGTCTTCTGCACCGTTTGTGGATCACTTACTTGTTCGTCTTTCGTCCACGCCGTCGAGGCTGATGATGTCGCCCTCCTGCGCCAGTCCAATCAGTGCCAGCAGCACATTGAACTCGCCACGCCCGAGCGACACGTCGGAGCCGTGGCCAGGCGCGACCAGTGATACGATGCGTGCCTGGGCGTCGGCACCCAAACGCGCACTGGCAAATAGCTTCGCGATGCCGCCGGATGACACCCGCCCAGCGCTGCCGTCTTCGCGCACCACAGTATCAAACGTCTCAATGTAGCTGTCGGGCACGTCGGACGCCGGGAGCAAGTTGCGGATCATCTCGGCGCGGCTTTGCTGCTTGCGCGGCGTCGGCATGTCCCACGGCGAGGAATCGTCGTTGCCGCCGGCGCCATCGTCGAAGAGGCCATTAGACGACGCGGTTTGCGAGACTGGCTCGTCGAAGAGGCCGCTGCCGCCGCCTCGAGCCTTGTTCTTGCGGCGCGGAGTCGTGGCCATTGTCGGCTCGCCGTCGTTATCGGTAGGGGACGTTCCGAAGAGCGACATGATGGGCCCACCGGTCTCTTGGCCAGAGCGACTCTCCTATGTATGCCTGTACGAGTATATATGCTCCGGTGGCCGGGGACACGGTCCAGGGGCGATTCGTCGGGGCCTGGAGCGACTCTGAAGCTCCTCGTGGCTGATGCGAAGGCGACTCGTCAGAGGATGCGTAATGGCCGACAAGGTCAGGCAGCCGGGGGCGCTAGACAACGCTAGAGGTCGCAGCGGGATGGAGAGTTCCGGCTCCGCAGGGAAACTAGATTGACAAAAACGAATGCGCAAGCTGCGTCTATGCGAGCTGGGAATGCAAGTAATGGGGATGCGGTTGTGAAGTCATCCCCGAGGCTTGGTCGAGGTGGAGAAGGCTGCACAACCGGCCGTAAGCAGGGCAGGCAGGAGGCGTGCGCAGCAGCGCGCATGTGCTCCGGGCGGCTGGTGCTGGTTTCAACGCAGCCCAGGCCCGCCGCCACCCACTGCGGCCTCACCCGACCAACCCAGATCTTCTAACGTTAGAAGCTGAAGACGCCGTGAGGGGAGGTCTCCGCCAGCACCGTTATGCTCCTCTCTCCGGGCGCTTCACGCTCCGCCGTCAGTACCGGTCTTGCAATTGAGACAGAGCCGGAAATTTGAAATGGCAGTTTCGAGCAATGGACAGCCGGCCCTTCATTGACGCTGCAGTAGGTTGCAGTGAAGCAGGGCTATCTGCGCCTCGGACGGGGCGCTGTGCGTGGCAATTGTACAGTAGTATTCACACATCTCGATATTCGAGAGAACTCGTGGTAGTAAGGTAGTATACAGGCGGTCCGCGACTCGCGTTCTTTCCTCACCACAGAGTTTCTTCCGCCTTCTTCTTCTGCGTCTTGACCTCGCTCTTAATCTTGCGCTCCCCAGGGACCTTGAAGTACAGACTCGGCGACTCGCCCGGCGCGAGCTGGTGGCTCAGATACCCTCTGTGCGCCGGGTCCCGGTAGTACTCGATATCCGCTCGGCTCGTGGGGTCCGGCAGCCTGTATCGGAAGGGTGCTTTCCTTGCCTCCGCAAGCACCGACTCGACGTGCTCCTTGCCCACGGGAAGCGGCTTGTCTGTGTTGACCGACTCGCCCGTCAGCAGCCGGCTGATGGCCAGCTTGGTGTAATATCTTGTCACGACCTTTCCGCCAGCCGCCTCGATGGCTGCAATTGCGCCCGCCGACGCCCTCGAGGCAATGACGTTGATGGGCTGCTTGAGGCACTCGGAGCCTCGCGAGAGGATCTTGACGCCGTCCTTGACGCTCCCAACCAGCTTGCTCTCGATCAGCTCCTTGGGCGTGATCGGCTTCGTCGGGTCGAGCCGTCCTTGGTTGATCCATTCCTGGATCTTGTCGAGATTCACCTCGGACATCTTCGCCGCTCGGCTGGCTTTAAGTTAGCGAAACACCTCCTCAACTTTCCCAGCTTGGCGGCTTCTCACTGATTTGTGAAGCCCTTGCTGCCATGCTTGACGATCAACGGCGTCTGGCCACCCTGGAACCACGGCTTGACCTTTCCGTGCTGCTTCTGGCCCTTGTGGCCACGACCAGATGTCTTTCCATGCCCAGAAGATGGACCCCGGCCAACTCGCTTCTTCAAATGGATCGCCCCCGGGTTGTTGGCGAGACTGCCCAGGATCGAGGCGTGCCGCGTCTGCTGGAGCGTCAAGCCAGCGAGGCACGCCGTCAGCGAGCTGATTGACGGGCCTCTGGCGCTATTGCAGCACAATGACGTGCTGGGAGGTAGTAATCGGGGAGGCATGGCGGCGCAATTGACGTCGTCGCAATCGATGGGTTGCCGGCTGTCCGCCTGTTTTTTTGGACAAGCCTTGGGAACGGGATCTGGATGGCGCGCGTCCCACAAAAGTCTGCCTCAGGCACAGACGTTGCCCGGACCCGCTCCCAGTGCACCTAGCCACGGGGACGATGTTTCCGATGTTCGTACAATATTCTGAAGGGATGTGTCGTCGCAAATGACGGGCCTATCCGTGGTAATGTATTGAGCAATCGCGTCAAGTGACAGCGGAATGATCACTCCGGGTCACTCGAGAAGCCAAAGCCCATTAGAGTAATTAAGCTTGTTCGCTAGTCCAAAATGTACAGAAGCACTGCGTCCCATGTCTGACGAATAATAAGACCCTGTTCTCGCTTCAGTAGAAACAAATGCAGCTCCCACATCTAACAGTGAGCCAGAGCAGACCAGTGTCTCCCTGCCTGTAATAACCCTGATGCGTATAACATGTCTCGCGGAGTCCGTCCCTATCCTAGATGAGGTGCGCTGCAAGGTCCGAGTCATCCACCGCTGATATTCCACGTATAAAGCAAAACGCCTTTCCCCGTTCCATTCAGTGACGTCGCTGCGTATATGTCTGTGTGCGTCCTGCTGTCGTTTGCTCGAAAATCGACGTTGCGAGCTCCACCGGCCAGCCCCTTGCTTGTCGCTGATGTTTGCGACAGAGGCAATGGCTCTGGTCACTGCTGTGAAGCGTCTTGTCGATTACCTGGACGACAGCATGGCGCCGCACTGCGGGCATCTCCGTTCGTGCCAATGTCGACAGGGTTTACGGGCTCGCCCAACCGCCCGCGACGTCCACCCACTCGGCCAGGCAAGAGCCCTCCTTGCCTTCGACGTCGACAATGTCAGTGTCGCATCTGCAGCGGCAGCCAACGCCGTTCTCCTTCGGCTCATCCCAGTTCTCCCAATACTCATCCTCCTCCATGCGCTTCTTCTCGTCGAGAGTCGTCATTTCCAAATAAGGCGTCCGCGGCAGCTGTCGCGCCGGAGCATTTGCAGGGCAGTGCTGGATGGTCGTGTGCCTATAGCCAAAGTCTCGGAAGTAGTGGATGTCGCGGGTAGCCAGGAGGGCACCGGCAGCGAGGGAGTGTATGGGTGCATCGCCCCACTGAATCGTGTCAGCTCAAAGCACCTTCAACGGCATGGATCCGACCAAAACTCACTCGTTCCATCCAAAACCCGCCGCTGCGGTCCATCATCTCAAAAAAGTCGTTGTACTCCTTGCTTCGGAACCAGCTGAGGCGCGCGATTTCAAAGTTGGACCAGAAGTGGCACATGTTGTACTTCTCGCCCTCCATAGCCTCGGGGTCGATGTCGGGCAAAGCGTTGTTGCCAGGGTCGTTTTGCAAAACCTCCTCGGGAAGATTGGGATCCTTGCGCTCTTCCTTGACGGGCTCCTGGGGCTCGACGAACATCTCCCACAGCCCCTGGGACGTGATGTTGTTGAGTCGCCTGTACGCCGAGGCGTAGCGGAAGATGTTGGGCACCGTCTCGCGGAGCTCCTTGACGGCAATGGTAAACCCGTACGTCTTGTTGTGCTCGATCATCTTAAGGAAGGGGTCGCTGCAACGCTTGTCAGTGATGGCAGGGGGGTGACGTCGTACATCTCGAACATACTAGGTGATGTCACAGAAGTAGGTGATCTCTGGCTCTACACGCCAGTACCAGTCGTACTTGAGCAAAAGCTCATGGTTGTAGAAGAACCTGAAATCGTGTTAGCCAATGCCATGATGCTCGCGGTGCGACGGCAGCGACTCACCCAGAGTAGAAGCGGCACATGGCGTGATAGCTTTCGAGCCCGCCGTACATGACAGCAGCGTCACCTTGCTTGGCAATGCCCTCCTTCGCGACCTTGGGATCGATCCAGTCAGGATATCCCCACATGTCCGGTCCAACTTTGCCGAATTCAACGGTTCCGGACGTGTGGTTGCGAACAACCTCCTTGAAGTGGTCGTCAAAGTCGCCATCGTTCAAGAAGACGTAGGGATAGTGGTACCAGCGGTTGAAGTGGCGCTCGAGTGACTTGATTGACTGCAGGACACCATCCAATTCTTTATTCCTGGCGAGTACGACGAATGCGGCATTGGCTCGGGGCTGGCTGGTATCGGGGGGGAGGCAGCCGGTCACGAACACCTTGTCGTGCTTCTCGCTAATCTTACTGTACACGGCAGTGCGTTAGCGGCTGCACATAGGTCGAAGGGGGGTGTCTTGTCACGAACCGAATGGCTGGCGGCGCGCCAGCAGGCATCAATATCCTGCCCGGGGAGCTTGGATGCCTGACAAACAGGACCAAGATAAGGATGACTACCAGCAGTGGAAAGATGACAACCACTCCGAGGGGTACGGAGACGGTTGAATTCCCACGTAGGCGCAACGGCCTGCGGAAGAAGGCCAGGCGAGACGCGAAGCCTTTTCGCTTGGGGGTCCCTCGTTTCTCCTTGTCGAGAGTCGGCAGCCGCAGTGCTTGGGTTGATGGGACCATCCTGGAAGCCCGCCGGAAGAGGTCCATGATGAAGACGCCTGCCTTGGTGGCAGGAGTGACAAGGAAACCTCAAGAATCCGCAAGCCGGTAGCCCAAGCTTTGAAGTCAATGCGCGGGGATGGTTGGATGTGACCGAGGCGAGACCACTAGTCAGGGGCAAATGATATCTAAAAAAAA
>JALHCF010000013.1:0-11166 GCA_024341135.1 Tolypocladium album
CGAGCGTGCGCTGGAGTGCCCCCGTCGCCGTATCCCAAATCTTGACCGTCCTGTCGTTTGACCCCGACGCGAGCTGCTGGCCGCCGACGGAGAACGCGACCGACATAACCCCGTGGCTATGGCCCTCGAGCGTACGCTGGAGCGCCCCCGTCGCCGCATCCCAAACCTTAACCGTACCGTCGTCTGAACCCGATGCGAGCTGCCGGCCATCGGCGGCGACCGACAAAACCCAGTCGCTGTGGCCCTCGAGCGTACGCTGGAGCGCCCCTGTCGCCGTATCCCAAACCTTGACCGTCCTGTCGCGCGACCCCGACGCGAGATACCGGCCATTGGCGAACGCGACCGACGTAATCTCGTCGCTGTGGTCTTCAAGCGTTTGTAAGCAGGGATTCCAATTACATTCCATGTTCGGTTTCGTAGTTATCCAACTAATGCGCTCGTGGAATACTTTTCGAATGATGCTTCTCTCTGGAGCAAAGACAAGCGCTGACGAATAGAGCTGGAGGGGGGTTTGGTCAATTGCTGAGCGGTAGTTGAGGATAAAACGTCTTGCATCATGAAGGAACCGCGAGACCTCGGCACCATTGTCGAGCTAATGATATGTTTAAGTAAGTCATAACGCATGGCTGGGCTTTGACGTACGTGTACCAGGCTCTGCAACTCGTCTATGAGCCTGAGGCTCTCTGATATCCTCCCGACGAGACTTAATACTTCAAGCCAGTGAAGGAAATGGCGCCGAAGGAATTGGAATGCTTGATGCCCGTCGTCAAGGCTGATTCTGCCGCGTTTCAAGTGATGCACCCAGTGTAGGCACGCGTACTGAACTTCTGATGGGATGCAGTTATCAATCTTCCGTCTGTCAATGCCCTTTCGGGGTGTTCCAGGCTTTTGCAGGCCACAAATATCCTCTTTGAGCTTTTCGGAAAGCAATAGAAGGCATCTGTCTGCAAGCACTTCATGCCTTTCTCTCTCATCGATCCAGAATTTATGCTCGCCTTTGTGATCAGGGTGGACAAGGAAGTCTCGGAACGATTCGTGAAACAGTTTCACAGGGGCGTCGGCATCAACAGGTATATCAAGGACCGAATGAAGTCGCTGCAGTCTGTTGTTGATGTATGCTGCGGTTAGGCCGAGAAGCAGCGCGAGAGAAGCGGCGGGGAGAGGATTTGCAAGTACAGCAATCGAGCCAACAATCTGTTCGAAGTCCTCTATGGCCTTGTCCTGCCTCTTACCCTTTAGACCAGAGATCATTTGGTTCAGCACGGGCAGATATGTTGCATCGAAGTCTCCATGGGCCTTATATTCGAGGATCTGCTGAAGCCTACTGTCTGGGTCACCGTCGCCTTCTCGATCATCTCCAATGAAGCGGCAAAACGTTTCCGCGGAAATGAACAGCGGGATGGCCATGGCCAAGAGTTTCTGGGACTGCAACTGGCTAGGCCAATCAGAGGCGATCCGGAACTGCCCTCGGATTTTTTCTAGCCGGAACTTTAGGAAGGCCGCGATGTCCCGCTTAATCACGGGCTCTGGGATCTCGTGAAGTGGTAGTTCTATGTACTTGCCGGTGACGTCCTCAAATCCAAGCCGAATCGGAGGCTCAAACCTACTGGTCACGAAGAACTTTATAGATGCGTTGATCAAGCAATTTGCTCGCGACAGCTGGTGGATGATGACCTTGACGTCGTCATCTCCGTCGCACTCGTCGAGGGCATCGATCACGACCGTCATGGCCACTGAAAGATCGGAATGGGCGGCTTCCATTGGCTGCAGAATGAGCTTTTCGAACTGGTGTCCCAGCGTCTTTCCGGCGATATCAGGGTCGGCTTCTATGGCGCTTCGCACATGCTCAGCCACTGCGGGTAAACGTTGGACGAGCTGGGCAGCTATGGCCGTGACGAAGCGCCGCGCATTACCGCGGTCGCCCTCGCCTCTCTTGAACAAGAAGCTTGCGGCAAGACGGTCGCGGGCGGCGAGGGTTTGGGCTACCGTGCGAGCAATCGTGGACTTGCCAGTACCGGCTTTGCCTTGAAGCCAGTAGATATGCTCACAGGCTGAGTTGTCGACCCACTTGTTGATCTCCTCGAGTAGTTCCACACGTGTACCGTCAAGACAGAATGCGTCGTGCTCGTTGGCGTGAGAGTTGAACGCCGCGCCTTCCACGCTACCTAGCTCTCTCATTACATACTGCTGATTTCCATTTAGGGTTGGAGCGGTCGTTCTTTCTCTGTCAGCAGGATTGCTATGCGGGAGACTCGGGATCGTAACGTACGGTATAAACTTGCTCAATTGCTCTCGGAGATCACAATACAACTGAGTGCTCCGCCCATAACACTTGTTCAAACCGGAATGGTCTGTATCGCTAACAACGATCGAATCTGCAGAACCTCGCGCCGACTCTCTAGAGACAACCTGGGTTATGTTAGACAGCGGGTGAGATGGAAAGAGAGCGCACTCACTTGTCCGAGAGAAAGCCAACCAAAGTAGGTAGGCTTTGTTTCGCAGAACGAGACAATGTGAGGCTTCGTTCGTCTGCTCTCTTGCTGCTTCATGCGTAAGTTAAAAACATCTTGCAAGTCGGACAGCTGTTGCTGGTAACTCGTTAGGGCTAGAAGCAACCCGGGATTGGATCCAAGGAGGCGAGTCAGGTAGGCCACGATAGACCCGGCTCGCGACACCGGCGATCCTTGATGGGGCGTGCCGAGGAAAAGGATGCCGCGGGTGCTGTCGACTACCTCCTGCGCGTCTTCCCCGAGCTTGCAAAGGGCCTTCGGAAGTGTTAGACCCAGAACAACGACGCGTAGTTTTGCGGCTTACGTGTTTTATGACGATGCCCCCGAAGCTGTGGCCAATGAAGACGATCGGAACGCTCTGGCATGGCCTGTTAGGGGCGTCATCTTGAGGGTGTAGTGATGCTCACAAGGCGACGTGACCGATGCTGTGCCAACTGGTAGAGCAGTCGGTCGCTAATCTGCTGCGGCGTCTTGACGGGCGCATCGAACAACCAGTCGGAGTTGTAGGCAAAGCTTAGGATTCTGGCGTCTTGGAAGTCATTTTTGAGCAGGTCCTTGAGTAGATGAACCTTTTTGGGTTGCGCAAGGGCTTTGTTTGTGGGGCCTTGGCACATCCATGTGTATTCTGGATGGGCTCCCAGGCCATGGACGGCGACAATGCTATGGAGAGTCAGTCAAACTTAACGTTGCTCGAGTGTGCGGTGCCTCGTAACTCAAGTTTGGCCTTAGGGGGGTCAGAAAGGACCTCAATTCCGTCGGGGCGTGGCTCTTGACTTCGTCGACGGATCTTGGCAGCGATGGGTTGGAGCACCACGGCAGCCGCTATCACCACAGCTAAGGCGACGGTCCAGCTTGTCAGGCCCGTCATGGTTGGGCGGAATCCGCGAGCGAGTCGAAGTTCAATTGAGAGCGAGGTCAGAGATACGCGACGATCATGAATGAAGCCACGAGAATATGACGACCATTGATGTCTAACGAAGCCGCTTGGCACAATTAGGCAGAGGAGAAGTCGACTGCACATACGGTTAGTGATCCGCTGACGCTCATCAGCCTCCACGGCTGAGCGCTTACATGCAGGCACATGAGCAGCTCTCGCCCAATGAACACGGTCCTCCTGCATGGATACCATAAGTGATGTGCCAACATTAGAAGACCGCAGAGTCGGGGCCGTGTGGTCAGAAGCGCTGTGACTGTTATTGGCAGAGCCGCCGCGGACGATTTCTATTATCAGAAGTGCGTGACATGGATGGAACGCACCGCCGTCTCAGGAAGCGCTGTAGCGAATGCATTGCTAGTTCATAACGCTATGAGGCCAGTGAAGCGCTTCGCAGAATGCTAAGGCACCTTAGACCTGGCATGTCTGGCGTACCTGCCATTCCCGTGCGAGTAGTAACGTTAATTTACCTCAGGGCGGGGGATGCTTTGGGATGTCCACGCACGCCAGCAAATGGTTGGTTTCCAGTCGTCGCGTTCACGCGGGGTCGATGCGACCGATCAGCCATCGGCTCGCTCGGGCCAACTGCCAAAAGTAGGCCACAAGGGATTCGACAAAGCGGCCTGGTGCCTGATTCCAATCCAATATTATTGAGCACACGCGCACACCTTGCTCCACAACATGGGTGGTTGAAGACTTGGTGCTTTGACTTCTAGGTGGAAAGCACTGAAGTGTATACGTTATTGTTGATCT
Organism: Tolypocladium album; assembly: GCA_024341135.1. NCBI lineage: Eukaryota > Fungi > Ascomycota > Sordariomycetes > Hypocreales > Ophiocordycipitaceae > Tolypocladium > Tolypocladium album. The sequence goes on from JALHCF010000013.1 coordinate 4,198, forward strand.
GCTTGCACAAATGACAACTCTTCAGTCGAGCAAGCGCTGCACTTCTTTTGGAACATGGTCAACGACCAGAAGCCCAGAAAGTCCCCTAGAAAGATAGTGTTCGAGGCGTTCAAGCTCCTCCTTTTTCATCACCTGATCTCTGACTGTATTTCCTAACACCGTCGCGCCATTAAAGTCGAGAATAACGGGAACTGTACGATGAGGACGATGAGAGAGTCTTCGCATAAACGGGAATAACACTGCTGTGCTTACCTTTGCGGCCCGTCTGGGCATCTTGCCGGACAAAAAGATTCCCAAAGCCAATCTCGGGCCACGCAGCATGGTTTATGTGATCTTTGTGAAGAATATTTCGCGTATGCAAGGCCCGCAGAATATTCATTGTATCATTTACTAGCTTCTCATCTAGTAACGCGACCGTGAGGGGCACGAGGTCAGGAATATATTCAAAAAGAAGCGCTTTGTAATGCTTCTCTTTGAGTTTAGGTAGTCCGCTCGGAAGATGCATCCAAACTCTGGGCAGCTTGATTGCATTTGCCGGTATTTGAAGCAAGCCCAAACAGCGTGGCCAATCTCTAGCAGGCAGCTGGCTTAAGGTCAAGGCCAGAGCTTCAAGTGCCTCTTCCGCAGAGTTCTGACTGGAAGAGTGGAGCAATTCTGAGTTTGCGGCAATTTCGCGAGCGAAGGACGTCTCGTTCCTTTTATCATTAGGGAACTATCGGCAAGTCAACTATGGGCCCGAATCTATCGCCACAATTGCAAAAAGGGGGGGCGGAGCCATTCAATGTACCGTTTTGAGGATGCATCTGCCAAAAGCCGCATCAGGCGAAGTGGGATCATGCTTTTGTCGCATTCTGCCCCGGACCTCAGCCAGATATACGTCTGGCTTCTTGTTTCTCCCATCTTGTATTGTCTCTATGATTTTCAGCTCCACCAGCTGGCTCAAGTCGTGAATAACCGTCGGCGCAACAAACGCCGGTTTTCTCACCATGGCTGATGTTGAAGTAAACATAAGAATTTAAAGTCGTACGTTGTCTGGTCAGGCAAAGGAATTGAATAACTGATTTAAGGTTTTCCATCGAAAATGAACCTTTGGTCGTGCGCCGGCTGAATACTTATACCTGCACGCATTGCTGCCCGTTGCTAGACGAGGCCCATCAGGAAAGTAAACAAAGTAAGCATATTTTCTTGTGAACGAGAAAGCACGCACAACTTCACCATAGAGATGTACGGCATGCTAAGCCCCATGTAGAAGGAGCAGTGCACACGCTTTTTGGCTTCCAGCCAACGAACACGACCAACGCTGGATATCCGTTCAGGGAAAGCCGGTGCACGACGTCCGCCCGCCTCGGGACATTCATCCGCGAAGCCGGCGGCGAGACGCTGAGACACACCAGCCAACCTCTTGATTAAAAGACCTTGCAATGCATAGTTTTGCGGTAAAATTTCCAAATGCTGTTGCACTTCGCAGTGAAGTCGACGAAGGCAGATATACATGACGGCAAAGAAAAGAGATCGTCGTGCAAGGAAGGGACAGAAACAACGAGCCTTGGAAAGTGCCGATGCGAGAATCATGAGTATCTTGAAAAAGACGGTCTATGAGGGTATCGCATGTACATTATTTTGATCTCACAATTGCTTGCAACGTAAGCCCGTCAACGATGCGCAGGACGTCGCAATCATTAACGTTAGTCCTCCACCTCGAAGGCATCATAGCCAAGCTACAGAATCATAGTTCTCGACACCCGTGATGGTGTTTTAAATGCATGCCGTCACGAATTCAGTGCATGATCCTCATGCGGAAGCCTCATACGACTTTAATTGAACGATAGCACTATCTCCAGCACTAAACGCCCAGCAGATAGCAAGACCTTGATGACCCTCTCTCTCTATGACCCTCGCGCACAGAATAGCACCATCAATGCCATTTCCGCCTCATATCTTGTGATGATAGAGTGCTTGATTGAGTCAGCCACTGAAACACAGCAACTGCCTTCGGCAGTTGCCGTGTGAGTATTTCTCTTGTGACATGTAACCTGCTGAGAGTCGCTGGAACTTGTTCCTGTGTCAGCCTCCGTAGCAGCTGCCGCAGGTAGATGTAAAGGCGTGTCTTGTGTCAGCCAGTGTGCCAGCGCAGCTGGCATACTGGCAATGCAATTTTTGAACACGCTTGTACTCACGATGCTCGCAGCGTGACATTTCCAAACAACTCCAAGTATGGAGCCGGTTTCTTGTTGATGGTAGGAAGATGACTGTCACGGCGACGCTCTACTCTCGGAGTGAGGAAAGGTTGGCAGAAGTAGGGCGACGGCCAACCAGCAAGCAGAGTTAGAAGCCAGCGCGCACTGTGGCAGCCTTGTATTTTCCTTCTTCTCTAGCTTGTTGTTCACTTCCAATTGCACTCAATTGCAGCCCACAACCATGTGACATTGAGCGCGCCGTGATATTGAGGTAAAGGCTATAAGGTGGCTTATCCAACCTCGGCTTTATCAGCTAGTAAAAGACCCGCACAGAATTAGGGGTTTAGGTTGCCCAGCGGGAGGCAAATATAGAGCCGGTTCCTAATAAACAGTTTGCTTTCTGCGGAGCTGCCGCGTGAAAAACGGATTTTACAAGATAGCCTATTGACACTAGCAAACATACGGTTACGATACTTGCTATCCGTATATCCTTCTACTAATTCATACCTTGTTCCTCTCCTATTCTATATAGCAGACCCACGCTTCTCACATCCGACTTTGGGACCAGAGAGGAAGACTAGCCCGATCCCGACATAGACTCCGATACAGAGGAAGGCCGCGAGAGTATACAAATCGCCGAAGCCGCTCTAGTCGCGTCCATTGATCGCTCCGTTACCCAACGAAGCCGGCAACCAACGTATCCTGCTATCCCGCAAGCTCTCTATATCAAGGCTCAAGTCCACCAGGATCAGCTAACCGACGAGGAGCGCTGTCTACTGCTCAGCCGCGGCGACTTAGTCGGCAAGGTGCTCGCCTCTCCCGATTCCCTTACTGCCGATAAGATACACGAGTGTCTGGTGTGGCCGCCGCCGGACGTAGTTCGCGCCAACATTCAACGCGTCACGGGAGGGACTCTCAGCACACCCGAGGAGATCTACGCCAAAGCCAAGGATGGCATAGACCGCGGAAAGCTAGAAACGATGCTGTGTAAAGACGAGATTAGCCTGCCGGCGTGCCAGTATCATACTCTGGACACATACGAGTATTGCACAGGAGCAACAAATGGCAGCGTCACATATACCGGGGAGAGGCCAAGCCGTTACTCTGCTGTGCCGCCGGCTAGGACTGGATACCGCCGTCCTCCAGGCTTGTTGCATACACGTCATGGACCAGCAAAGAAAGAAGAGTATATGGGACACCATCAATACATGGAAAACCTTCAACATTCCACGGCCTGCCGAAGAAGTCATCCAGCAAATGAACCACCGTATTAAAGCTAATGAGCGTGGCACTATATCAGACCAGGAGGCTGTCGCCATCAATTGGGCATACCTCGAGCTTCTCCAGGCTGATGCTGTCCGTCGCCCTATCACCAGCGCTCCGCTTGAACAGATGATCAGGAGCATGAAATCCTTCCGAGAGCAGCATTTGCTCGGCAACATCACGGAACAAGAGGCTATTATCCGCACTGGAGAATATCTAGCCTCCTTCCAGGCCAATTCTCAGGGGCCATTGGCTCCCGCTTCCATCCCATCGGCTCCTGCTTCCGGAGGCATCTTTTCTCAAGGAGCCAGATCATCAGCTGTCTGTGAGATCTCAAATTTTGATTTCTAGCGGGCCACGTTGCCAGGGTGCGTACCAAGAGTTTGTGCAGGGAGCCGGTAATGCGCCAGGCATAGCTCAAGCTACCCCCCCCCCCCCGCGGCCAGCAAAGTGACATTGCCTGCCGATATTGTCGGAAAAGAAAAGTGAGTTTGCCCTTCTGCGTCATCAAAGGGCTATCACAAGCATTATCGCTAACTCGTCATTCTAGATACGGTGCAGTGGCTACCAGAACACGCCAGGCGGCAAGTGCGAGAACTGTGCACACAGAAACCAGGAATGCATCTTGGAACCAGTCTCACAGCCACAGCCGATGCAATCGCCTACCGAGCCTTTCTCATCCTACTGCGACGGAGCTCAAGCCGGTAACTCTGTCAAGTGCGAGAGTGCGGAAGGTCTTGTAAGTTTGAGACCCTCTCTAGGTCTCCTGCACTATTATTTAATGCACAAAGAAATGACAACTCAACAGGCATCTCAAGGTGCATTCTAATTTACAATCCTGCAATTTCTGTGCTCAAGACTTCGATTCCCAATGGGCCCTAGATAGGCATACCAAATTGTGCCCTCATAAACCGTTTGTATGTCCAAATCCCGTTTTCACCAATACAATATTAAGCTAATGCAAGCAGCCTTGTATATCCTGTTCGAAGTCTTATAGTTGTCGCAAAGCTTTAACTGATCACGAATATTGCTGCCATAGTGAACAGTCGTTCGTGAGTGTTTATAACACGATACAAAAGAATAATAAGCCTATATAATTAGAATTGTCGGCATCTGTTCTCGCTTATTTATGACTGCTTCTGGCCGAAGACGGTATGAGAAGTACGATCATGGAACTAAAAGTGGCATGTAAGTCAAATCTGTCTTCCTTTATCCAGAGACTCAGTCTAAAACGCGCAGCGCTGTAACATCTGCGCTTGTTACTTTCCAACTTCTTCGAGTTTAGAAACTCATATGCTCGCGCATCCTGATACAAGGCCGGCTGTAAGTCTAGTGTTGCTTTCTGTGTGAACGCTAGGCTAATACAAAATAGCCCTGCGAGCTCTGTGGCCGAAGCTTCAAACAGGCATCTTTAATTATCATTACAAGCGCGTGTATTACACTTATCTGGCGCTGGTAAGTGAGGCCTTAAGAGGAAGCTAATAGGACCAGCCCAGCCTTAGGCAGAGAGCTGGTGGCGGTACTAAACCTAACACTCCTCCACAACACTCCTCCATATAAGATAGAACGGAACTTGAACTCCCCGGAAATTTTCGCGTTCTTAGCGTCGAATTGAAGGATAGACGTCTATCCGAGATCGGCCCGGTAAGTGACTTACTGCACGAAGTATATATCCTACTCGTACGTTGCTGATTCCGAATAGTGTATGGAGATTGACGCATGATTGGAGGTGCCTCACCGCTCCCGTCACTTACCCCATCTACCCTTGCCGGGCGCTCGGCAGGGCTGGGGGAAGAGAAAAAAGAACGCAGCCACCGCTGGATATCCAAATGGCATCATTGTACAATATCCGTCATCGTCGTGGGTCATCGAGGCCAACCTGGTTTACCTGGCCCGCCAGGTTCTCCAGGTCTACCGGGTCCACCGGGCCACTCGGTTAGGGCTGCATGGGGATCGCGGGCCTCCGGGCAATAGCGGCCCGCCTGGTCACGATGATAGACGGGATGGACAGGATGGACAGGATGGCCGCGATGGGCGAGATGGTCGGAGCGGGCATTCTGGTAACAGGCTCCATGGTGAAAGAGATCAGGAATAAAGTGGTTGTGGCCATTCGCCGAGGGAGGAGGTGATTTGCAAACTTCTCATACGGAGCGTGGTACTGTATGTAGAGTAAATCTAAAACACCCTGACCGAAAAGATAGGAAGATTCTTCATAGAAATACTGCGTTACATAGTCGACAAAGTCCAATCAATAGTGCATCCACCCCCCAGGCTGCAGAGAAGACATGTTGGAACGGACAACGTCATGTGTCAGAAGCATCAGGCTGACTTTGCTAAAGACGAATACAATACTCTTCACTCATTTTGCGCTACTGATGCTTGACTGCTGACGCCGTCCGATTGAGCCTGGAAGCGATCCAGGACTTCGACTTATTCTCCCTCTTCCATGCTCTTAGCCGTGCCATTTGTTGCTCGAAACACCCTCGGTCAATGGACATTGTAGTGAAGAGAGGGGATAGCTCTTCATTGTATCTCGATAGAGATGAGAGATAGGTTGTTTTGAAGATTGTCCTGAAGAGAAGACAGCCATGTCTGAGCGAATACTTGCAGGAGGACTTATGGGGCCGCCAGATTGAGTCGTGGCTGAGTGGAGGCTCTGCGTAGGATAGTGGGCATGTGCATACACGGCCAACCGATTGTTAGCGCAATGACTGTCATCGCTGCCATTGTCGTCATTACTGTCCTTGATGTAACGAGTTGATGACCGTCGACGAAGCCTATCTTGAGCATTAACCGCATTTTCGACTAGTGTTGAGGCAGCAAATTCACATCCGACGAAGACGACTTGATAATCAAGCTAAAGGAGGAGCTTCAGCTTTCGTGGACGGAAATCCATCGACAACACGTGGAACAATACCCAAGGCGATCACAAGGGTCACTTCAGGTGCGATACTCTACGAAACTAAAATATCCGAATGGCGTTGAACGTTACGGCGGGAAGGGTTCACAGCAAACTATACTTCAGTTGGAAATAAGGACTGGTGTTGGCGCGGTCAGAGTGGCAAACGCGGGTAGTAAATTTTAGCTATATATTGCGAGCTATCCCCAGGCCCCTTTGATGCAAAGGAGGCACAAAAAATAAATTATTCGGTTCTACTACCACCATCGCAGCAATTCATGTACCTTTGACTTCCAAGAATGTTAGTCCGCCAGACTGAAGGCCCAGAACGATCGTATTGCCATGCACAGCTACCTCTGGAGACCTATATTCGTTAGGAAGCCATAGACATTTCTTTCCATCTATAGTCATCCACTCGTTATCGACATGCAGTGAATGAACTATAGTGTGCTCATCACGATGTTGAACGGGCGGGGCCGACGTGGATAACAGTCGGAGCGATCCAAAATTCGTCGTGAGGTATTTGCCGTCGGGCGAGAAGGCGACGGCGCTGACCGAGCCGCTGTAGCCCTTGAGTGGCTGCTGCTGCTGGGCTCCCGTGGCCGCATCCCATAGGCGCACGGTCCGGTC
>JALHCF010000134.1:0-186655 GCA_024341135.1 Tolypocladium album
AAAAAAAAAAAAAAAAAATGTTCACGGCGAGACGTGCAACGGCGTGCGCCCGGCGGGGACAAGGCGAGGTGCTGCAAAGTCGGTGTGCGATTTAAATCTCTCGGAGCCTCCCCCTCGGAGCGTTATGTGCAGGCGGCACACGCACTGCGAGCACGAGTACCCGTGAACCAACGACGAGCAGGTACATACGAGTACGTGCAAAGGGAAACGGCGGGCCGCGGTGGTGCATCCCGTATAAGGCGCCTGCGACGGATACGTGCGCGCCTGCCTGCACTGCGCCATCGCCTGCCTGCACTTGCTGCTGTTGCTGCTTCTGCTCCTGGCTCCTGCTCCTGCTCGGGCGAACGGACGGGCCGACGGGCGCTGCTCAAGGCCAAGGAAGGCATTCATGGCACTTATACTACCTTGCGCTATGCCGCACTCTGCTCCTCGCCACCGACCCAGCTTGCAACGACGCCCGGCTTCTTCTTGTTCTTGCTGAGTGCAACACGAGCTGCGAATGCACAACAGCGTTGCAGGTCGCCTCGTGAGGGGCGGAGGCGCCCCCCTGCCGCGGCGGATAGTGTGGGGAGCGGCGCGCAGAATCGTGGCACGGATGCCGGCCATGCGCAACGGGCAAATGGCAGGCCGCGCACGGCGCAGGTGGCAGCGAGGCAAGGTGGCAGGCAGCCAGGCAGGGAGGGATGCCACGCCAGATGGGACGTGGATGTTTCACTCGAAGCCCGTCCAAGCTCCCGTAACTGGCGGTAAGCAGACACCAGCAACCCCGTCGCCTCGCGGATAGCCTTCTTCACCAAGATGCGTCCATTGATCCATCCATCCATCCATCCTTCCACCGATCCACCCATTCACTCAGCTAGCTGTGCCGTCCATGACCCATCCATCGCGTTCAGCCCTCAAGCCAAGCTCGACACCAGGTACGGGTACGCGCGGATGCGACAGCCAGGGCCTCGTCATACACGCCATGCGACGTATACACGGATGACTACACCTCACCTCGCCAAGGTCGGGCGGAACTGCACCGCCCGCCGGTGACTCGCATGGTCTGGTTTTTTGTCAGAATCACGCACCTAGCCCTGCCATCTCCTGCATAACCTCCGAGCGACCTCCGCGCCCGGGCTTGTTTTTTTCCCTCTCTTTAGTTTCAGTTTTTTTCCCTCGCGCGGTGGAGCAGGCGGCCATGTCGGCCACCTTACTCACAAATGATGGCGTGAGAGGCGGCTGCAAGCCACAAACGGCCGAACGACCATTGTTGTGGCTCCTCCCGATACGCGGCTCACCTGGCATATCAGGCATGGTTCGCGACGCAAGGAAACGTATCTTGGTGGCCGCTGCGGGCTGGCATCATGATAAGCGGCGTTGAGCGCCGACCACCCCAGCAGTTTCCTGCGCGCGTTGAGCTCATCCATTGATATGGGCTCGGGCTACAGTACTGTACAGTACTCCGTACCGGTACTCATCTTCACAGATACTGCCGCCGAAAACTAGCTCCCGGGAACCACTGCGGGCCCAGCCGAAACGCCGCCATTCATCGTGGCGCCCTGGCCTGCCTGCCGGCTCTACGTTGTGTGTTTGGCCGTACGGCCCCACGGCTGTCATCGTCGGCCTGAATCGTACTACAACCGTCTGGCGCTGCTGCCCCGGACCTGGCCATGGCCTGTCTAGTCTACAAGTAGAGCCTCCCAACGATGAAAAGGACAAGCAAACCCATGCATGCATGCATCCATCTTGTCAGGGTATTTGGAAGCATCGGGGAGGCTCTCCGGTGCGCCAGGGACCCTGATGAGTAGCTCACCAAGGCTTGCGTCAAGACGGGGAGGGACCGGCCTTGCACAGTCGCCCGTCCCTTTCTCCCTCTCGGCAGATGGTTGAAACCTTGTTTCCTGACTGGTTTAAACCTCTCTGCCGACGGCTCTTGGCTGGCTCAGATACGAAGCGTTCCGCGTAAGCTATAGGAACGGACTGGAGAGCGAGAGTGAGTCACCCCGAGACGATGCTTGGCCGCTTGGTAGACCAGGAAGCCAAGGTAGCACCTGGCTGAGGGCTTATGCTGCCGGCACTTGTGCTCGTCGCAGCTCGCCCAGGCTAAGTTTGCGCCTCCAGGCAGCTGCATATCACGATGGAGCCGACGTGCCGGCGTGCAGCATGGTTTTCCTTAGTGTGCTCGTTCTGAGTGCTTGTCCTTCGTCTCCTCCGTAGCACGGCGTACTCGTTCTCGCCCCCACAGGCGAGCAAGGTACGCGTCGCATCGCCAGGCACGGCCCAAGGTTCCCTTGTCCTGCCGTCCCGAGGATCCGGGTCCGATGCGGGCTTTCTCATGTCTCATGTTTAACATGGGCAACATGTCAAGCTTCACGTCTCATGTCAGACCGCTTCTTCCTCTCGCGCAATACCAGCGCCAGTGTCGCCTTCGTTCTCTCTTCCCCCCTTGGACAGATTAGCTGGCCTTTCGTATCACGACATCGCGGGGCTCCGGTCAGCGCGCCGTGCTGCATCCCACTCACCTCACCGACCGGCCAACCGCCCCCCCGGGCGTCCAACCGGGCTCGCGGGTTAACCCTCCGGGTGGTGGCGCTGTGATACCGCCCGCCACACATCGTGCGACCCGGACTGGGGCCAAGCTTTTCTGTCTCGCAACTTGCACCGACGCAGCCTGGGGGCGCGGGCGTTCGAACCCGACCCATTGGTGCCCCGCGGACCGCACGCCGCTGTCCGTCATCCGGCGGCGTGGGGGATGGCAGCACGTCTTCGGAGATGCGGCAAAATGCATCGCATCGGGTAGGTCGGGGAAGAGGGGACCCAGGTATCACAGAAACTCTGCCGTGGGAGCAGCGTGGCCGACAGCAGGGGTCAGAAACGTAAGAAAGGTTCTATTACCGATGCTATCCGAAACAACAAAACAAATAGGTATTCACTGTCCAATGCTCATATGCACGCTCTGATGAAGAACAACATGAATGGGGGGGTATCGATCTGTCGCAAAGGCAGAACAACAAGAGCCAGTCTATGCATTAGTTATATCGCGGGCGGCGCAAACCACCTCGTTTTCGTCGCACCGGAGTCGGGTCAGGCTTGGTGGAACTGTAGCCGTATGATGGAGAAGAGCATGTTCTGCAGCACGTGCAGCATGACGGTGACGCACGCCGGCAGCAGCTCGGGCCATACGGCCAGGTCGAGCTTGCCCTCGAGCCCGACGTCGACGCCGAAACAGAAGCGGATGACGCCTCGGACGGCCACGCTGGCCGCCAGCTCGCACGCCCACGTCACCGCCGAGGCATTGAGTGTCAGCCGGAAGGTGTATGGCTCCGAGTCGAGGTCAAAGGCGAAGTAGGGGTAGACGTCCTTGTTGGCGCCAAAGTGCAGGACGGTGATGCTGCCCAGGAAGGCGGCCATGGACGCGTTCTCGGCCAGGAAGCGTATGAAGATGTTGCGCGTCTGCAGCTTCTGGTACGAGCCGTAGCTCTGCGTGTTGAGGCCCAGCACGGTGAGGGCCTTGTGAAAGAAGCGCGTCATCGTGATGGGCGTGAGGACCACCAGGCTCGTCGAGGACAGGATCTGCAGGATGATGAACTGCGAGGGCGAGCGAAGCCGGGCGTACAGGGCGCGGACGTACGTCTGGTAGGTCAACATGAAATACCTGAGACGTAACGTTAGCTTCAGATTCTCCTGTCAGATGCTATTCGCACATGGAGGATGCGGCGGCGACCTACAGCTTGAAGACCCAGCTGAGGGGGTAGCTCCCGACTCGTTCGCCCTCGCGGATGCCCAGCACCCAACCCGTCAGGGCGTCCAGCAGATGCACCGTAACAACCCAGCCGTACACATACACGACCGTCTCCCAGTTGTTGTGCGGCAGCGTGCGGAGATATATCTCAGCGTAGGCCTCCCCAACGACATACGCCACGAGTCCTACAAACAGCGCCACGCAGAACCACAGGAACCGGACGAAGCTCGCGGGGAGCCACCTGCGCCGCATGGCGACGCCCTGCGACCGCGCCGGCGGTGCGACATGCAGCATGCCGGGCTCCAGGACGTCGCAGGACGCGTTGCGCCTGCGCCGATCCCGGCTGGGTAGGGGGTCGGGCTCGCCGGCCCACCACGACGTGGTGAAGAGGCGCTGGGTCTCGGACAGGGAGTGGCGCAGGCCGATGTGCCGCTCATTGGTCATGAGGATGATGAAGGCGATGGCGACGGGCATGGCCATGATGATGAAGGTCCACGTGATCCACGACGTGTTGTGAATGGTGAGGAAGTGGGCCTTTGGGGAGAAGTACACCGGGATGGGGACGGCGATGGACAGGACGGCGATGATTGATACCGTGAGAGGGAATCCCAAGGATTGTGGCCACCTAGGTTGGCGTCGGTGTTAGTTGAGCTTCAAGCCACTCAGACATGGCATCTCATCAGTGCATCTTACCAGTTCAACCTGTAGAGGTTGAAGACCTTGGTGATCCATATGAGGGCGGTGAGGTTGTAGAAGCCGTAGTAGACAAACAGGAAGAACCAAAAGTTGACTTGCACCCGCGCCCAGCCGTGGCCAGGGGTCTTGAGTCCATCCTCTGGGCCGTCTTGGTCGTCGTCCGGCAACGAGTACTGCGGGAAGGGAACGGCGCACCACGCAACCGCCTGGGGTGGTATCAAGTCAGTGCCATGTCACTTCCCCGAATCGCTCACGCGTCACCCGCACCAACGCAACGTACCAGCATCGCAGGCAGGAACACCAACAGCCCATACCGACTCCACCACCTGTCCAAGACCCTCTTGACGGCCGTCTGCCGCGGGTCCACCCACAGGTCGAGCACCCACCCCTGCCACAGGCGCTGCCACAGCGGCCTCGCGTCGCCGCAGCCGCCGTCGTCGTCGCCGTCGTCGACGGCCTCGTCATCGGCAGCCTGGAGCTCCGCGGCGAGCAGCGCGCCGTACCCGACGTGCACGCTGCCGCGTCCGCCGCCGAGCCGGTCGGCCAGCAGCCCGAGCTGGCTGTGGCGGCGGCGGCCCGTCCCCAGGCCCAGCCCGGGGCGCGGCGGCACCGCGCGGAAGCGGCCCAGCAGCGGCGACGAGTCGGTCGGCCGCGCGCGCGACTCGCTGCCCTGCGTGAACTGGAAGAAGCTCGACATGAAGGGCGGCGGGCGGCGGGCGCTGCTGCGTCGCCGGGGGCGTCGCGTGCCGACAGCGGCGGGAGGCTGCTCCGGGGGGCGGTCAGACGGCGGATCCGGGAGCTGGCCGGCCTCTCTGCGGGGTGGTTTTCCGAGCTGGGGATTTCGCGTTCCGCGGCTACGGCCCCGGCGGCGTCGTGGTTTCGCTGAGCGTGTCGTGTCGTGTCGTGAAGATGGGAGGTTTGCGTTTGTTTGTCGTCGAAGGAGCTGGTTTTGGAGGTAGGCACCAGGGCGGCGCAGGTCCGGGAGCTCCCCTGAGGGTCCCGCGAGTCCCGGCGGCTCGTCCAATGCCGTCAGGGGAATGACGCGCCGAGCTGCGGGACCCTGCAGGGCGGTGTGCAGGCTGGCCGCCCGGGTGGGTTGCGCTAAGGCGTGGGTACCTGAGCGCCTGGCCACGGGCAGGTGCCTGAGAGTGGAACGGCACGGCGACGAGAGCTCATGGTTGAAGGAAGCATGCCAGGTAATGACGACACCGTTGTCAGTTGGGATTATTTTGTTCTACCATAGTGTTGCGAGTTTTTCTCACATGCTGCGTCGAGCTCAACCTATTTTCTTCTAGCAGTGCATACCAGCTACTCTCCTGGTCCGGAGAGTTGGCGGCAGCCCGTTCTATCGTACATTAAAGCCACCGTATAAAGCCCGCCAGTCATGTCGTCGTCGCCCAAGGTCTAAGTAGCTCATTCGCCCCCGTCAGACTCTCCGTCCGAGCCCGAGCCCGAGTCGGACCCGGGCCGCCGGGGCATCTCCTCCTCGAGCAGCCCGCCGGCGACGTCGTCGGTGAAGGCCACCATCTTGGCCGAGCTCGACTTGCGCGTCGGCGGCTCCAGCACGTCGCCGCTCCAGGGCCTGCACTCGCCGACGTGCTCGCCGCAGCGCAGGCACGTCCAGCCCTCGCCCTCCTCGCGCTCCAGCCGCGTCGCGAGGCAGACGAAGCAGTAGACACAGCCGCACGGCGTCGCCTCGTACGGGTTCGTCACGTCCGTGGCCGCCGAGCCGACGACGCCGCCGCCCGCCGCCGCCGCCAGCACCTCCGTCTCCGTCGTCGCGGCGTCGTTCTGGTCCTGGTAGCAGATGGCGCACGTCCGCTCCGGCAGGAACGCGTACTCGCCCTTGGCGCCGTCGTCGGCGCCGCCGCCCGCGTGCATCATCTCCTTGGTCTTGCGCCACGTCCGGCTCAGCCAGCGGCGCCACCGGTTGATGCCGACGAGGGGCAGCACGAAGAGCAGGAACTCGGTGAAGGCGTGCCAGACCAGCTGGCGGTTGAGGTACTCGAACGAGACCTCGCGGCTGACCTGGCTCGTGGGCGGCGCGAGGCGCATCCTCAGTATCCGGTCGAGCAGCGTCCGGTACCGCCCGTGCAGGAGGAACACGAGGAACGAGGCGAGCGCCGCGGCCGAGTGAGCCGTGGACAGCTTCGACGTCAGGCTCGAGAGCAGTCGGATCCGGGGGCTCGGCTGGTCGTAGCCGTCGTCGTGGGCGAGCAGCCAGTCCTCCCACCTGGACCAGGCGTACTTCCCAAAGACGGTCACCAGGCCGTATAGAGACTTTTGCGTCCTGGACGGGGCCGTGAGCACGGGCCCGTCCTTGCGCGCGTCCGTGTACTTCAGGTTCTGCAGCGCCGCGCCGTACGTGGCGTCGTGGTCCCAGATGGTGAGCTTGAAGAGGATGGCCCGCAGCACCAGCATGATCTCGGCGGACCAGTCGTCCTGGAGGTGGCCGCCGGCGAAGTACTTGAGCGCCTCGCCGACCTGGCCCTTGAGCAGGTCGACCAGCTCCTCGTCGAGCAGCTCGGCGTCGACCTGCGACACGCGGAAGGCCGGCCGCGTGCCCTCGCGCGACGCCGCCGCGGCCAGCGTCGGCGAGAGCGCGAGCCGGCGGAGGGGGTAGGGCAGCCGCTGCAGCTGGGCGTGGGCGCGGGAGGCTTCGCGCTGGGCGGCGAGGTGGGCGGCGGCCTGGGCCTCGCGGGCCTGGCGGCGCGCGGCGACGCGCTGCTGGGCCTGGATGAAGCTCGAGTCGGTCATGGCATCGGCCGGCGCGGCATCGAAGCCCGGCTTGGGGTGTGGGCGGTGGGCGCAGGCGTTGATGCGAGCGCCGGTGTCAGAGGAGGCGGCGCTGGTACTCGTGCGGCAGGTAACGGTGCGCTCACCGCATGATGAGGCGAAGGGCGGGACGAGGTTGAGAATGACGATGCGCCTCGGAAGGGTTGGCGGGCGGTGGTGCGATCACAAGCCGAGGCTCCTGATGCCCGCGTCGGGGCCCGCGGCTGGGCATTCACTGCTAGCGCCGGGAACGGCAGGGCCAAGGCCAAGGCGCCCCACCCCCGTTCAATCCAGTCACGGCACCCAATCCATCGAACATCCCACTCGTCATCGGCCGACGCCTGCAGCTTCGAGCCGAACAGCCCATCAACCGGCTCACGGAATCAAGATGTCTACGCTGCACAGTTCCGGATGTGTCCGAGTGAAATGTTTACATGTACTTCTTGTATATCCTAATCGCTCAAAAACGCCATGGTGCTCTATGCTGTATCTTCTAAACGACCAGAAAATGAGTCTTCCTAGAATACCGTATCCTGCTGCCGTTCAGGCCGTGCTGGGACCTCCACCTCATCTCCCAACATCTAATACTCCAATTCGTAAGGCTTCTTTTCCCCGGCCGCTTCACCGATCCCGGCCCAGGCGCTCCTCGTCGTCGCGCACCAGCTCATAGGCCGGCCGGAACTTCGTGTCGTCGTCGCCGCCGAGCGCCAGTGCCGGGTTGGGGCGCGTATTTCTGGTGCCGCCGAGCGACGTGAATCCACGGTTGTACAGGCTGCAAAACGGTATCTCGAGGTGTCGGATAAACTGTTTGTGTCAGCAACGTCTTTCGATTCCCTCCTGCTCTCACAATGCACATGCACAGGAGAGGGGGCCGACGAGAGGGCGGAAGAGAGGCACTCACAGCCCAGATATCGGTGTAGTGCCAGTCCAAAACTGGATTTACGCGCATTAATTGCGGCCAGTCCGCGTCTGTGGGGCTGAACGGCGTCAGGAACTCGCTGTGCGGATCTGTCCTTCTCGTCCCCATGAAGATGGCCTTGACCGACGGCCGGTCGCCTTGGTACGCTTCGAGGGCGTGGCGCATCGGCAGGGCGTACCGCGTCAGGTCGAGGTGGTACTGGGTGGCGGAGACGGCGACGAACTCCTCCACCTCGGGGAAGGGGTCGGGCGGCGCAATGTATATGGCCTGCAGAGGCTCGATCAGGGACGGCGGGCTCTCGGCTTGCGCCTTCAAGCCGTCGCCGGCGGCCGCGGTCGGCGGGTGCGACGAGGCCGTCGTGGCGGGCAGGCAGGCCAGTATCAGTATCAGCAAGACGAGACAGTCCTTGCCGCCGTTGTACGATAGGGAGAGCTCCTCGGGTCTGCGAGCAGCGAGTCAGCCGGGGGGTTTCTCCTCCGCGAGCGCAGTCCGTCGGCGCGCAACGCACCCGTATCGCCGCAGCGCCTCCTCAATGACGGCCATGGACTCGCGCGCGTGCGCCTGCGTGTTGCGGAGCGTGGCGTCGTCCTTCTGCTCCTCGAGGAAGCCGAGCACCTTGCGGCGCAGCGTGTAGCAGATGTCGGGCAGGGCGCGGGGCGCAACCGAGGTCGTCGGCGGGGGTTTCGCGACGCCGTTGGTGCTGGCCGCCCGGGCCGCGGCGGGCTGGGGGCGGGAATCCAGTGTCATTTCGGACATTGGCGAGGCGTCGACGGCATGGGCGTGTGTGAGGAGCGGACAGTAGGAGGGCGAGGGTGGGCGCGATGGGAAGATCAGAGGATGGGACGGCACAGGCAAGCATCGGAGTCGGGGTTACGGGCGGGGTCCTTTTTTGAGGGTCTCGAAGCCGCGGTCTTTGTGCCGAAAGGTCCGTCCGTCTCACCCCATCGCTGACGCATGCTATTACCATACAAATCAACGCCACTACGGCCTCAGCTCCAAAACTAATTTACTGTCTGTCACCATCCAGCCGTCGTAGTTTCGAGACCAAGGGCGCTCATTGAGTTTCTCTATTGACCGTAACTGCGGCCTAGGTTGTACATGCTGGTCGTAAGTACTCCGTAGTCCGTACACGACGAGTACAGATCGACGTTCAAACACGCCGAGGTATATGCTCTAGCACTGCCATCAAGTTTAAAGCACGGTTCGCAGCCTTAGCCCTCGACTACGCCCTGCATGGGCTCGTGATGCGATCCGTCCGTCAGGTACTTCTCCGTCGGTCCCCCCACGGCCGCGAGGCCCATGGTGAACACCTGCTCGACTGCCGCTGCGTCAGTGGCGGCTCTCAAAAGACGGTGCCCTTCATTTGTGAGACTCACTCTTGCTATCGGAAAACACGAGGTGGTTGAACCCCTGGCTGCACTTCTGGACGACTCGCTTGCCGGACGCGTCCATGTAGACCTCGAACGACAAGGTATTGTAGTCGGGACGGTTGTTGACGGCCAGCGTTTGGAAAAAGTCCTCTGTCACTGCCAACTCGTCAGCTCTCTGTTGTCATGTGCAGGCCGGAAGGGGTGGCCAGTCGGGCCTTACGCTCTTGGCTGAGGACCGAGTAGCCGTTTTTGCTGCGCACGACGAGGCGGAAGCGCTGCGTCTTTGTGTTTTTCAGGATGGTGATGTCGGCGTCGCAGATATGCATGCGCTCCGTGTGCACGTCCTGGGCCTGCCTATGCTCGCTGTTAGACTCCCCGACTTCTTCTGCTTCTGCCGGGCAGCTCACAGTTTGATGAGAGCCTTCTCATCTGCCCGGGGGTACTCGAAGTAGATCACGTAGAGGTCCATCCGGATCGCCTCCCCTTCCTTGTAGAACTGGTCTGCGGCTACAGTTCAGGCTATCAGCACACTGCACCATTGACTTGTTGCAACAGAGGATCCTGTACCTTCCGCCGATGCAAACTCGAACGCAACGGTTGCTGGCGCCGTAGGACGCGCAACCTCGTTGGCGTCGTATGCCGTGCACCCAATGTTCCTGATGTACACGGTTTCCGAACCCTCCTTGTACTGCAGCTGCGAGCTTAGCGTTACTAGTGGGCGTGTCAGTATCAAGCGCAGCAACTTGACAGAGCAGAAGGGCTGCCAAACTGACGGTGTAGTATGCTCCGTACAATACCGTCTGCCGGGGCCTTTTGGTCCTGCTTCCCGTAGTTGACCACGATCTCGGCTTCTCGACTCTCTTCAAAGGCACTCTGCGGCAAGACAGCCTCGTCCAGAATGCGGTCCAAGTCGATCGACTTGTAGTGGAGGATCTGGACGAAGTCGACATTGTCTCGGTTGTAGCTGACGTTGCCGGAGACAAACTTGACGGTGGTGATGGAGCGGTTCAAGGTCGAGGCATTGCTATCAGTAAGGTATCCGCGTCAGCTAGCGCAGCGAAAAGGGGGGGTCTTTCGGCGTAGATACCTCACAAGGTTCAGTATGTTCGCCTTGGGACTATCAGTGTCCGCACTTATGGTGTGCGCAAGCATTGTGCTCATGTTGCCTCGTAGCATTTGTCTGGTCTGAAGGACGCTGAGGCCATGCACCAGGAGCTCCTCAAAATCATGCATCACTAGACGGTACCCGCGTGAGTCAAACCTTTCCGTCGAGCTGGGCAGCAGCTTCACTGACCTGTAGGCGGCACGCCTTTGATAACAAGGGAGGTGAGCTGGTCCGTCACCTTGTTAGCAACCTTGTACAGGAGCCACGACCGTACCTCGCCGGTGATTCTCGCCGCGAAGCTGAACCCAGACACTTGTGGCAACGGTCAGCGTCATAGCTCATGAATGCCAAGGAAGAAACCTACGGGCGTACGCATCCACAGCAGCGCGGTGGGCATCCTGGCTGGACGGACAGTTGCAGCAGAAGAGCTGGTGGTTGCGGAGGGACGTGCTGTAGTATGCCCCCGAGATCTTCTGGCTCAGCACAGCCCGGGGACATATCTCACGAGTACCCTGTCCAGACTGCTCGTGGAGCTCAAAGTGGAGGCCCGCGGACGTAGTGGCTCCGGTGTTGTCAGCGCCGGTGCCACCCAACTGGCCGGAGGCAGCTCCGAAAGTCGCCGCCGATACCAGACCGAACGTCGGAGCGTTCGGGACCCCAGGTGCGGGAGTGTTAGCGACTGCCCCGCCAGGAGGCCCCGTCCCTCCGTACGGTTTTCCTTGTATGTTGCCTACGAACCACTCGTGGATGTCGCCCAGCATCGTCGAGATGTGGTCCATGTCGGTCTGCAAGCGGTCTGCCTGGGAGCTGGCTGGCGTTAGCGAGGTCTGCTGTCACCGTCGAGCAGCGTCGGCCTTACTTGATGACCACGCTGAGGATGAGATTCAGGCTGTTGGTCTGAATGGTCAGGTTGCCCTTGAGGGCGTTGAGGTCGCCGCCTTGTGTCGTCCATGATATCTTCCTCCAGTCTGACTTGAGCTCCTTGGTCCAGCGCTTCATGCGCGGCTGGCTCGCGTCGGTGGATGCCGAGATTACGCTGTACTTGTTGACTATAGCTTCAAGGTGGCTCAGCGTCTCCTTGCAGCTCTGCAGCATGCCGAGTATGATGTCCTGGTTCTCGGCGAAGTGCGATGGGATGTTCTTCGGGAGCTTGGATTTGTCGATTATCAGCGGCGCATTGTTGCTCGACTCCCGCGCGCTCGCGAAGGCATTGAGGGCGGCGCTCAGCGAGTACAGCTGGCTCTCGACTTCGCGAAACTCGGGGGGGGCCGACTTCCTGCCCTTGGTGAATGCCTGGCCTATCTTGCAGGCCAGTCTGCCCATCAGGTAGGCGTCCCCAAAGGAGATGGAGAAGGACATTTTGCCTTGTTTCTTGCAGAAGTTACGTAGTTGGAGGGTTGCAGGAGGGTCGCCCGCATGGGCTGGGAGTTTCGCGAGGCCGACGAGAACAACCCCGAAAGATTTCTACACTTCGCCTTCGTTGAGGCCATGGCATCATCATTATGTCGAGCGCGGATTACAAACTGCCGTGCATAGCCCACGCACGCACGCACGTTGCTTCTGAGACAAATGATGGTGGAGGGGCTGTGCGGCTGTATCGAGTATCGCTATGCCATGCAGCCGTGTAAGTGAGGCGCGCGCACTATAGCGCCAGCGCGGATCAATAGACTTGGCGATTTGGGGTTTCGGCAGTTTTGGCCCAAAGTGGCGTCAATGTGCGACCGTACAAGAGTCCCCGGGTCCATCTTCCGCCTGACACAAACAACCTCACTGCCGATCGTCGCTGCAGCTGAGCCGCGCCTTGCGCACATGTTACACAGGCCGTGCATAAGGCAAACTGACAAGGCTATCGGCTCAGCCAGCGATGGGCTAGCCGCACAATGGTTCGTTTCAGGCGCCTGGCCCGGCAGGCCTCCGCGTCGAGGCGTGACTGGTGAGCCGCTCCAGCACCGCTCACCGAAGCCGAAGACGTACGAGTAGTATTTCGAGTTGCAGTGCAGGGCGGGCGGTGGCTTTGGGTCAGATCCTTGCCGGTTGTGACCCTTCAGCGTACCATCCATGCCGGCTATGTATTGTCAACCTGGTACGCCCCAAGGCACCGCTTTCCAGGGTCTGAGTTCGGTGTCTGGATGCCTCCTCGACGAGCCGATGACGCGGGGTCGATCGATGCCTTGATATACATAAGGCGCTCGACGAGAGGCGGCGTCGCCCGCGGCCCGGGCCATCGTCGTACATGCGTACACCATCTCACTGAGCACACACACGCCATACGAGTAAAGACCCTCTGCTTCATACTCTGATTGTACGTGTACGTCTCCTCGTCGCTTCGACGGCTATAGACGCCAACACGGCATCACCACCTGAGCAATGGCGGCGGCGGCGCTGGCCATGTTCCCGGGCATCCGGTTCGACCCGCGTGAACCGGTGCCTCCTCGCTTTGCACATCTCGCGCAGCACTTCCAGCCGCACAGGCAGGAGGCCTTCGACGACGAATCCGACGAAGAGGCGCCGTTCGACCGTGGCAACGTCCGGCAGCGTGACAATCCCTGGCTCGACCATGGACGGGCCGGTCAAGCCCAGTTAGCCCGGGTGAACCCATACCCTGAGCGGCAGTTCGACATGCATGCGGCGCCCTGGGTGAGGAGGTTTGAGCCAGAGGAGCCTCAACTGCAGCAAGCATTTCTGGCGCCCCTGTCGTCCTCGGTCAAGGTCCAGATCGTCCACGACACGGCCAAGTTCACCATCGTGCACCTCTTCTGGAACAGGTCGGAAAACATCAAGCAGGGCACCTACCAGTTCCCGCTGCCCCTCGACGCCACCGTGACCGAGTACAACTGCCGCATCGGCGCGCACAAGATCGTGCGCGGAAAGGTCAAGGGCAAGGAAGACGCCCGGCGCGAGTTCGACGATGCCGTCCGCCGTGGCCGCACCGGCGGGTTGGTGGAGCAGCAGACAGCCGAGATCTTCACAATCAACCTCGCCAACATCCCGGCCAACACCAAGATGAGGGCCGAGCTGTCCTTTATGTGCCTCCTCAAGCACAGAACCTCCGATGCCCGCGAGATCTTCACCCTGACGGTGCCAACATTCATCGCTCCACGTTACGGCGATGTCCCCGAGGGCGTGCGGATGGAGAACGGCGCCAGACACTACCTGAGTCTAGAGGTGGACATATTGACTGCCGAAGAGCTCATTTCCGTAAATAGCGATACGCACGACATACTGTTTGAGAGGAATGCAGGGCAGAGAGCGTGCCAGACCTGGGATGATTTCATTATGCGCCGCGACAACGAGGTTGCCAGCCTGAGAACTGGCACGGTCCAGCTCGAGCAAGGCCGGACGAGTCTAGACAAGGACATGGTCATCTCGATATCCACTGCTCTCTCTGATAACAGAGAGACGCCGCAGGCCTGCCTCGAGGTCCACCCGGACTTCGAGCATCACAAGGCATTGATGTTGACCCTCCCGTCGGACTACCTCATTGCCGCGGCCAACTTTGCCCATGACGGCGAGATCATCTTCGTCGCGGATCGTTCCGGCTCCATGTACGACAAGATAGAGGCGCTGAAATCAGCCATGATGTTCTTCATCAACGGCATCCCCGCGGACCGGCCGTTCAACATCTGGTGTTTCGGGAGCGACTGCACCTGCTTGTGGCCGCGATCGAAGCCCCTCAATGAAAACACGAAACAGGAGGCCATCACCTATGTCCGCAACGAATTCGCCGCCAACATGGGGGGCACTGATATTCTCCCGGCCCTGAAAAACATCTACGAATCCCGGGGAGGCTACCACTCCATGGACATCGTCGTCTTGACCGACGGTCAGGTCTGGGAGCCGCAGGAGACGATTGAATTTGTCAAGGAGAAGCGGCTGGTGCGGGAGGGCCTCTTTCGATGCTTCTCCCTCGGAATCGGCCATGGCGCATCCCAAGAGCTCGTGGAAGGCATTGCCAAGGCCGGCGGTGGCTATGCAGAGTTCATCACCGATGCCCGCGGCGGCGGCTGGGAGGACCGCGTTGTTGCGGTGTTGAAGGCGGCCGTGACCGGTCACCTCAGGTCCTTATCGATGGAGCTACAATGGCACACGGAGGAGGGTCAGGAGCTTGTTCATGCTCCCAAGTTCAAGCAATCACCTGCTGATATAGCGGCCATCAGCCCCTTCGTCCGGAACCGAGTCTTCCTGCTCTTTGATTCCGGACAGCAGTGCCCCGAGCTGGAAGCTGTTGTGCTCAGCATCAGGGGGGCCGACGGAACAGTCGCGGCCAAGAGAGTGCTGCCGAAGCGTCTGCTGCAGCCGGATGCTACCATCCATAAGCTCGCGGTTCGGGCACTGCTCGGCGATCTGGAGCGAGGTGAGAGCTGGCTCCAGCGGCAGAACCGTGACGGGGGCGAGGACGAGCTTCTGGCTCGACAGGAAGCAGTCGACTTAGGAACCAAATGGTCACTGGTGTCAAAGTGGACCAGCTTGTATGCCGTCGAGGAAGAGACGGACGAGGCAATGCCGGAGCTCCACATTCAGCTGCCCGAGGTCAACGAGGAGGTTGGAGATGCCCTTCTCATGCCGAGGGGAACGCCCAACCCGAACGCCGGGCTGCTTCTCAGCCCTGGCGGTGCTGCTCCCCACGAGGTGGAGAGCGTTACTGAGAGCGACGGCTCGGATTCGGAAGCCGAAGACGATGACTTGCCGAACGTGCGGGACAGTGGCTCAGACAACGGTTCGGATGATAGCGACGATGAGCATGGGCCCAGAGGGGGGGCTGGAGCCGCGGGTCGCCGTGACGGCGACGCGGGAGATGGCGGCGACGGAGGTGAAGGAGGTGAAGGAGGTGACGGAGGTGACGGAGGTGACGGAGGGAATGGAGGGAATGGAGGTGACGTATGGGATGGAGATGAAGGAGGGGACTGGGCTGATGAAGGTAATGAAAGCGGCGATGACAACGAGGGGAGTGTGGGAAGCGACATCAACATGTATGAGCCGGCAGACGATGGCCCCCTACTCGTGACATACGGTGCCGCCCCGGACGGTGGCGAAGCCAGCGGTAAGGCAGAAGATGCCGGACTCATGGCATACGGTGCCGCTCCCGTTCCGAAGGCTGGCCCCGTTCCGAAGGGTGGCGAAGCCAGCACAAAGCGCATCTCTCCCAGGCAACAAGCCCATACCGGGGGGAGTATGGGGAGTGTGGGAAGCGACATCAGCATGTATGAAGAAGATGCCAGACTCACGACATACCGTGCAGCCCCGGACGGTGGCGAAGCCAGCGGTAAGGCTTCCATGCCCATATTATCTCTTCGTCAACCGAGGATGCTGACGACATTGCAGACAACTCTCTCGACCCAGCCGCCGCCGCAGAGCCCCAGGGCTGGGAGTCGACGGCGAACCGAGAGCGGCCGCCAGCCAACCCGTCGCCGTACGCGTGGCCCTCTGCGTCCGACTTGAAGAGCCTGCCGAGGAGCTTTGGGGGTTCGAGCCAGCGGGCGTCGCGAGCCCACGTCAATTGTAAGTCGTCGTCGCAGCACCCTACTGGACATGGGTATCCGCTGACGTGTTTTTCTCACACAGCATCCTCTCCACCAGCATACAAATCGAAAACGAAACGGGTCAGAACCGGAGCACTTCAGCCAGAGACCCGGAGACATGCCATGGCGATGCGAGGACCCAGCCCCTCCGAACGCGCCTTGCATATGGCCATGTCGGCGGCCCCTGACGCGATGCCGCCACCGCCAATACACCAGGGGATCGGCTCAGCCGGCGCGGCAGTAGCAGGAGCAGCAGCAGCAGCAGCAATCCCAAGAGCAGTCCCCTGGACCCGTCATCCAAGAAACTCGGCGTCCAGTTCCCGGTTTGAACGACGAGAGGGAGGAGCCACCTACGACGAGGACCCGATGGAGGACAGCCGCCCTGGCTCAAGGGCAAGCGCGCGTTCGATGTTACCAGAGGCGTCGTCGTCACCATCGGGCGAAACGTCATACGGCTCCGGCTTCAGCAGGCGATCACACTCCAACACCGTCCGGAGCCCCACCGTAGCCTCCTCGGGGCCCTACTCGGAGAGAGACGTGCGGTTTAGCAGCGTCCCGTTTGGCGGGATCCCGATGTTGCCAACACCGAACTTCAACTCTTCCTCGGCTCCAACGACGGAGTACTACCCCCCGCCCAGTGACCTACTCGCCCCCCCTGCCCAGAACGTGGCCTCGGCCCCCGTCTACAACCCGCGGGCATCCTCGTACGTCATGGAGCGCAGCCGCTCCGCGCCGAAGACAGAGGAGCATCTCGAGGCCGAGGCGCTGGTCGGGACCCTCCTGAACTTCCAGAAATCGGACGGGAGGTTCGTCATGGAAAACGACAGGGACGTCGTCGAGTGCCTGGGGTCGCCGTTCCTCAAGTTCCTGACGCGGCTCAAGGACCGGTGCAACGCCCTCGACGGGAAGCGGGACCGGTCCCAGATGGTGACGACGATCGCAGTCGTGGCGCTCCTGGAGGAGCAGTTCCAGGTGTGCCACTCGCTGTGGGTGCTCATGGTGGGCAAGGCCAAGGACTACATCGCGAACAACCCGTACCATGGGACGGAGGAGGTACTGATGGACGAGGCGAGGAGGCAGCTGAAGCGGATGGGGCTGGTGATGGACGAGGTGAAACGCGCGAGGGACGTGGCGGCATCGGTTGACAACGTGGTGACTGCGCCAGTGGTTAATTAAGCGCAAGGCAGCCAGCTCGTCGAGTGACCTTTGTGGATTGGGAATTTCCAGGAACAGAGCGCAGCATTATGCCAGTGGCTAAGCAGAGTGACGAGGACGATTTTGGGTGTTTCGGGCCGTCTTTTCCGTTGCGTTTGGATGTACCTTAGCCCGTATGTAAGCTGCGTCTGCAGCTCAACCTTGTTTCGTTCGCGATCTGAGGCTGTCCACGCTGCCGAATCACGGGGAAGACCCTGAGAGGTGGTGAGTGGAGGTCACGCGGTCGCGTCCGTTGACCCTGGAACCTGGCCCGCGCTCCACTGGAGCTTCCCTGCAACGGGCCGCTAAGCCAGACCCACCGCGCCGGCCCCACCAATTGCCTTGGGGTCCCCGGCGTGGCGCCTCGCCGCCGGCATCTCGCCTCGCCTGAACGCCAACCTGGACAACACGCCCGCCATCTCCTCGCATCTGCCTGGCACCAACTCCACGGACGCCTGGCTCCGGCCCACATACAGCATTGAGAAGCGCGTGAGTCACCCGGAACGTCGTGCGCGCTCCGTCCCGCCCATCGCGTCCGACGCGTCGCCGAGAACTCGTATATACATAGCCCGCCCGCAGCCGCTGGCGACGGCCGACGGACTCGCTGCCGTGCCGGTCGAAGGGACGGTCCCTCGGCGAATCGTACTACTGCCTGCCTGCGGATAACGGCACGACGTCTGCAGCCGAGCTGGAGGATTGGACTTGTCTTCGCCCGACCAACCTCCACAGAGCATCCTCAAAGCCTCCAGCAACAACCACCATGTCGCGCCGCTCCCGGCGCGTCCAGGACCGCGACGCCGCGCTGGCCGCTGAGGGCTCCCTCCCCGTCGACGGCTCGTGGCGCATGGTCGACGGCGAGCACGACAGCTTCGACACGACCATCCTGCCGTCCGTCGGCCCCGACTACGACGACGACGTGCTCGTGCCCCTCTCCAGCGGGCAGCCCTCGTCGGGCTTCCCCTCGCAGCTGTCCTCGCAGGGCGCCGGCGCCGGCGCCTCGCAGGACAGCATCCGCGACTTCGCCAAGCACCAGGACGACGAGCAGGTCATCCTGCGCGAGCCCTTCCGCCCGAGCATGGTCGTCGGCGGCGGCAGCGGGGCGCGCGCCGCGTACCGCACCCCCGACCCGCAGTTCCGCATGCCCTTGGTCGACGTCGGCAGCGGCAGCGGCGGCGGCGGCTCCGACCGGCGCAGCAGCGGGCGCAGCTCCAGGACGCTGCGGCCGTTCGGCGCGGCCGCAAGCTTCGACGAGGACGAGGGCTTGGTGCGCCGGCGCGGCAGGCCTTCGCTCGGGAGCCCCGTGAAGAAGCGCTCGGGCAGGCGGAAGTCGTCGTTTGACGGCGAGGACCGGCGCGCGACCGTCGCGGACCGCATGCTCGAGTCCCTGCGGGCCGTCAGGGGCAACGTCCTCGCGGCCCTGCCCGCCACCGTCTACAGGCTCCTGCTCTGGGCCGGCGAGGTCGTCGCCATCGCCATGTCGTACGCCAAGTACCCGCTCGGCGCGCTGCTGGCCGCGTACCTCGTCCTCGGCGGGCTCGTCGTCGTGCAGAACATGGCCACGCGCTCCATCCACGCCGCCGTCTCGCCCGTCTGCCGCGTCCCCGGCGTCTCCCTCCTCGGCCTGCCCTTCTGCCCGCCGCCCGCCGGCGGCAACGCCTCCTCCCCCTCGGCGACCGTCGAGTTCGACGACCTCATGGGCGTGCAGTCCAAGTTCGAGCGGGTGCTCGAGAAGAGCGCCGACGGCGTCTCGCTGCCCTTCGAGATGAAGCGCTCCGAGACGGCGGTGCGCGACCTGCGCAGCCTCGTCCGCCACAGCGACATCCAGGCCAGGCACGAGCTGGTGCTCGAGTTCGACGGCTACATCGACGTGGCGCGCCGCGCGGCCGCGGACCTGCAGAAGTTCAACACGCACGTCGGGTCCGCCGTCGACGCCGTCATCAGCATCAACCGCTGGACCTCGCGCTACATCGACTCGCTCGCGCCCGACGCCGTCGACGGCCCGCCCTCGATGCTCGCCGAGTGGTCCGCCTGGCTCTTCGCCCCCTTCCAGCCGGCCGTCGACCAGCCCTTCAGCGAGCGCGCCATCCTCGACAAGTACATCGAGCACACGGCCCTCGTCTCGGACCGCATCTCGGCGCTCATCCTCGAGGCGCAGGCCATCCTGCGCCTGCTGACCCGCGCCGAGGACCACCTGAGCCTCATCTACGACATCACCTCGCGCAGCTCGGCCAGCGTCTCGTCGCGCCGCGAGGAGATACTCTGGAACATCTGGACCCTCGTCGGCGTCAACAACAAGCGCCTGCACAACCTGGCCCAGCAGCTCGCCCTGCTGCGCCAGGTCGACGCCCAGCGCTCCTCGGCCGTCGAGCAGGTCAGCGCCCTCGTCCTCGAACTCGAGGCCATCCAGGCCGGCCTCGGCGACCTGCGCGACCGCGTCTCCGAGCCCGAGCTCGTCGGCGCGGCGTCCCGCGGCGGCGCCCACATACCCCTGAGCGTGCACATCGAGACCATCGACCGCGGCGTCGAGCGCCTTCAGGGGGCTCGCGCGCGCATCCGCGCTGCCGAGGACGAACGCGTGCGGGACGCCGTGGCACGGGGTGGCGTGCCGAGTGACGACGACCGGTTGATTGACGGTCGCCAACGGTGACGGCCTGTCAACCTTGTACCTTGGCGCGGTTGTTGATGTGTGGTTTCCTTAATTCTTTGGTCTGGCGTTGGATACAGATGGATTTCTCAAGGCGGTCTTGGCGGATTATCGGTGCCATCTTAGATACCATAAAATGGACTTTTCTTTAGCTTGCCATCAGGTGTGCACAGCAGTGAAGTGCATGTTCACAGAATAGTTGCCAACTTGTGGCAATCGTACGCGCCAGTCGAAGCACATCGCTGATTGTGAAGGATCACGTCAATGCAAGGTATAACTAGTTATTCCTCTTCAAGCACGGAAGAGATCACGGCCATCTAGTTATCACCATGATGCCCTGCCACAGGCAGTCATGTCCTCATACCACCTATACGGTGCACATAGCCACTCATGGGTCATGCCAAGTGGCTTCCGAAGCGACCATAACGTCAGCGGCAGCCCTGCTTGGCTCGCCGAACACTATTGCGATGTCTCCAAGCGGATAATCACAAGACCGGGAGAAAAGGGGGCCAGCATATCGCCTCCTCCGCGCGACGTCGACCTGTTGCCGCACGAAGCGAGCACAGATAACGCTGGCGGGAGGGGAAAAAGTAGGCCCAACCCACGGTCAAGCGCCGCAAGATTCATGTCCACTGCATCAAAAATCAATTCCCTGTCCTGAAACGCCGTTTCCAAGGTCCCGTGGTATGCACTCCAGTTTTCCCGCTCCATTTCGCAGGAGCCGTCTGCTGCCTAAACCAAGAACGCCAATGCCATGCCTCGCGCTGGTGGACTAAACAAATGGTACCGAGAGCTGCCGTCGCGGCAGACACCCATCAAGTGAATCCGGGAAACGCCTTCGACAACGCTCGCCGCCCTGGGAAGCACGTGTCAGTTACGATAAGATACAACGAGGCAGTGCGGTGTGGATGCGCCTCAAAGGGGACTCACATTTGGGACGCTGATGGTCCGGATCGTCAAATGGCGCGTTCTTCGCAGCAATCTCCCGCATTCTTTCCCGAGCAAATGACGACGGGCTCGCTCGCCCAACGCCAAGGTCTTCGTCGTCTTCGTCGACGTCTTCTCGGTGCGTCGGCAACAGCCTCAGCGCCTTGGGTTTGGACTTTCGGAACCGTTCTATCTTGGATGAGAGGGTTCTTCGAGGTGCGTCCTGTCCCGCGGGATTGGCGATGCTCTCGGGAGCGGCCGATGAGGCACCAGAGCCTTCGGTAAAGGTGGCACTTGTATCGACACGAGGGCTGGAGGCACCCCGTGAGGGTGGTAGCGGCGTCATGGCCACGTCGGGTGCAGCCTTCGCTGCCGCGTGTCCGGAGGAGCTGAAGAGTCGCTTTCTCCACTCCTTAAGCTTCGTGTCTCCAGATTCAGATGAGAAATCTTCCACGTCAACGCGCTCTCTTAAACGCCGCAGCGCCCTTTCGCGGCGTACCATGCCATTGGTTATCTTCGGGCTGTATCCTCGCGGCAGCATGCAGGTCTTGCATATGGGACAGAGGGAGCTGTTTTGCGTAAGGAACTCGTCGATGCACGCGGGGTGGAAGATATGCCCGCATGGCAGTTCCCGAATGATTGACGATTTGTGCTCAAAGCTTGTCAGGCAGATGTGGCATTTGGGCTGATAGTTTGTTGCTGTCGAGCCACCCGTGCCCGTTATGCTGCGTCTCTTGCTCCGTTTGCTCTGCACGCTTTTGCTCTGCACGCTGGGTGCGAGGGTGTCCGACAAAGCGCTTCGTTCAGACCGGCGACCCTTTCGTGAAGCTTTCTTGGCGCGTGGGGACGAGATGCCTCCGGGCGAGCTCGGTGTCGGCTGAGTGTCTGGCTTCGCGTTATAGGTAAAGAGAGGGAATTCCTTGACATAGGCTGGCGGTACAGTCAACCGTTTGATGCCCATGGCCTCGAGATCGACTTCGCCAGACTTGACGCGGCGTTTCAGCGTATTTCGGTTCCGCCTCTGTACGAAGTGCATTGTGAGCGAGACGGCGCTGATGATGAGTAATAAAGCCCCAATGACGATCAAGACGAACGACCATACGGCAGGGACGTTGGTCGAGTGTTTTATGGTCAGATCGGTCCATATGCGCACGTAGTCGTCCGGGTTCGGGCCGTAGAGTCGGTTGATTTCGTCGCCGTGAGGGACCTGACTGATCTTGCCGGAATAAAGGCTAAGATGTTGCATCAGACGCTGACCCTCGAGGCCCGACACGGCGAAGATGGGGAAGCGATTGTTCTTCTTCCAGGCACCTCCGTCGTCGAGGTTCCAGACCGGCGAGTCGGCTTCCGGGGGCTTGGTGGTCGTGTTTGTATTAGTTTTGTAGAAAATGAAGGCGCGAACGGGGCCGCGGGCTGCGGCGTGGAGGTAGGCCTGGGCGCATTCGACGCTGAACCAAGGAGCAACGGCAACTAAGTTGAATTTGGCCGGGGGAAGGTTCTGAAGGCGGGTGACGTTGCGGGGGATGACGTCGTATTGTTGCGCGTCGCAGGAAGGAGTAGAGGTGATTGACGGCACGAACAGGAGGCCGCCAAACTTTCCGTCGGGCCTGTCGAAATTGCTCGTGGATAATGTCGTGACGTTGGTAATGCTTCCCTCGTATCCTATCTGGCTCTATCGGCAGAAAAGCCGTCAGCGATCATGCGTCTCGGAAGCCGAAGGCAGGGGCTCGGAGGTTGTCGTACCGACGAGTTGTTGATGTTTCTGACGAGCGTGGAGGAAATCGTTTTCGCACCAACCCACACCGGGTTGCTGAACAGAAGCCTGGCGAGAGGTCAGCGTCGAGCGAGGCAATCCCAGCTGCACAGTCACACCGTCGCCGGCATCGCCGGAGGGCGACGGGACGATGGGGACCGACGACGATTCGTCAAATGGACGCAGGCGACAGCAGCAGCAAGCCAGCACGCAAAAGATGAGGACAGTGCAGGGTGCTCGTGGACGGAGAGACATACAACCCATTGTGAATCTCGGTGAGCGCTGCGAGACGTCAGTTTCGATGTTGCCAAGCCTGGGGCCGTGGCCCGTTATTGGCCCCCAAAGCGGCGCAGAGGACCAGCCGAAGCAACGGGCGAAGGGAGGCGATGCAACGTACACATTCTCCTGGACCGTGTTCCGTCATTGGGGAAACGGGTATGACATTGCAGGCAGTCGAGGCGCGAGGGCGAAGACGGCGATTGCGGGTGCGGCAAGGTGACGGCTGGTGGTGGTGGTGGTGGATGTGAGGCAGAGATGGGAGGGAGAGGCAGCGAAGCAAGAGGCTTGCTGTAGCGGAAACTGGCCGATGATCTCAAGTGGAAGGACACCCTGAAGGCGCTAGACCTTGCGGTTAGGGGGCCACAGGCGCTGGAGGCTTGATTGGCGGCACCGTCGCGGCGGGGCAACAGGCGGAGCCAGCTGTCACAGGATAGCTGAAAAAGCACCGTGCAACGGCGTCGAGAGCCAAAGGCGACGGCTTTGGCTGGATATAAGGTTGGGCGGTTGGGTCAGGCTGCAGGGTGCTGCCGCGAGAGGCGGGGGCCACAAAGAGGCGTCCTGGCTGGCCACGCAACAAACACGAGATGCGAAGAAGCAATCCTGGAAGCCCGGAGAGTGGTGTGAGCGCCGGCGAGGCCCTGCGCGCGAGCCAATGTTTCGACGCGGTGGAGGGAACAGCACATATACAGTCAGCCAGGTCGCACGCTGACAATCGCGGCGTCACCAGACAGCGAGCGGGCCGAGTCAGAGCAGCACTCGTAAGAGGAGTGCGTCACGACAGGCAAAGGAAAGAAGCGGTTCAGCCATGGCCGTCGCCACGCGCTATTCATAGGCCCTTCTGCAGGGCGGCTGCAGCTTGCAGGCCGGTACGTAATCCACACCAATTCTCCGGTAGTCGAGGCCAGAAGGGAGCGCAATCGAGCACGGCGTCGGGCGTGACATTGCGGTATGGAAGGCGGCTGACGCATGGAAGACTGGAAGACTGACTGCTACCGCACAGGGACGGCAGCGCCCACCCCCCACCGGCGCGCGCCGCCGCAGGGAGGGGGAGGGAGCCTGAACCTGAACCACGACAACAACGTTGGATCGATACGGACAGGCGCGGAGCCGGCGCCGGCGGGCGAGCGGTGGCTGCTGCAGCTCATCAAATGGCTGGCGGCTGAAGGTGCTCTGGTTGGCTGGCGCCCGCGGCGGGGACAGCAATCCTCCCGCACGTACGTACTCGTATACCTCCGTAATGTAAGGTAGGATGGCAGCCCACTAAGCCGTCTGCAGCTTGTCCCGAAACCGGTCGCCAGCACTCGTTCGCCTGCGCCCAACGGCCGTCCACGAGGCTCCCTCCCCCTGGCACGCTCTCCTCAGCCTCCAGGGCCCTGTCGCGACCCTGCCTGGCCCGGCACCCTCGAGCCGAGTTAATTACGATCGTGACACGCACCCCGTCCCCCGGGAGAGCACGCATTCCTTTGGCTCCGCTGACTGAGACGAGACGGCGGGACCGCCCTGCCCTGCCCTCTCCGCCGTCACGGGCCAGCCACAGCCGCTGGCCCGTCCACGTCTTCAAAGGTGCGGCTTGGATGCATCACCCTCCCACGTTTCCCCATTCGGCCGTGATGGTGGCCGCCGTCGATGCCATGGCCATGCACCTTCCCTGCTGATCAGCGCCCCGAATCTGCGTGACAGGCGATGCTAGGTACACAAGTTGACAAGCGTGGCATCGTGGAGGGCGCTCGCCCCAGCGCTGCCGCTGCCGATTGCTGTCGCCGTCCAGCCACCCATCCATCCTGGTCCTATCGGAACGCGTTGCTGGCTCGTCCCATCGACGGGAAAGCTTGTCTGGGGCCGGCCCAGGCACTCGAGCCCGGCGTCCTCCAAGCCGTCCCGAAAAAGAATCGTCACTCCAGGTGGGGACAGTTGTGGCGGAGCATGCGCGAAGGGTCGCTCCCCGTCGAGACTGATTGGCCGGGCGGCCTCAACATCGACTCTCCACGGGGTGCCAAGTTCGCCGTTCTTGAAAGGCTGACAAGCCGCGTGTTAGGAGCCTTGCAGGGAAGGGACTAGACAATAAGGGCCCGGAGAGGATGAGTTCAATCTTTGATTTACGCGGGGTCCGCAGGAATGCTAAAGCCGCGGCCGGGCGGCTCACCAATGTCACCATCATGCCATCCGCGATGGCGTCTTCTTCGGGCAGTTGGCTGCAGGCACCGTCGCATACGGTGACGGCGTCGAATTCAGCCCGAAGCTGTTCGCTTCCTCTCCCCAGGCGCGCAGATCAGCTTCTGTCATCCCTGTCGCAATAGAGTTTGCCTTCGTATGAACAGCGTCGGGAACCTGGAATCCAGGCAGGGAGCGGTCGGGGAAATAAGACGCTGACGGACATTGAACAATGTCGCAACGCCTACCGAAAGGGTCCGCTGCAATGCCGCCCTGTAGTTGCAACACACGCACGCCGCCGCAATGCCCGCCGGGAGGAATGAAACCCGCCTCGTGGGGGACGCCTTCGGCAATAGAGTTCAACCTCAAACGCCAGGGACTGGCTATACGGGCAGCGTCGAGTTATGACCACGCGCGCGCCGTGCTGTTTCAACGACGTCGCGAACATCGTGTGAGCAAGCCACTGGGCCTTGCGCTCGTGCTGCTGTCGGCTGCCAAGCCTGCCTCGGAGAATCCGCAGGCTGTCAGTCCTCCGTGCATTGACCCGACCGCCGAGAGCAGAGTCAGGCACATCACGCCTAACCCAGCGCCTCGCCGGGCAGGACACGCGCGCACGCCAGAAAACGCGCCGCTGCGGGTCTCCGGCGCAACTGATTAGGTTCAGAGCCAGCAAGGGATCTGTCACTCGATCGCTTTCGCTGGCTGCGGCGGCCGTTACCGCGACAGCCCGGCACTCGCGCAGGCGTGCAGTCGTGCGCTAATACCGGGTAAATACGCGTAAATACGCCCAAGACCCTCTCCTCGTACGAGTTGAGCCCACGCGACGCTCTCCTCGACACCATCTCTAGCCGCCCCCGCGAGCCCCCTCTGCGTGCTGCTGTATCCGTAAATGACGTCGCCGAGTTGCCGTCGCTTAGATGACCATCCTGTTCCGGTCCGAGCACTGACCTCCGAGTCTCCGAATAATATGCAAGCAAGGTGGCAGAGTAGGAAGGTGCCGAAGATGATCCGTTTGGACTGCGTCAACGTCTTCAACTCGCCGTTCCCCGGCACGTGGCGCGACCGACGACCAACGACCGAGTGTCAGTCACGTCGATGACATCCCCCTTGCTTGCGTATCGCGCAGCGGTCTTGCGCGAGGGGGGTACCGCGTACGGGCACATCGGTATTGCGCGACGAGGCACTTCTACAAGCACGTCAGGCATCCCGATCTGACTGCTCGTGCCGCCGATGCCTCCCAGTCCTGCTCATTGGTGTCGACGCGGGATGCTCAGCATTGCCCAAATATGGACGCCTTCAGTGTGGATCCTCCACGGCGCCAGGCGAATCGTCGCTCGCGAGTCCCGAGCGGGCCCTGCCGACCACCCCGTCGCTGTCCCTGGAAGCGCTCGGGCACTATCCGGTAGCAATGTCATGTCAAATTCAACTGTCTCGGCAGCGTCTTCCGTTGTACTGCAGTCTCAGGTCGTGCGGCCTTACCGCCTGCGTAGGTTGGCCTTTCAGATTCGCGCACGTTGTAGAGCCATTGGTGCCCATGCCTGAATGCTGAGCTGAGCTTAATTCGACATGCCGTGCAGCAGAAACGCACCTCGCGTGGCGCTGACTGCCGATATCATTTTTCATATCCCAACATCTGCATCACGTCAGAGAGACCAGCTTCCACCGCCTTTTGCCATGGATGAAGCAATACGGAGTACGAATAGGCTGAGAAGTCTCCGGCCTGCCACTCCTGGAGATGAGCATGGCTTTGCGATTGGCACAGCAGTACGTTCCATGCTGCATGGTGTTGGCTCCAGGGTAGGTACCTAAGGTAGGGAAGTAATCCCCCCCGCCTCCCTCCGACAGACCGAGTCCGCGGAGTAATACGGAGTAACAACGTACTTACCACACGCGTTTTCGCGAGGCAGCCCTCATTGGTTGAGGGGCAGACATCGCAAAAGCCAATGCATGCGGCACCAATTCTTTGACCGCAGATCATCGCTTCATTGTCACAAATCGGGGGCCCTCAGCAGGCGGAAATCAAATTGTGCATTCTGTGCATCGTCCGCAACGCGCACCCTGCACAGTCTTTTCTTGTCCTTTTCTTCCACATCATCCATCATGTCCTCGTTCGCCATCCACCTACAACCAGCGGCACGCACCTAATTCTAGTAGCCACCGCCGTAGTTGCTTCGCTGACGACGGCCATACTCATCTTGTCTGTACTCGTCCTCACCACCCTGTTCATACTCGGCAGCATATCCACGTCTTTCCTCGCGGCGTCCGTAGCTGCTCTCCTCGCGGCCCTCGTAACCCCCATAACCACCTTCCTCACGACGCTCGTAGCTGTCATTTTCACGGCGTCCCTGGCCGTAGCTCTCTTCCTGACGTCCGTAGCTATCGTCACCACGGCGTCCGTGATGGCTACCGTAGCCGCTGCTTTCCTCACGCCGTTCGTATCCACTGCTCTCCTCGCGACGCTCGTAGCCGTCATCGCCACGACGTCCATGGTGGCCGCCGTAGCCGCTATTCTCTTCGCGACGCTCGTAGCTGTCGTCACCACGGCGTCCGTGGTGGCTACCGTAGCCACTGCTCTCCTCGCGACGTTCGTAGCCGCTGCTCTCTTCGCGACGCTCATAGTCGTTGCCGTAGCCGCTGCGACTCTCCTGTCGGCCTTCGTACTGGCTGTTGCTTCCATAGCTGCCCTCATTGCGGCCGCCTGCATAGCTCTGCTCGTTCGAGCCCTTGTACTCGTGACGCTCTGTTCGCTGCTCGTAGCCGCCGCCGTACGACGGGCGCGTCTCCGTTCTCTCCTCGAAACCGTAGCCAGTCGTCTGCTGTCCGCCGTACGATTCGCGTTGCTCGTAACGGCTGTATCGCTGCTCATTGCTGCCGTCGGGATGCTGAGTCTGAGTGTACTCGGCCTGACCGTATCGATTTCCGTGATGGCCGTACTCCGTCTGCGACTGCGTATAGGAGCCGTCGTTCTCGCGACGCTGGCTGCTGTGCCTCTCCGTCTCATCCTTGCCAAACACACCGCCCAATATGGAACCAGCGGCGCCGAGGAGGCCGCCCAAGCCGCTCTCCTCGCGTCTCTCCTCCTGCTGGGATCCCTGCGTGGAAGGCAACTTGAAGCCCGTGTTCTGCTCCACGAGGCCGGAGATGGCACCTGTAGCACCTTGAAAGATGGCATCTGCGGCGGCCCCGGCGATCTTGGTCTCGAGCGTATCTGGTTCGCCGTAAAGCTTGCGCATCTTCAGCTTACCCGAGCATCCGTGGCCGTGCCCGGTGTCGTGGACGCCCTCCTTGTGGTTGTCGCCCCTCTGAACTCCGTCGCGGGACAGCTTTCGGCGGTAATCATCCCTCTGGTTGTCGCCCATGTCATTCCACCACTCCTGGACGGCTGCGTAGATGAGTTGACGGGCCTCGGCGACGCCATCTTGTCCCATTTCGCGCTGAGCCGGGTGGTGCATGACACCGTTGATGATGCGGTTCAAAAGGCGGTTGATGTCGGTGCCGTCGTCATCAATTGCATCCATGAGTTGGGGTACGACCCAGTGCAGCATCTTGGCAGCGGTCTGTCCGGCGATTTCGTTCAAAATCTGCAGTCCGATTAGCATATCACACATGATCGAACAGGCTATCGATGGGTCCCCAGCTGTAGAACTTACGTTCGAGAAGTGATCCTTGGACAGCATAGAATGGGTAGGGTCCGTGCAACGATCGTCGTTGAAGACAACATGCTGCTCCTGCTCGCTGCTCTGGACGATCTCGTCGGATCCCGTCCGGAGCTCTGCTCGAATCTGGTGAATGAGCGGGACCACAAAAGGCGCAATGACCGAGAAGACAAATTTGGAGAGCTGCTCCTCCAGCTGTTCGATGATCTTTGGCAGCACTGGAATCTTCTCGACGGCGTTGGTGATGGTCTTCATTATGTCGTCGTGGAACTCAATGACGGGCATGACTTGCTGATACATGTTGCGGACGTAGAGAGTAAACTCCTCGGGGTCTCTTGGCGAAACAGTGGTGTTCTGCATCTGAGCAGCGGACGCGTTGGACTGAATCTCGTCGATTTTAGAGGCGTGATTCTTATTGCCAAAGATGCCGTCTGGGATCTTGTCGAGGAGATCGCGGAGAATGCTAGTGTCTGCATTCTGGCCCTCCTTCAAAGTGCCCTCAAGTTCATCGATTTCATTCTGGGTCAACTTGTCGGAAACTGAGGGGAAGTAAGCCGCGTGTTCCCTGCATCGAGTGGAGGTGTAACTGACCTTCGCCAACCACGGAGTGAAGAAAGTCCACGCCACCAAACGTGCCAGTGACAATGGGGTAAACAGCGTCGCGGGCCCCCTGAAGCTGTATGCGTGTGTTTTGTCCACAGTGGGGGAAGACATTGCGCTCGCCCATTTCGATCAAGGCCAGCTCAGTGTAGTTGCTGTGAGCGAAGAAATCTAGCGTCGGGTGTCAGTCTTGATGAGGAGAATAAACCAACGCAAGCGAACGCCGAGTCAAGCCAGAAAAGAGGGCGTCCACGAACCTTCGAGACAATGGAGTCCGGTGCCCATCAGGCGAAGTGACTCGTAGAGATCCTCCTTGCTGCCTCGATCCTTGTATCGGCGACCAAGCTCGATGCAGCCGCCAAAGAGTCTCCGCACATGCTGAGCAGAGGTCATGATGCCGAGACGCTCGTTGGCAATGTAGTTCTTCATGCCCGTCTCGGTGTCGATTGACAGCTCCGTCCGCTCGTCAACAGGACCACGCAAGCGTCGGTCGTACTGCCGAGCATCCTGGTTGTCTGCGTAATTCTTGGGGTTGTCGATGTGGTCCTCTGGACGATAGGTCCCCAGGCGCTCGGCCGTAATCTCGAACTCGCCGGAGCCGTATCCAAAGGTCAAGAAGCCGAGCACGCAGAGAAGGAGGCGGATGGCCTCAGCGGAAACGGACTTTACCGTGCCAACGTCGATGGCCTGGGAGTAGTCTCGCAGCCAGTTGCCAAAGTAGACTCGGGAGACCATCATCTTGTTGAATTTCTTGCCCTTCATGGCACGGGCCATGGCCAGGGTGAGGAGGGCATCCTCGATATCGCCGTGTCGCCCTGTGGGAGCCTTGGGTCAGCAGCGAGCGCAATTTCGAGACGGAGACGACGTACAGTTCTGGCCTTCAACCTTGGAGATGGAAGCGATATTTCCAGCACCAAAGGCGGCAGCCGGGCTGGCCAGAGCGACGAGGACAAGCAGCCCCAGAAGGAGGCCGGGATTCCTGAAGTCGAGCATGGTTTCCAGCTGCAAGCTTCAGGGCAATCTTTTGTCTTTGGTAATGCAGCAGTCTGTCAGTGACTGCGGCGGGAAGGCGTCGGATTACGTTTCCAGAAACGTCCGACAGTGACGATGGAGGTGGTGGTGAAGAGAAAGGAAAGGGACAGGTGGTGGGAGAGAGAGATTGTTCCAAGAGGGAGCCAACGAGGGGTTCCAAGGAGGGGCATGAGGTAGCTGATTCAGACCCCAGCTTTAGTTCTATTTGCAGCCGCCGACCGTTGTGATGTCACCGTGCTCTCCACCAGTTCCCGTCTCTTGGCAATGCCAATCATCAAATTCACCAACAGTCATGCTGCTATGCGTTCAGAGCTGCCGTGCGCAGACCGGCAACCTGGTGGCCGATGACGACAGCGTCCTCCGCCTATCGAGCGTCGTCGATGCTGCGCAGCTGTGGCAGCTTTAAGGCTTTTAACTTAGGTTGCTGAGCATGCTTATTTGCGGCACCAGGGGTTCGATACATGAGGGCTGGACTGGGTGTTACCGCGAGCCCCCCACCACGTTCCATTTACAGGGGTCCGCCCTGAAACGCCGGATTGGCGGCAGCCCATTGGCCCTGGGAGCTAGAAAGAGGGGCAAGGCTGGAGTGGGCAAGCGCCAAGCGGGCAACGGCTGATCGCCCAGCAGAGCTGCCGCTGGCTGGGCAGGGCAGGGCAGGGCAGAACAGCCGTTATTATTTCCGGACAGATGCTGGGGACGCGTCGTGTATGTACGACGGGTACGAGGAGAGAAGCCCAACCGAAGATGGTTGAGCAGAGGGGACTAAAAGGTGATGCGACAGGCAACGCATACCTAAGTAAGGTGGCGCAACATTTCTGCCGCTGTTTCGTCTGTGAGCTGCGTGGAGTCTTGTCTGGCGCGTCACGCCCGCCGTGGCTGCCGATGTGCCACCGCCTGACGTGCGCCGTTGGCAACGGTGTACTACCAGTTGCCAGGCGCGAGCAAACCAAGATGCTTGCTCCACGAGCATGCATCCGGCGATGTGCCCAGCTCATGGCGTTTCTCCTCGACCTGTCAAGTAATACGGAGCAGCACAACTGTGGCGCCCAGTTGAGTCATCTCGGTCCAGGAGTGGTCAATCTCGAACGTTTGAGAGGAGTTCAAGCGACGCAACTCCCCGGAATAAAGAAACTTGAGAAAGGCAATCACGTAATACATCTCCTAGATACCCCTGACGTGTACCAGCAGCTCTCACGACGAAGACACAAGGCTTGACAACGTATCAACTTGCAGGTGTCGCAGTGGCAAGGAGAGCACAACTACGACACAAGGGACCATACTTGAGGAACAGAACACGTGGCACATGACTGCGGGCTGGAGCACGAATCTATTACAGATGCTGTAATATTTATGAAGCAGAAAGTGAACGCTTTGAAATTTGAATTCTTCCTCCAAGCCAAGTCCCCCAAGGTCAACGCAGACGAGGTTGGTGTGAAGGGATGCCGGGCAGGTTCTCAAGCCGCGCAAGTCACCCAGGGATGGGCAGAGCAATGTTGCTGACGTGCTGGATTTACGGGTAAAGCCTCAATAAGGAGTCAGGAGACGGTGCATGCCTGCGTACACAGAAGCATGGCTGTATGGCTCAAGTTCTCCAGCAAAAGGTACCTACCTGCTGTAGGTGAGGACGAGAGGTTCATGGGCGGAGGACATGCATCCCGGACAGTGAGTGAAATCTGGACGGTCTGCAGCATGTGGTCGGTGGCCACTGGATGTCCAGCGTGCTGGGAGAAGAGCAGCGGACGGAGGGCTATGTACGAGCAGATACACGGGCGAGAGCTGGACGCAGGCTGGCTGCGCTGCACGAGGTGCTCCAGTCCGCTGTTATCCAAGCCGCTGGGCCCGGCTTGAGGTGCTGAAGATTAGCGGGTTGTCAAGCACGCTGAAGTGAAGAGCGAGACACGTAATGGCGGCCCCGGGCCAGGCTGCGCTGGTCGCTGCGAAAGCTGGGCAGGGGAGGGGAGGGCTGCTCGACATCCACGCTGCTGCCTCCTGCGCCCTCAGCGACGCGATTGCCGCTTTTAGCTACCTCGCTGGAAGGCCAGTGAGTGAGTGAGGGGTTGCAGCGGCCGTGCTGAGATGTACACCCCCGAGGCCGAAGGCGCTGGAACGATAGCGTGCTTGGGGGACCGCTGTCGGCTTTCATTGGGCAGCAGGTTCCAGCGGGTGCGACCATCCTCGCCCGGCGGCCCAAACTCTCGCTAAGCGCCCTGAGCGGCATCGTTGGGGCATCACTGCCAGGTCCCCAGAAGGTCCCCCAGCACCACGGCTCGCGAACTGGCGAGTCCGTGACGGCCTCGCGAGCCATCGCGATGCCGCCTACGGCCACAATCTCTGCGCGAACAGTACTACGGCACCGCGCACCTTTGCAAGACACACTACCTAAGCACAAACCGTGCATGATGATATTGGAAACGACTAATACACGGGATCGCTGCTGGTAGTCAAGTACCGCGAATGTACGCCGAAAGCGGACGAGCAGCCGGATGACAGTGTGGAGCGGGGGAACTCGCTGAGGAAACAAAGGGGACTGAGAGTCCCGGCTGGCGGTGGCCGCTGTGTGAAGCGGTGCTGGCGGGCGGGCGGGCTGAGGCTCTGTCGGGAAGTTGGCCTGCGCTGGCAAATCTGTGGATGCTGGTTCCAGCAAGTCTTCGTGCTGCAACAAGCTCTGTGACGATGAATGAGTCCGGCGTGTTGCCACGGGACGACCAGAGCTGCGTTGGAGTCCCAGCGGGGTGACGCCACCGACCACTGAGGGACCTGGAACTGGCGGTGGGAGCTCCTGGGCAGCGCAAGTCGGCCGCGGACATGTTCCACAGGCGTCGCCCGGAGCATCGCTGTGGGCGGCTAATCGCGGGCGGGACGCGCAAGCCGCTGGCCGTGGCCTGGGGGCCTCGGGCGATCCGTGGGCTGCAAGTGGAAGGGGAACCTCAGGCTCGAGCGCTGGCAGTCCCGGCGCTGGGGCGAGGACTGGAGGGGGCGCGGCGAGGTGCCCTGCGTCCCGCTGACTGGGCGGGGCTCTCACCGCTGGCGACGGCTGTTGTGGTGTCGGGTGTTTGCCGTCTGGCGCGACAGAGCCCGAGACCAGCAGGGTGGGTGGGCGGCGGGCTGAAGCCTGAAGAGAGGACTGAGGAGGGGGCGGGGAGGAGGGGAGGGGGACATGCGCGCAAATTTTCGCGTTAGCGGGCTGGGGGAGCTGGCAGAGCCCACTGCTGTTGCCGCTTTTGCGCTGATTGCGCGCCCCAACGCAGGTACATATTGGGCGCGCCGCCCACCAGCCCCCCGAGTTTAGGTTTCCCTCCAACATCGCCCCCCGAATCTTCAGCACCTCTCCCTTCCGCCCCAAAAAACCTGTTCTATCCACATCGCCATCCTCCCGCTACCATCTCCAGTGGGACACGGATCGCTGAAGCCAACTGAAGCGAGCCTCAAGCCCACAAACTCCAACTGGAACGCCGCCGCCAACGCCAGCGCGTCAAGGCAAAAATAACACTTGCCCAGCCCGCCGCCCAGCGCGCCTGAGAAAATTACCGGCCACCGCCTCGAGCGCCAAAACACCAAGCTCACTCAACCATCACCGCCATGCCTCGCCCACCCAAGAAGGCCGACGCTGCTAAGGTTGGCGTCGCCGCCGCGCCTGCGCCTACCATGGTGCCGCCTCCCGCTGCAGGCCTCATCCCCGCGCCCCCAATCCCCATGGGCGTCCCGGTGCCTACGCGCGTCGTGGACAACGACAGCTTCTTGCGCGTGCGCGACTCCGTGAGTTTTCATGCTTTTCTACGTCTCTCACCGTCTTGCCCTTACCCCGTCGCCTGCCCTTGTGCGCATGACTGGGTCGGCCACGACGAGCCTGCACGGTTGAGCTAGGTACGAAGCTGCCTCTGCTCTGCCATGCACGGAGTAGCCCAGCTCAAGATGGCGAAGGTGTGTCGTATCAAACTGCCTGCCAGACGCAAACGCAAACACCGCAAAGCAATGACGGTCTTCAGTCCAAGTGGACCAACCGTCATGCCCCCAGCTTCACGCTCAACCCAAATTGCTTTCTTTGCAGAATTGCAGAGCCGAGCGTTGCATGCGCTCGAGACGCGCCTCGAAGCGCCCAGGGCCCTCCACTCTTTTGTTTACATCGGACCCCGCGTCTCGCTGGGCCCCGCCTGAGCTGCAGCGGGGCCCAGCTCTCTTCAGCGCGCACCTCACCCACGCAGAGCTCCAGCCCCAGCTGCAAGCCTGAGTGAGCTCCAGCGAGCTTCGGCTCCAGCTGCCGCCGCGCCCAAACTGTTCGGTCCACCACATCTCACGCACCTTAACGCGATCCTTGCACTGGGTCGCCGTGC
Source organism: Tolypocladium album (assembly GCA_024341135.1). Taxonomy (NCBI): domain Eukaryota; kingdom Fungi; phylum Ascomycota; class Sordariomycetes; order Hypocreales; family Ophiocordycipitaceae; genus Tolypocladium; species Tolypocladium album. Next base: position 34,676 of record JALHCF010000134.1, read on the forward strand.
GATTCTCATCCCTCTGTTTTTATACCTTGTCTGCACCTCAGGGCAAATGAGCTCGGCTCGCTAACGCGTCAACGATAGGCTGTCAGCCGCCTCACCACCATCTTTGAGCTGCTGCGGTCCTTCACTGCCGACTATGTCCGCCAGACCAACCTGCTCCTGGGGGAGCCCACTGTTGACGCCCAGGGCGACCTGCTGAGCTCCTTTGAGAATGCTGCCCAGCAGCTCATCATGCCCATGCCCGAGCTGGCACCGCCGGTTGAGGAGAAGAAGGAGCGCAAGAAGCGTACTCACGACCCCAACGCTCCCAAGCGCCCCTTGACCCCGTACTTCCTGTACATGCAGCACGCTCGCTCCATCATCGCCAATGATCTTGGCGCTGAGGCTCCCAAGGGCGCCGTCCAGGAGGAGGGCCAGCGACGATGGGCTCACATGAGCCCCCATGAGAAGAAGGTAAGCGAGCTCGTCGGTAGCATCGTTTCGAGGGACTTACAACTGACTCTGCCTCAGGGCTGGAACGCTGCCTACCAGTACAACCTGCGCCTGTACAACGCTCGCGTTCACTCGTACAAGGCTGGCAACCCTCTCGCCAAGAACATGAACGATGAGGAGGCGCTCAAGTACGCCGACGACTTCCAGATCCCCATGCCTGAGAATGCCCCCGCGGAGGCTGCCGCCAGCGACCACGACGCCATCGCCGAGCAGCTTCACCAGACCGCGGAGGGCGATGCCAAGACGCCCAAGAAGGCCACGGGCGGGCGCAAGCGTAAGACCGCCACTCCCGCCGCGGCCGAGACCAGCATCCTGGAGCCCAAGGCTACCCCGGCCAGCCCCGACAAGAAGCGGAGACGCACTTCCACCAAGCCCACGGAGGACAAGGAGGAGCCCAAGAAGTCGGGACGCAAGAAGACTAAGAGCTCTTAGGCGTGTCGGGCTTTCATCTGGTGCTTTGTTCCTTCGGCGCGTGTTGGCTTGGGATTTGAGCCGAACGCTAGCCAGCCAGCCCTCTTGCCACGTCGGCTCGAGGGCATGATACCTCTTGTGGAAACGGGGTCTTTCCCCCGTCTCATATTCGTTGCCTTGGGAAGTAGACGCCGAGGCCCTGGGCTTGGGGTGGCTTGTACGACGGGTTTTCTGCTTGATACGGCGAGCGACTAAAGGGAGAAGGCGTCCCTGGGCGAGCTCGTCTGGCTGACGCCAGACTCGGAAACGAAGGCTCTATAGGCAATGTTGTCGGTGTTGTGTATGTTTGTGGATTGGAGGGCTGTATTTATGCAGTTTGAGATTGCTATGCGGTAATGAGCAATGATTTCCAGGATTGCAATTCACTCTTTACGAGGCGCCTCGACACTCATCGCGGTGTTGGGGAATCCCGATTTCACAAGACCACGCAACTCCACGCTTTATTGTCACACAGGTGCTAGGGCTAGCCATTATCATATAAACGCATACCCACTGCCCAGACCACCCAACACCTTACCAACTCATCCAACAGCGTAACCATTCATCTCGCAACGAGATCACGTCGCCGCACCGTCCGCAGACCACTAGAAGACGTACCAAGCTTGCGACAGCGGCAGCGTCTCGGCCGGCTCGGCGGTGCATATCTCGCCGTCAGCCTCGACGGTGTAGCTCTCCGGGTCGACGCGCATGCGCGGCGTGGCGTCGTTGAAGCGCATGTCCTTCTTGGAGAGGTTGCGGCAGTTGCGGACGGGCTCGACGCGGCTGCGGAGGCCGTAGCTGGCGGCGGTGCCGGACGAGACGCAGGCGGCGCTGACGAAGAGGACCTTTGACGAGGGCACGAGGGCCGCGTACATGGGGCGGCCGATGACGGGCTGGATCGTGGGGATGGAGCCGTTGGGGTCGCCCTGGACGGTTCGTCAGAGGTGAGTCGAGGAGGGAGACGGGGAGAGAAGAGGAGCGCTTACCATCTGGGCCCAGGCGACCATGCCGCCCTTGAGGACCAGGGAGGGCTTGGTGCCGAACCAGGCCGGGTCCCAGACGACGAGGTCCGCTAGCTTGCCGACCTCGACGCTGCCGACGAGGTGGCTGAAGCCCTGGGCGATGGCCGGGTTGATGGTGTACTTGCTCACGTAGCGGCGCACGCGGAAGTTGTCGGCGCCGGTGCCCTCGTCCTCGTCCAGGGCGCCGCGCTGGAGTTTGTTCTTGTGGGCCGTGTTCCAGGTGCGCAGGATGACCTCGCCGCAGCGGCCCATGGCCTGGGAGTCGGAGCTCATCATACTGATGGCGCCCATGTCCTGCAGGACGTCCTCGGCGGCGATGGTCTCGGCGCGGATGCGGCTCTCGGCAAAGGCGACGTCCTCGGGGATGTTCTTGGAGAGGTGGTGGCAGACCATGAGCATGTCGAGGTGCTCGTCGAGCGTGTTGCGCGTGTAGGGCCGCGTGGGGTTGGTGCTGGCGGGCAGGACGTTGGGGTGCTCGACGACGGAGATGATATCCGGGGCGTGGCCGCCGCCGGCGCCCTCGGTGTGGTAGGTGTGGATGGTGCGGCCCTTGAAGGCGGCGACGGTGGTCTCGACGAAGCCCGACTCGTTGAGCGTGTCGGTGTGGATGCAGCACTGGACGTCGAGCTCGTCGCAGGCCGTGAGGCAGGCGTCGATTGCGGCGGGTGTGGCGCCCCAGTCCTCGTGGATCTTGAGGCCGCAGGCGCCGGCGACGATCTGCTCGCGCAGGGCAACGGGCGACGAGTCGCAGCCCTTGCCGGTGATGCCGACGTTGACGGGGAGCGTGTCAGAGGCCTGGAGCATGGAGCGGAGGAGGTTCTTGCCGGGGGTGCAGGTGGTGGCGTTGGAGCCGGCGCTGTGGGCATGGCATGTCAGTGACTGGTTGCATGAACGCGCACCGAGGCGTACGAGGATGTATAAGAGGGAGGGGGCGTAGTTTGAGTGGGGGAGTGTGAAAGTAATGAGTGAGCGATGAGAGCGAGTGAGAGGATCGCGGTGGGTGAGTGAGTGAGTGAGTGAGTGAGTGAGGGAGTGGGATCTGACCTCGGCCCCGTACCGCCGCCCAGCATCGTCGTGATGCCGCTGGACAGCGACTCCTGCGCCTGCTGCGGGCATATGAAGTGGACGTGCGTGTCGATGCCGCCGGCCGTGACGATCTTGCCCTCGCCGGCGACGACGTCGGTGCAGCTGCCGACGACCATGTTGGGCGCGACGCCGTCCATGACGTCCGGGCTGCCGGCCTTGCCGATGCCGACGATGAGGCCGCCCTTAATGCCGATGTCGGCCTTGTAGATGCCCGTCCAGTCGACGATGAGGGCGTTGGTGACGACCACATCGAGGGCGTCAGCGTCGGCGCGGCCCGTGGCCTGGCCCATGCCCTCGCGCAGCGTCTTGCCGCCGCCGAACTTGCACTCGTCGCCGTACGTCGTCAGGTCGCGCTCGACGCGCACCCAGAGGTCCGTGTTGCCGAGGCGCACGCGGTCGCCCGTCGTGGGGCCGAACATGGCGGCGTAGGCCTCGCGGTCCATGGCGAAGGGCTCGACGGGCCGGAGCCCGGGGTCCGGCTCGGGCGCGTGCGCGAAGCCGGCGCGCTGGAGGCTGGCGACGATGTCGTCGGCGCGGCGCGGGTCCACGGGGCCCGTCGCGAGGGCGTTGCCGCCGCGTATGACCCTGGCGCCGCCGATCTCGACGAGCGTGACCGTCTTGGCGTCGCCGGGCTCGAAGCGCACCGACGTGCCGGCGGGGACGTCGAGGCGGAAGCCGTAGGCGCGGGCGCGGTCGAACTCGAGCTGCGGGTTCGCCTCGACGAAGTGGTAGTGCGAGCCGACCTGGACGGGGCGGTCGCCGGTGCTCGTGACGCGCAGGCGGACGCGGCGGCGGCCGGCGTTGATGGCGACGCGGCCCTTGACGACGACGACGGCGCCGGGCTGGCGGGCGGGCGCGTACTCGGCGTCGGGCGGCAGCGGGAAGCTCGCGGGGTCCGGGACGGGCAGGAAGCTGCCGTAGAGGGCGCGGCGCAGGTCGCCGTCGTCGGTGGCGATGGGGTTGTGGACGGTGACGAGGTACGTGCCCATGGGAAAGGTGCCCTCGACCTGGATCTCCCTCAGGGTGCTGCACACGGCGGGCAGCACGTGCCGGCGGCCCAGCATGGTGGCGCCGAGGGCCATGAGGTCGGCGACGGAGTGGTTGCCATCGCGGATGAGCTCGTGGAGGTTGTTGGCGATGAGGGCCTGCGAGCCTCGGTCAGTGGGGGGATGCGTCGCGAGGGCGAGGAGAGCTTGGGAGGGTAAGAAGGGAGCTGGCTGACCGTCGCCTCAGAGTGGTTGAGCCGCACGCCTCTCGCCAGCCGCCTCTGCGCCAGGAAGCCCAGCTGCGAGACGACGAGCTTGTCGAGCTACGATGGTGTCAGGTCAGCACGCGGCATCCTTCCGCCACCCACGGCGCCGACCGTGAGACACCCGCGTGAGTAGCGGGCCAGCCACCGACGAACCTCTTTCGGCACGAGATGCATGGCGCTCCACGCAGAGTGCTCTGATTCCTTCCTGCAGCGACAGCAGACGAAGCCGCGGTTCTATCGCATCGTCAAGCTCGAGCAGACGCAGAGGGGAGCTTGCAACAACCGCGATGTGGGCTCGCGTCGCTTCTCACGGCCGAAAGCGACAGACAAGCCGAGCACGCCCATTTTCGGCGGTCTGCCCAATCCAATCCGGCGGCCTGGCCCCTAGAAGGCTTGCCGTCATACCCGCCCCCCCCTCGAATCCAGTGTCTAATTGATCCACGTACTGAAACTGACGTCGTCGAGCGATAAGGGCGCGGCGGGCGCCGGCCCCGAGATATGGAGGCTTAGCCTTATCGCGGGACGCCGGGCTGCCGCGGGCTCGGCCATTGGCTCCTGGCACGCGGGGGAGAACGACAGGCGGGATGGATCATGGTGGACGGATGGATGGATGAGACGGGCGGGAGGACTCGCGCTGACGTGGGCGCGGCCGGTGCGTTTCTCATGGCTGCGGTGCGATTGCTGTGATGGGAAGGGAACACAGTCTCGTCTTGGATCGAGACGGAGCGAGCTAGCAGCGCGCAGCGGCGGGCCGGATCGAGCCCCAGCACGATGGAGCGGCACGCGTTCCGCCACGCCTCTGGCGCCGAGACGTTGGAACCGCATCGCATCGCCGGTTGACAGAACGTTGCGGAATACCGAGCAGACAAACGCTCCAACGTCAATTATATGGACAATAAGGTAATTAGCCCCTCCCATACAGAGCATGCTCCCTGCATGCACAACCGTACCTTACCTACCTATCCAACGCCGCGCAAGAATTACAATCAGCCGCCCACGCTGCTCTCTCCGAGCGGATCCCAGTTCGTACATGACGCGCATACATGACGCGCATGACGGCACCTAGTGACGTGACAGGTGCCGGACGCACGGCAGTTGGCAGAGACATGCCGCGCATAAAGCAGACTACATCCTCCATCACCCATCAGAGGAACCCTGGCCTCTCATTCCTCGTCCACCTCCTCCTCCCACTGCTCCTTTTCCTTCTCAATCAGCTCCGCCATCTCGCTCTTCTTGAAGATGGAGCTGTCCGGGTTTGACGCGCGTGGGACCTTGTTCAGGCTTTCGTCGTCAAACACCGACCCGATCGTGTCGATCCACCGTCGCCTCCGCTCCATGAGCGTCTTGGTCAGGTCACCGATGCCCGGTCTCGCCGTGCCCGCGGCCCCGCCCACGAAGTGGCTGCCTCCACCGGCGCCTCCTGGCCGCTTCGTCTTCTTGCTCTTGCCCATTGTTCGCGTTCGCTTGAGGTACGCCGCCTGCACCTGGGAGTCGAGGTCCTCGAGGATCGTCTGGTACTCCTGGTGGGCCATGCGCTCTCGGACGAGGTCCGTCAGTCTCGCCTTGCGGGCTCCGTTGATGAGCATCTGGTCCCTGAGCCGCGCCTGCAGGTGCCGTAGCCTACCCGCCACCTCGTCGTCGAAGTGGCCGTCGTAGTCGCCTTCAAACCCTTCTTGCGGTAGGAAGCCGATGTGTCTAAGTTCCTGCTTTAGACGCTCGTCCACCTGCGCGTATTCGAGTTTGGGATGCGTCGCCTTCTTCCAGGCCTCGGTCGAGGACTCTGGCATGTACGTCGCAGGGTGCAGCGGGCTAGCCTTTTCCTCCCCAGCGGCGTTTTGCTGTTCGTCGCCGTTGACGTCGCCGTTCATGCTGACGTCGCCGTTGACGACCCCGTTGGTGGCGGGCTTGTCGTCTGATGGCTGCGTGCGGTTCTCGGGCCGAAGCATCTGTAGCAAGCGCGACGCCAAAGGACCTATCGACAAGCCGTCCGTCTCGCCGACGGCGTCCGTCATGTTGTCGATGGTGCCTCTGGGTTGGTTTGGCGGAAGCTTATCGCGCCCTTGTTGAGGCGAGTCGATTGACATGGCACCGTCCTCCTCGGCCCAGACCTCGGTGTAGTGCCTCTTGCCGCGCTTCGGCATGACGAAGGGCGTCACGCGGTCTCCTCTTTCTCGCAAAAAGGCAAGGTCCTCTTCCGAAAATGTCCGGAAATACGGGTCAATATATGACGAAAACGTGGTGAAGTTGATCTGGCTGCTCGGTTTCGCGTTGCTGAAGTCCTTGTCTGGCGGGTCTCCGGCAATCATGTCGGCCAGGTCCGTCTTCGGGTACGTGGCGACCGAGTATATCTCCTTCTTCTCCTCGTCCGACATGCCGGGTTGGATGTCCCTGATTTCGTAGACTGTGGGGTCGGGGAAGGTCGAAGGGTCGTCGCCGAATGTTTGAGACTGAGGTTGCTCCCGCCGCGGCGGTGCGCCCTCGTCCTCGGAGCTTGATTCGTCTTCCTTTTCATCTTCCTTGGGCTTCTTGTCGACATCCATTGCGGATGGCGACGCCGCAGCGATGGGCGAGAGGGAGGAGCTGGCAGAGCCGGAGCGCGAGTGTTTGCGTTTGTTGTCGCGTAGTGGAGATGAAAGTTCTGTGCAGGCAGCGACAGTTAGCAACGTTGATATCTCTTTCCTTTCACTGCATCGCCGCCTCGGCAACCGCCGACGACAAGAGCAGGCGCAATCCGCAACGCAGGACAACTCACCATTGCTACCACCGTCGCCCGGAGCCAGCGAGTCGGGCCCCTTCTTCCTCTTGTGCTTGGGGCGCTTGCCCTCCTGCTCGCCGTCGGCGCGCATGTGGTCGTAGTCTTCGGGGCGCTTCTTGCGCTCGTCGGCAAGATGTCGCATGCCTCGGTCGTAGAACGTGGAGCGCTTCTCCATGATGTTGACGAGGCTCTTGAGCTTATCAAGCATCACGTCGACGCTCTTGGAGTCCGGCACCGTGGCGTTGGACGCGCCTTGATCTACCAAGTCGTCGTACGTCAGGTTTTGGAACAGTATGACTCTCGTGTTGAGGTAGTCTGGGTCGTAGAACTCCTGCGGCGGCAAGCTCGCAGGCGCCGGCGTCGAGGTCCGGCTCGGTTTCGGCATCGCGGCGTTCTTCTTGCCGGACCCCGTCTGGCTGGATGGGGGAGCCATGGTGGCGTGAGATGTCGCCGGGTATTAATGTTTCATGGATGGGCCAGATGCAGTCGAATGATGTCGAGATACGAGTCTTTCGCGGCTCTTACGCTGGCCCACCGGTCGTCGTGCCTGCACGCTACTACGTTGGAGGTCCGGAGGCTCGACTAGCCTGAGGCGCGCCAGCTGGATGAAGCAACGCGGATCGGACAAATAAAAGTCCGCATCGGCGCGTCACCATCGCATCGCATGCACCGGAATGAATTCACGCCGAGAGAACGTCGCCAAGTATCCCGGTTTTGGCGCTCGGAATTGTTCTGCAGCTTCTTACGTATATTCTTTTGTTGATGGCTCCAACGCAGGCGTTCATCGCGTTGAATCTAGCGCCATCCCGTCGCAGCGCCTGAGCGGGTATTGCATGGTACTTCACAATAGCTCGGTGCTACTACCACTTGACGATGATTCTGACCATAGCACGCCAACCGACGTGCGAATGTGTTTGAAAGACTCGCAGCACGATATGACGCTTTTGAGTCGTGGGGTTAACAAGTGATGCACGAATTGGGGCAAATGCTGGTGTTACAACAACGTTGCACCTCCGACGAGTCAACGGCTGCGAGATGCTGCACCGTCGCCACGGACATGTGAAATTGCAATATTTCATTTCTTCGATCTCTTCCAATTTGCAAGATGAAAGTCGGCAGCTCATAACCACCTACGGAAGTGTAGTAGGGTGCATTCTCAGCATAGCGGGTGCACAGCATAATACCTGGGTAGTCACATGAGCACAGCTGTGGTTACGCAGTGTCATGACTGGGCACGGCCGATGTTGCGGTGCTGCATATTGACTCTGTGGGAAATGGACAGGGGAAGAGCCTCTTGGAACCTTTGTTGCGGTTGACTCTTGACATGCACGATGCATCATCATTGTTAAGAGACGTGAGCGAGGGCATCAGCGGGCTGAGCTTTCGGTACGTGGGAGCTGGCATGTGCGACGCCTGCCAGCATAACTGTCAACATCACACTCACACAAGCCGGGTTTTGCGAGGGCTCATAGCTTGGCGGTCCGCTTCTGTTCCGTTCATATCAGTTCCAATTGTGAAGATAGAGTCACTAGCTCTCTTCAGAGGCCCTTGATGCTTGCCCAGTCTCCCCTAAAGTCGTCGATTTCCGTTCTCAACAGCGTGATGCTGGTTGCGTTGCAACCTCCAGTCCAGCGGAAAGGCACCTGCTTATGCATGTGCGCCCCTGGCCCGATCCTATTGGTGGTGCCTGCAGTCCCTGGACAGCACCAACGTGGGCGTCGAGGGGCCGAGTTGTGGCGGGGGCTGCCTGCCCCTCACGTTAGTGACAGCCAAGAGCCACTGAAAGCAGATCCCACCAAGCTGCCACCAAGCTGCCGCGAATCCACACCACATGCCGGAGCCGTCCTGTCACCCGCATCCCCAGCCGAGAGTGTTGGGACAACCACTCAACCCAGCAGCGTTGCCATGGCCAGCTGGATCGACCGCCAAAGGATGCTTAATTATGGGACATGTCAAGTGCCACGAACCCCTCAATTGCGTGTCGTTTCGTCGTTGGCTTCGATCGTCGACGCGAAGCCTTCCCAAGGCGACAGCCGGTCCACTCACACCTGGCATTGAGTTGAGCAGTGGCAGAAACACGAATACTGTACGAGTAAAGGGGCAAGGGAGCGGACGAAAGCATTCATGCTATGGCGCGTCCTTCCGCCGTCGCGAGGCCCCTGACAGAGCACGCTGCCCGCGCATGTGCCCCAGCCATTGGTCCACGCCGAGCGGCATCTCGCCCCGCCCTACCGCGACGAACGGGCGCTGATCCCGGGGTGGCGGGGCCGGCTGTGGACGTGTGGACCGAGACCTTAGATGTGGGCAGTGGGTATCGGGATATGTCGTCGTTCGTCAAGCCAGCGTGTGCGCGCGCGCCGCTGCTGCTCTCGGCCATCTGCGTCCGCCGAGACCCTGCTCGCCTCCCCTTGTCGGTGGCACAGGCGTCTGCCACTCTTCCGGACGAACGAGGGGACGGAATGATGCAGGGCACACGGGGTTGAGCACGCCGCCACGTCTGGTGTATATACGTGGGGATTCCCCTCGACCCCTCGTGCCCCCGTCTGGCGAATACATGCCATCTTCTGCTCGTCTCAACTCTTCCGCTCAGAGTGCCTTCAACACGCCTCAGAGCCGCTCGCCTTTACCCTCGGCTATTCTCTCCGGACGATGAGAGAATACCATGGCTTTTCATGTACATCTACGGACTCAATGGGCCCAGTCCGGCGCGACACACTGCTAACACATGCTCCCAGGGTGGTAACCTCGTCCTGCCATTTGGCATCGACATTCAACCCCTATACGCTGGTATTGTACTCGCCCTCTTGGGCGGCCTTGGCATCACCCGGCTTTCCTCGCGCTCCAACGAAGACGGCAAGGACTCTCCGAGCCTTCTCAAGTCCTTCTTCCTGTTCTTCTACTCTTCTTTCCTCAAACCCCACCGAGACGGCTCTCGAGCCAACCAGCAAGATGCCCTCGAGAGCTTCTACAAGACGCAGGCCGGTGCCTACGACTCCACTCGCAAGGTCCTACTTCATGGACGCGAGGATATGCTTGGCCTCGTGGCTGCCCAGCTCGAGTCCAAGGCCAAGGAGATGAAGGACTCCGGCCGGGACCAGAGCAAGCGAATCTGGGTTGACGTCAGTCTACAGCGATGATTCCATGGCTCCTTTTTGGTATGGTAAGCTGACAAGGTCGCAGATTGGCGGCGGGACTGGCTGGAATATTGAGGCCATGGCCCAGTTTGTCAACGTCGCAGAGTTCTTCTCCAGCGTCTACCTCGTCGACTTCTCTCCATCGCTCTGCGATGTTGCTCGCAAGCGATTTGAGAGGCTTGGATGGAAGAACGTCACCGTGGTCTGTGAAGATGCCCGCAAGTTCCGCCTGGAAGATTATGAGAGTGGCGTGAATGCTGTTCAGAACCCGTTGCGGTCTCCTGTGCTGAGCTACTTCAAGCAGCAGCGCTCTGAGCATGGCGGCGCCGATCTGGTGACCATGTCTTACAGCCTGTCCATGATTGTAGGTTTCAAAGTTCTTGGCGACTATACGTCCCGCGTGTTGGTTCAATTTAAACTGACCATTCTGCGAACTAGCCTGATTATTACTCTGTCATTGACTCGGTGACTTCGCTGTTGTCTCCTCATGGCATTATGGGCGTCGTCGACTTTTACGTCCAGAACAAGACTGACTTCTCGTTCCGCAACTACACCGGCGGTCTTCTGGACCGTCATGTCAACCCTCTTTCAAGGATGTTCTGGCGCGCATGGTTCGACTTCGACCGTGTCGGTCTCGAGCCAAGCCGCCGCGACTACCTCGAGTACAAGTTCGGCACCGTCCTCAACATTAACGACCGGAACCGCTCCCTGGGCTTCATCCCGTACTACATCTGGGTAGGCTGCCACAAGAAGCCTTTCTCGCCGTCCAGCCTGCCTCATGAAATTATTGAGCGCATCGACGCGTTGGCGACGGAGTCTCCCTACCTGTACCCGGCCAACCAGGGCGACGCTCTGACCCGCGCCATTGAGAGATCGGCACCTGAGATCCGCTCCAAAGCTTTCATCACCGCGGTGCAGAACCTGTCTGCCAACTTGCCGCTTCCGTCCTTTTTCTACCAGAACCACCATTGGCGCATCTACTACGATGACCAGCTTCAGAAGCACACCCAGTTCAACAATGAGTACATATACGCATTCACCTGGGAGGACGCACGTGTGGACGAGCGCCTTCTGAAGCTTGGACCCAAGGATAAGGTCATCGCCATCAGTTCGGCTGGAGACAACATCCTCTCGTATCTCGCTCAAAGCCCCGCTCGCGTCCATGCAGTCGACCTCAACCCGACGCAGAACCACCTCTTGGAGCTGAAGGCCGCCTCGTACAGTGCCCTTCCATACGAAGACTTCTGGATGATATTTGGCGAAGGGAAGCACCCCAACTTCCGGGAGCTGCTCATTAACAAATTATCTCCTCATCTGTCGGGCCGTGCGTTCCAATTCTGGCTCAACAACGTCCACGTGTTCCAAAACTCAAGGGGCTATGGGCTTTACGACACCGGTGGTTCTCGCCACGCCATTCGCGTCTTCCGCTGGGTCGCCCGTCTCTTTGGCCTGCAGTCTGCGGTCAAGCAGCTCCTCGAGGCCAAGACCTTGAACGAGCAGCGCGAGATATGGCGCAACAAGATCCGTCCCGCTCTGTTGTCGAAGCTTGTCTGCAACCTGGTCGTCGCTCAGGAGAGCTTCCTCTGGAGTGCCCTTGGTGTTCCCAAGAACCAGCTTGCCATGATCGAGGCTGACCATGCCGAGTCGGACCTTGTAAAGGGTGATAAGCCCCTGGCCAAGAACACTCGTTCGCACGCCATTTGGCACTACATGGTCAATACCCTCGACCCCGTGGCCGAGGAAACGCACATCGCCGCCGACAACCCCTACTACTACGTCTGCCTCGCCGGAAAGTTCTCCCGCAAGTGTCCCCTGGAATATCTTCGCCCCGAGGTGCACGCCAAACTCTCCCGCCCCGGCGCACTCGACGGCCTGCGCATCCACACGGATGAGCTGGAGGAGGTCATCGCTCGCATCACGCCCGGGACCCTCACCGTCGCCGTCATCATGGACAGCATGGACTGGTTCGACACGGGCTCGCAGGCGGCGGCGGCGCAGATCAGCAAGCTTAACCGCGCGCTCGCCATGAGCGGCCGCGTCATGCTCCGCTCCTCGGCGCTGAGCCCCTGGTACATCAAGGTCTTTGAGAACCATGGCTTCACGGCCAAGCGTCACGGCTCCAGGCTCGACGGCGCGTGCATCGACAGGGTCAACATGTACGCCAGCTGCTGGGTCTGCACCAAGGTGGAGAACCTGCCGCCGCCTACGCCTGAGATGGACCGCATCGGTGGCAGCGAGATCACGAGCCTGACGATCTAAGTACGTGGCTCTTGCATCTTGTCTCAAGGCAGTAGATGAGGATACTGTTCAACACCGTGCCCTCGTGCGAACGGGTGCGATGCCAAAGGTGACGACGAATTGTAACGATAATGAGATAGTGCGCACATCACACATGTTTTGTGGCGCGAAGAATATTCAGCTAGCCTATAATGGGTGCCTAGAGAGCACCTAGAAACGAATTGAATGAAAATCGATTGCAGATGATGCAAAGTTATGTGATATAAACGGTCCGCTGCTGTTCTTCCGCCTTAAAACTGAGAGTCCTCGTAGCGGGGGTTACTTTGAGGCGAAGCGCATGCCCCCCCGAGCAAGGCAGCACTTTCGCACAGGATGGCCGTCAAAATTGGCAACCAAGGAGCAAGTTGAGGAAAGCCAGGCATCGCAATGCGACATCAATGAGAACTTTCATTACAGTGAGTGTGAGCGAGCGCCTGGGGTTATATTTAATCATGCAGATATAAGTCCACAGAACTCGATGTCCCTGCCCAGGCATATATATTCGTGCACATTTCGAGACCTCGATCTTCCCATTCTGTAGTGTGACGACGTGATACTCTTCCCTTTGTATTGAATGACGAACAAATAGGAGGGGAATGTCATCGCAAAATACTGTGTGAATTGAGGGAAACCTTCGTGTTTTATCCTCTACAGCTGCGTCGGTCCATACGCTGCCTTCACACGCCACCGAACGGCAATCAAAGGCAAACAAAAGGAATATACATTCGTCTGATTTGATGAGACGCTTCTATACAGGCGCCCCCTTGGTTCTGAAACCGGCCGGGCAAAACTTTATAACAAGCACACATTTCCGCATCAGCGCTCTCCACCCCCGTACGCCTTTCCCCCCATTTCCCTTATGCCTTCCAGACCCGCTTGACGGCCTCGGTGACGCCGACGTCGTTGGTCTCGAACTCGTACAGGCCGACGCCGACGGTCAGGGTGGCGAGGTTGAGGGCCCACCAGGAGACCTTGCGCAGGCCGGGGTGCTTCTTCTTGGGGACGTAGTCGATGATGACCTGCTGGAAGCCCATGTGGGAGTGCAGCAGGACGGCGGAGCAGAGGATGGCGTCCATGGTGGGGTTGAGGGAGCCCGAGGCGAAGGGCGCGATGGTCAGCGGGACGAGGCCGGCGGCGAGCAGGCGCTCGAAGCTCCAGTGGTACGAGCCGTGGGCGGCGTTGGGCTCGGGGACGGGGGCAGGGTCGTTGACTGTTTGGCGGAGAGCGTCAGCTGTCAGTTTCCGGCGGCGCAGCGTCGAGCAAGCGCAAGGCATCGGGGGAGGGGGGGCGCATCAAGCATCGCCAGCGGCGAGCACATGCAAGCAGGGGTGGGCGGGCATGTCGTACTTCCACCAACGATTCTCTCTGCACGCAGCGTGTTAGCACAGGTCACTGCATATGCACCAGCGACCAAGCGTCTGGAGGGAGAGGACTCACGGGGTCCCGGCGGCAGCAGGGCAGAGCGGCGGCTCGAGGTGTGCAGCGCGGCGGCGGCCGGCAGGGCAGCAGGCTTCGCGAAGGCGATGCGCGAGGCCAGCGCCGTCTGCCGCAGCAGCGAGGAGCGCGCAATCGAGGCCATGGCTTTTGCTTGCAGTGGTCCGGGAGTGTCCGAGGCGCCGGGGGGAGCTGGGAGGTGTCGTCGTCGACGGGCAGCGTGGGATCGGGGAGAAGCGAGGAGGCACGGCAAGGGAACCTGTGAAGCGTCAATTGGGACTTTGGCCGTCATGGACTGTCAGAGAGAGACCATTGCCGAGGAACTCGAATTGCGAGCTCGCTGATTGGCTGCGCGCATTCCGACGCCCGCCCATACAGCCGAGTCGCCGGCGCGCAACAACGTGTTCCCGCGGGCGGCGGGATGCGCGACGCTGGTTGGCTGGCGGCTTGCAGGTGGCCGCACCCTGGTGGCCGCATGTGAATTTTGCAGGGAAGCTTTCACGGTGAATGCGACATCGCGCGATACAGCTCCTCGGCCGCCCGCTCGCGTCGACAAGCAGCAGCGCACGATTGGGACGCGCAGCGGAGAGCTGCAACACCCCCCGTCCTCGTCTTGCCTCCCCTCGCCGCACCATGGCTCCCCGGGCAGCCATCGGGAGCTTGGCCGCCCAAGCAAGACCGCGCGCCAGCCCGCGATGCGCCGCGACGCAAGCTTCGCCCTCGCTCGCCGAGCTCCATCGCGCACGCGGAATTGCGCAGTCGTACCTTAAGAAGGTCGCTGCGGGCGAGGAGCGCTGGGAGAAGCGGGCGCAGAGGATACAGAACGGCGAGGAGCGCCACGTCTGGGACCTCCTCGACGAGCGAGGCTACATTAAAGATGTTGCTGGGTATGTTGGCGCCGACACGTGCATTCATGTTTGAGCCTTCTTCTGACGCGCGTCCCGTACAGGAACCCCGAACGCATCAAGGAAGTGATGCGCATCAAGCGGATAGGCGCCTACGTCGGCGTCGACCCGACCGCCGACTCGATGCACATCGGACACATCCTCCCTTTCATGCCTCTGTTCTGGATGTGGTTCCACGGCTACCCGGCCGTGACACTCCTCGGAGGCGCCACCGCCCGAATTGGCGACCCCACCGGCCGTCTGCAGAGCCGCGAGCACATGTCAAACTCGGACATCTCCAAGAACGTCACGAAGCTGCACTACCAGCTCACGAGGCTGTGGCGCAACGTCGTCTCGCTGCGAGACAAGTACGGATACGAAAAGGACTGGGCGGCCAAGCGCCACCTGCTCAACAACAACATGTGGCTGCAGGGCCTGTCGGTATACGACTTTACCAAGCGGCTCGCCAGACACACGAGGATTGGGCCGATGCTCGGCCGCGACACGTACGCTGCCCCGTGCCAACTCCACCCAGAAAGGAAGGCTAACACACTTGCAGAGTAAAGCGGAAAATGACAGAGGGCGACGGCATGTCCCTCGCAGAATTCATGTACCCGCTGTTCCAGGGCTGGGACTTCTGGCACATGTACAACAAGCTCGGCATCCAGATGCAGATCGGCGGGTCCGATCAGTTCGGGAACATCGTCGCCGGCATAGACGCCCTCAAGGTCTGCCGGGACACCGAGGAGGCCCCCTACGCCAAGATGCCGACCGAGTGGCAGCACGAGCCCGTGGGATTCACGGTCCCGCTGCTGACCGACTCTGCCGGCGTCAAGTTCGGCAAGAGCGCGGGCAACGCTGTGTGGCTCGACGAGTTCAAGACGTCGCCCTTTGAGCTCTACGGCTACTTCATGCGACGATCCGACGACGAGGTGGAGAAGCTGCTCAAGCTCTTCACCTTCATGCCGCTGAGCAAGATCCAGGAGGTCATGGTGGAGCACCATGCCGACCCCGCGAAGAGGGCGGCGCAGCACGCGCTGGCCTTCGAGGTCCTGTCGCTCGTGCACGGCTCGCAGAAGGCGCTGCAGGAAGCGCAGCAGCACAAGTTCCGCTTCGGCGGGGAGCTGCCCCACGTCATCACTGAGCCGTCGGCCGAGAGCGGCATCGTCACCCCGAACAACGCGCCCCGGAGCGACATCCAGCTCCCCAGGTCCGTCATGAAGATGTCGCCCGCCAAGCTCCTCTTCGCCACGGGCCTCGCCAGCAGCAACTCGGACGGGCAGCGCCTCGTCACCCAGCAGGGAGCCTACGTGGCCGCCCAGCCCGGCCAGTCGCGGGGCCTGGTCCCCGGCAACCTGTCCTGGACGCCCATGAAGATGTGGTTCCCCGAGGAGACGGCCAAGTACCTCATCGACGACCGCATCCTGATCCTGCGCAAGGGCAAGCACAACGTCCGCATCGTGGAGCTCGTCTCCGACGAGGAGTGGGAGGCGAGCGGCAACATCTACCCCGGCCAGCCGTACACGGGCGTCGTGCGGCGCATGAAGGAGCAGCTCAAGAAGGACGCCGAGGAGAAGGGCGAGCAGCTTTCGCCGTCCCAGCTGAGCCAGGCGTTGAAGGAGACGCAGACGCTCAAGGTGGCCAACAACCCCGACATTGAGCTGCCGAACAAGCAAGAGGTGCGCGAGCGGGCGAGGGAGAGGAAGGACGCCTCCAAGTCGAAGGAATAAGGGCATCTCCTGCTAGAAGTCTTTCTGACACTCCACTGTAATACCTGTATATTGTACAATAGTCTCTGGTTGTGTATGATACCATAGAGTCAGCCCATGTAGAAGATCGATGAAGACTAGTCGATACTCAGGTCGACGGGCACGCAGCTTACGGAACGAACAGGCACTTTGAACTGCAAATAGTCCGCCTTGGAAGACATCATTCCATCAGGCCAGTAAAGGTGATCATGCAAGACCATCAACTCATCAACGGTAACACACGGTTAGGTCGCCCTTCGGTACCGGCAGAGCCTTGAGCCTCTCCATGACTTCCCCATCGGTGAGGTTCTTCTCGGTGATGATCTGGTCGAAGTGGTGGTTTCCGTCGGTGTACTTCTGCAGCGAGTCCCCCCCAGGCACCGGGCGGCTCTGGCCGGTGGCCAGCGCGGCAAGGTACTGCTTCGACATGACGTACTTGTGCACGCGGTAGAGGCAGCCCTTGATGACGCCGAACTGGACGAAGCGGCGCACGTCGACGTAGGCCAGCACGTCGAAGCCGTTGTCGTTGCTCGTCATGATCCACTCCCTGATGCTCTTGCCCTGCGAGAAGCACGTCATAAGCTTGATAAGGTGGTAGTTCGCCACGCGGACCCTGCCGTGAGAGACGTAGCCCGCGCACTCGTCGACCATGCCGTCGACGTTGCGGATGAAGTCGTGGATCCCCGGGCGCGGGGCGTAGCACGAGGCGAAGAAGAACATGTCGAGGAGCAGGATGGTGTCGTAGTAGAGCAGGTGGCGGAGGGCCGTCTTGGCGAGGTCCAGCGACACGGAGGCCTCGTGGGCGATGCGCCGGACGTCGGACACGCCGTCGATCTTGGCAATGACCTTCTGCAGGGTCAGGTCCCAGGTAGGATCGACGATGTCGGAGAATTTGGTTTTGGCGACGGGGACGTGCCACCCCTGGACGGCGGGGGGGATGGGGTGGTGCGGGAAGAGCTTCATGTTGATGGTGTTTGCCTCGTCTGAGCGGTCAGTACCTAGGTGCTTGCGACACTGCTCGCAGTCACAGCCGAACTCACCAACCGGGATCATGCACTCGCCGTAGTTGTTGAGGTCCTCCTTGACGATCTCGAGCAAGCTCTCAATGGGCCGCCTCGCCTCGGCGCCGTCCTTGAGGTCCTTGCCCTCGCCCTTGCTCAGGTACTCGTTCTGCTTCTCCATCTCGGCGAAGGTGGTGGCGAGGCACCTGACGACGCGCTCGTAGGGGGTCTGGTCGACGTCGGCCTCGACAAGCAGGCCGAAGTTGAAGATGAACTCGTTGCGCAGATACTTAGTGTGCGCAATGAGTACCGGGTAGCCGAGGACGGTGTGCTTGCCGTCGGGCGTGTTGACGGTGACGAAGCGGTTGCAGAAGGCCTGCCGCGGGATGATGTACTCCTGCAGCACGTCGAAGTCGACGAGCGGAGGGCGGACGACGCCCTCGGAGGGGGTGATGCATCCTGGGGGCGACTGGGCCACGATCTTGGGCCCTGCGGGGTTGCGGCGTTTAGCAGTTGTTCTGTGCCTCGCCACGTAGGGTGTAGGAGCATACCTTCTTTGGGGAAGAAGCGAGCGTAGAAGATTCCTTGAATCATGGCGCCGGTTGCATGTTTGGTGGTGAGCCTGACGGGGATATGGATGAGCGTTGCGCGAGGTGGGAGATGCTCATGCTGTCAGGTCACGGCCGCGATGAGTTCATGGCCAGAGCTGGAGGCGGAGGAGATGAGTCAATCAAATCCGCGCGACGTGTCGCCGCATATTGAGAGCGCGAGACGGGATGTGTTGATCGATGTGAGACGGTGGTGGTGAGTGCCCGTTGAGAGCTGCCCCGCCAGAACAGCGGCGTCCAAGTATCGAAGTTTAGCTCCGCTGCCAACCTACCCTGGAGCCATCCAAATCCGCAACCTTGTCCGACATATCTTGTCTTGGATTTGACGGAAATAAATCACCGAGTTAAAAGAGAGGCTTCAGCGCATTGCGCCTCTACAGTATGGGCTTGTGGATATACCTTTGTCTTGCTCGCGCTTCCCTGTCGTCGTCGTCGGACAGCGTGGCTGTAGAAGGCCGTGGATCGTGATGGAACTCACGCGCCAACCGGGGCATGCTGAGGACGAGCAGAGCGCCTACCCTTAACGACCTGCTTGTCCACCCGTCAGGCTTCCTACCTTATTCTCACATGTCTCGAAGCAGCCCGACGTCGCATTGCCAGCCAACAGCCGGCACGTCCTCTGCGCCATCAACCAACTGATCACTGGGCCCCGTCGCCAGCTTGGCGTCATCGTTTGGCCTGTCGGCACGGGTCTAGTCCAGTCCGCTGTCCACCAGCCGCCCCACGTCCGCGAAGGCGCACTCTCCGTCTCGCCCCGTGCCATCTTCCAACTCTCCCCATCACCACACCAGCATCCGCGATACCCGTGCACCTCCCCTGCTTCCGCGCCCAGGCCTGCGACTCTCGCCTGTTACCGAGTAGCAGCATCGCGCCGGAGCCCGAGACCCATTCTGCGAGGCTCCGAACACGAGCAGCGCGGCAACCGCATCCCCCGCACCTCGAAGCCGCGCACCCAGCGACCACCGCCAGCGCTACCGCCATGGCCGACAACGCGGAAGCGGGCGGCGATGCCCAGATCACCTTCAAGGTCAAGACGTCGTCGGACAGCACGCACACCATCACAATGGCCGAGGCCGCGACGGTGCTGGAGCTCAAGACGAAGCTGTCGGGCGCCGACCTCGAGAACATCCCCGTCGAGCGCCAGCGGCTGATCTACTCGGGGCGCGTCATGAAGAACGACGACACGCTGGGCTCGTACAAGATCAAGCCCAACAACACCATCCACATGGTCAAGAGCGCCGCCAGCAACCCGACCCAACCCGCATCCACGTCGAGCCCTGCGCCTCAGGCCGTCCCTACCAACATGGCTTCGGGCACCGCCAACAACCCCCTTGCCGGGCTGACGGGCGCGCGCTACGCGGGCCACCAGATCAATCTGCCGGGCATGGACATGTTTGGCCCTGACGGCGGCGTGAGCCTCTCCACCGAACCGTGACATCCTTCCCGGCGCTTCGTACTGACACCCAACTTGCAGATGGGCCCACCCATGGACGAAGAGCGGCTCGAGCGGATGATGTCGGACCCGAATGTGCAGCAGGCAATGAACGAAGCCTTCAACAACCCCGACTTCGTCAACATGCTCATAGAGTCGAACCCCATGCTGCGCAACATGCCCGGCGCTCGAGAGTTCATCACCTCGCCCGACGTGCGCCGCATGATGAGCAACCCGGACATGCTGAGGCAGGCGATGCAGATGCGCCGCATGATGGGCGGCGAGGAGGCTTTCCCGGCGCCCGGGTCGACGGACGAGACGACCCAGGGCACTGCCACCGGCAACGCGGACAACCAACAGAACCCCTTCACCAACTACTTCCTGAACCGTGGGGCAATGGGCGGCGGTGCGCCCGGCGCCAACCGTGCCAACATGAGCCAGATGCTCCAGGCTTTGAGCAGCATGGGTCCCAACCCCTTCGCAGCGCCGCCAGCCGCTGCCGGCTCGACGCCAGGTCAGGGCCAGGGCGAGGGCGCCGCAACCGGCCAGGGGACGGCGCAATCCGAAGGCGCAGGGGCTACGCAGACTAACCCAAGCCAGCAGGCGGCGAATCCCTTCGCGGCTCTGTTCCCGCAACAAGGGGCCTGGCAAACCAACCCGAACCCCGAGATGGTGCAACACCTGATGCAGCTGCTGGCCGAAGGCTCGGCTGCGCCGACCTCGCCGCCGGACAACCGCCCGCCGGAGGAGCGGTACGCGGAGCAGCTGCGCCAGCTCAACGACATGGGCTTCTACGACTTCGACCGCAACGTGGCCGCGCTGAGACGGAGTGGAGGCAGCGTCCAGGGCGCCATAGAGCATCTGCTGAGCGCACTGGACTAGAGAACGTCGACCTGGCGAGGGTGTGATTCCTTTTCTTTTGGGGGAGGAGGTGCCGGACAGAGTGCAAACTCGGACGATGGGACGGAGGCGGAGGCGGAGGGCTTGAGTGATGCATAGAATGGTGGCACTACTCGAACGATGCAACTCTTGAGCGACCTGGATAGGGTATACCTTAACTTGTCAATATGATGCCTCAGCGATGCTCCTGTGCCTGCCCTCCATTGGGCTCAGGATTTGTCGCGAATACTGCTCGGTTCTATATGCTCGCATAACTACGTCCTTGAGGCGCTGCGCCATAACAAATCATTGCATACACTCACAGCCGGCTGCCGCCCTCCTGCGGGACCTTGACGACGACCTTGCCCCACGTCCCCCTCCCCCCCAACGCAACAAGGGCATCCTTGACCCTCTCGAGGCCGACAAACTCCTCGTCGGTGTACTCGGTGCCCCTGAGCTTCCCTTCGGCGACGAGCCTCATGATGCCGCGCCAGACGACGGGGATCGTCTCCCGCTCGTGGACGGAGTATGCGCCCCAGTGGATGCCGACGAGGGAGATGTTCTTGAGCAGCACCTTGTTCATGGCCACCTTCTCGATGCTGCCGGCCGCGAAGCCGACGATGAGGATGCGCCCGTTCCAGGCCGTGCACTTGGTCGACTTGTCGACGAGCCCGACGGGGTCGTAGACGATGTCCACGCCCTTCCCGCCGGGCGTCAGGGCCTTGACCTTGGCCGGCCACTCGGCGTCCGTGTACGGGACGACGTGGTCGGCGCCGAAGGCCCTCGCGATCTCGAGCTTGCGGGGCGTCGAGGCCGTGGCGATGACGGTCGCTCCGAACGCCTTGGCCACTGCACGTTCGCGGTCAGACAACGGGACATATCTCAAGCGGGCGGGTTAGGGGTTCGCGAGGATTCGACGACTCACCCTGCACGGCAGCCAGCCCGACGCCGCCCGCCGCGGCGTGGACGAGCACATAGTCGCCCTGCTTGACGTTGGCCCTCACCACCAGCGCGCCGTAGCTCGTCGGCGCAGTGACGAACAGCCCAGCGGCCTCCTGGAACGACCAGCCGTCCGGCACGGGCAGCAGCGCGGCCTCCTTGGCCACGATCCTGGTGGCGAAGGCCCCCTGCGCGGCGCCGAAGACGCGGCTGCCCGGCGGGAACCGGGGCTTGCTCTCCGCGCCGCGGGGCGCCGAGATGACGGTGCCTGCGAACTCGGCGCCGGCGACCCAGGGGAAGGCTGCAGACGGCGAGAGTTAGCGGAAAGGATACAGCTGTGGAGAAGGGACAGGGGGGATGCGGGTGGTGCGCACGCGGCTGGTTCTGGTAGCGGCCTTGCACCTGGAGGATGTCGAAGAAGTTGGCCGCCGAGGCGTGCACCTGGATGAGGTACTCGTCGTCCTTGGGTGTCGGGTCGGGCAGCTCGGTGACCTTGAGGTCCGCCGGGCCCTGGGCACGAATGATCTCATCAGCAAGCCGGTTCTCGACGACACAGTAAGTGTATGGGAGCAAAATGTCGCACCTTGACGTATTCCTTGATCTCGATTCCACGCATGGTGAAGTTGTGTTACTCTCCTCTCGCCGGGCGATGTTTGGACAAGGAGCTCATTCACCGGCGAGGCGTGAGATACCTGGTCCAAGGCCCCCGGCTCTCCGCTGTCTGGGGTAAGCCGACGGCAGTGGGGGTGCCGAGGCATCTCTCGGCGGCGCGTCGCCGAGTCCGGCTAGCGCTCCCGATCCGATCCCGTCCCGCGGCGGGGCTGCCGTCGAGCTGGCGATACCGTACCCTCCGGCCTCAGCCCTCATGGAATTTAACGGAAAATACATGCGCCTTTGGTCCTGGTCCTGCCAGCCATCTAGACGAGTTTCAGACATGAGCGCCAAATAGCATTGTGTTTGCGCTTTGACGCCAACTGCCGGAGGTACGGTGCTAATTCGATTTGATATGGACTTGCCGCCGAGCTTCAAGCAGCTGTCGCACCTTGAATCTACCACAATAGGTATTATTGTCTGCCTAGTGTAGGCTGAATCCGAATTCGTTGACCTATTCGTTGCCGCTACGAACCCGTAAGACATAGGTAGATGGTTCGCGGCCTCAGTAAAGACTAATACGTTCAGCGTACCGAATGTGGATAATACGTTATGTGTAAGGCCGTATATACATTTCTCGCAGCAGGGGTATTTCCTTTTCGCAGTCAGCGACCCACGCATCGAGCGAATCGCCTCCGTGTGGGGGTCGGATATTCTCCTGAATCAACGGGTCGAGGTTTTGGTAGATGATCATCTTGAGGCCCTCTTCCTCAAACATCGCCACCTTCGCCATGCGTTTGAGCCGTGAGACCCACGACCGTAGGTCCACACCGTCTACTATATCCTGAATCGTGAACCTTTCGAGATATATCGCATCGAGAGCTACTTGGGGCCTGATTTGGAATCGCCTCTTAAGATAGTCGCACCATAGGGGCAGTCCGGTACCGGCCGCGGATAACTGCCTCCGGTCAACGTCCCTGAGATCCCCAGAATACCAATGCGCGGCGTTGCCCCGTAAGAGCGTTGGCAGAAGGTTTGCAATCTCGTCCGCGTAGGCTGGCCCTCGGCCGGCGTGAATCCGTACCGTATCGAGGAAACGATCCACTCCTCGGTACGTAATGGCCGTCTCGGTTTGCTTGATCTCGTCAAAGGTTGGGTCGAAGGAGCTGGCCGGGTCGAAATATCCGATATCCTCAGGTCTTACCAAATCTCCGCCATCGGCGACGTTCGCGCCCGATTGCAGCAGCAGCTGACCCTGGAGGCGAGTCATGGCGTTATGGTCCAACACGTACACTCCCTCCGGGATTTCCACTCGGCCAGAGGGCTTAGGCGTGAAAGGATAGAACTCCGTCGGAATTCGAGGTATCTCCTCGGTTTCGCCTCGCCTAGGACCCTGCACGCCGCCTGCTCTGGTAGTGCCTTCCACCGAGGTCTGTTGCGCGGGGCCAATCGGACTGGACTGCGCGCCCGACTTCGGGGAGTCGTAACCATATGGCTCGGGCCGACTCATCATAGTTCGATGTTCTTGCGTTAATAAGGCTGTAGTGGGAATTTTTGCCTGAGGGAAAGGTTGTTGGATAAAATTGAGGGTACCAGGATGCAGAGTCACTCCTGATATACCGGGCTGGTGCCGCTACCTGCGGACGCTATGGGCGTCGTTAAGTAGGTGATTCATCATTCCAGTTCGCTGGCGTCGGGCAAGTTATTGCCGGTTGGGGTTCTGTCTCTAGTTTTTGCGGCTGAGTGTCGTGCCCCCTCGTGCCTGGCGAAATATGACTGCGGTAAGGCTTTTGGTCCAAGGTAGCAGGGCAAAAGCAAATCGGATGCTGCGTACTCGTACGACGGCTCAGCAAGCCTTACCGCAGTCAAATGGATAAGCTTCCCCTAGTTCCGGTAGTTTGGCCCGTGGCGATAGAACGACGCACGGACGGGCTAGTTATCCCTCGGAAGGGATACACAATTCGTCCCCACCGCGACTGGAACTTCGCTCGCGCGGTAGAATTCCTTCTTCGAATATCGGACTGGCGTGGCGGAAATCACTTTCCGACCGGTTTTTCGCCCCTGAGCGTGTCTAGGATCCGTCTGCTGCCCGTTGGAGTTGTCGAGTCCTCTTGAGAAGCCTTTCTCATTCCTCTCGGGCGTGGACGCTCCACCACGCCCCTCGAAGCTTTTACCATTAGATAGTTTTATTTTTTATTATTCGCACTTAGCTACCCGGTAATCAGTCCGTGTACGCAGTTCCCTGCACGGTAACCAGTCCGTTACGTCAGTATCCCGGCAACCAGCCCATACGGTTTGTTACGCATCTGTAAGGCACTGGTGCGAAGAGTTACTGTTGTGCTGTATTATTACTGAGAAATCCTTCGTGATGTGAAACCTGTGCCAAAACGGCCACTGTATCATGCAGCTGACACAGGGGCTGACACGTGCGTCGGGTATTGTGCCGGCAGCGCCGGCATGATGGTTATGCGATTGAACATGCTTGTTCGAAAGATGCTCGCATCGTGACAATATGGAAATAAATACCGAATTACGAGAACGTAGATTAATCTGTAGGGTATAAAGTATCTAACTATAATATAGCAACTATATCCTACCGATGATAGCGGGAGAATTACTAACGCGAAAGAAGATGTTTTGTGCTGTGCTATGCGATCGATACTTGGGGATTTTGGATGCCGCCAACGTTGCAACGCCATTGAACGCCTCTGTCTAGACCTGTTCCTGTTGCGTCTTACTGCTATCACATAAATACATACACCAGGAAATCAGGACCTTAGTCCGCCGTGCTGTGGCATCGACTTTCTATCGATGTGGCCTCCCAGGACTTGCTGCTGCCAAATCTAGTCCCGCCGTCCTCCAAGGGAATCTCCATGCTCGACACGCGGACTTGCCTGTGCACCATGATGCTGGGTGTAGCGCCTGGGCGCGCGCGGGAGATGTCGTCGTACGAGCTACCACCGCTGCTGAAGGCACGAGGGAAGATGCGAACGAGGATCAGACGCATGGTCGGCAGGCAGGTGCATATGATGCCGGTAGCGATTTCAATAGTCGACCACCAGGCCACGTTCCAATTGTCCCAGGTTGGGTTCATCGAGTTGGCGAAGAGAATGAGAGACTGGAGTCGCAGGATGGAGACGATCGTCGCGCTGTCGAGGTTGTGAGCACAGGGATGGCCAACTCTGTTTGAAAGCGGACGGAATTCGGGGGCGGAGCACTCACAAGGCACCCGTCAAGAACATGATGGTCACCATCATCTTCTTCTTCCAGTGCAGCCCAAGCCTGTGCACCTGGCTGAGGGGAATGGCGATAAGCCAGATGTCGACAGAGATGTTGACGGCGCCGTGCACCCATCCCAGCATGTTTGTGTTGAGGCACGTGCCGGGCGTCATCTCGACGTACTGCGTCCAGTAGTAGCTCACCGGCGAGCACTGGAAGATGGCCGTGACGACAAACGACACACCGAAGAGAACGTTGAAGAGCGCCGTCCCCCACAGCAACCGCCGGATCGTGGTCCCCGGGAAGATGGCGAGGTAGAACAGCGACAGGCCAAGCTTGACGCTCGCCATCAGGGCGATGTAAAGGATCTCCAGCACGTAAAAGTATAGCATGAAGGTGGTGAGCTCTTTGGCATCGAGCGTCCAGACGTCCTTGCCCAAGCCATGGGCCGTCAGGCCTTGCGCGTTGAGCGCCACGCAGGGGATTCCGACGAGCAGCGACAGGAAGATGACCCAGTCGTCCGCGCTGAGCCTGCGTCTGTAGCTGAAGAACTGCTTGAAGACGACGCGGGAAACGACGACGACGGACGCGACGGCGCCTATGATGATGTTCATGACCTCGTATCTCGGGGCATTGTCTCTTCTGGGACGGTCGCACACCGTCTCGGTGAGGTTCATGGTTGCTGGCAACGGTCGCTAGTTAACTTGAGCCCCTGTAGCCGCGGGTGCACCAACAAGGAATATCACGATAGCGCATAGGGCGAATTGGAAAGACTTGTATTGCGCTGATACGTACCTAATGCATCGGGAAGGTTACATGATGCCTGAAAACACTTCGTGGCGTCGCTGTCTATGTCTGTATTTGCACATGCACACTCTTTGTCTGAGCACGGTGGCTTTGACAATGCGGCGACGAGGCAGTCGTGCTGATGCGCACGTAAAGTTAGTCGTCCTGGCCATTAACAATTCACTCGCATTGGTATAGGCGAACTTCAGTCGTCCAATATGAAGCGAAGAGGATTGAACTTACAGCACAGGAGGGAGCTTTGGCCAGAGTATCAGGGATAGCGGCCTCTGCTCTGGGGAAAGTGCCGTCAGAACATAAGGACGAGCTGGGTAGCAATGCGGTAGCGATGAGGCATTCTGCCAGCCTGGGTCTCATTCCGACTCTTGATGTGCGGTGGTGCGGAAGCAAAAGGGTGGCGTCGGGTCGAGTTGAACCTGCGCAGCGTCAAGCAGTATCAGTGTAAGTGGTTGCTGTTTGCAAGCATTTGCTCGTGCCACCCAGTTTTGAAATCATTGGACAACCCGTGAAAACAAAAGCACAGGGGATTTATTCCTTGTAAAGGCCCAAAGGGACTGTTATAACTCCTCTTTTGTGCGCGTTTCTCTACATTTGGATGCTAGTCCCCGAGCAGGCTGTTGGGACTGGGTTAGGGGAACTCGTGTTGGTACCCCAAACCTTCAATGTGTCTCCACCCCCGCAAAATCCACCATGCGAGCATGGATGACATGGCAGGGGTGAATCCACTGGCACTGGCATCCTGCAGAAACGCGGCGTGAACTTTAGCGTTGACAGCGGCCGACGTTGTTGCGCGGTCTTTCACAACAGTACCGAGGCACGGTCCCCTTTGTCCCGATGTCGAGGCGTTTGAGGGGGGCCTGCCAGCATTACGTTCCAAGCTTGTCAAAAGATCCATGTGATTTTCCAAGACCAGCGAGCAACGATTTCCTTTGAGGGCCCCAACCAGCCAAGGCCCGAAGCAGGCTAGAGTTGCACCAGCAAGCATCGTGAATCGCGCGAGCCGGGGCGGCCGCTGTGGGGTCCGATGGCCCCGCGGAGGGATCTGATGCGGATCGCTCATGATCAGAATACGATGCGGATAGGTATCCTGATCTGCAAAGGCATCGCTGACCTGAGTGTGCAAGCCGCATCCAAGTCCTGGGAGGGTGATCCTGGTAAACGGTTCAGAGGAGGTAAGGTAGTGCAGATGCCGTGCCGCATGGAGTTGAGCACATCCCAGTTTCCACAGCCCTTGGCAAGAGGAGCCATGGACACCATTCTGGTCCTCTTCGGCTGCTGGGGAATAGCACACTAGGTGTCGTCTTGGACAATTTACTGTTTCAGCTTGATGTTGGGCGCTGAGCCATAATGTCGGAAGCACGGGATAGGCAACTTGTCAGCGTCAATGAGACCGAGATTTGGCCAAGGCACCAGCGTTGAGCTCAAAACCCAAGGTTCAGCGGCCGCGCTGCGCACGCCCAACAACACCCTCCAGCACAGGCAAGGGTCATGATCCAAGGTCGCAGCCAGCCAACGCTGAAACGCGGGCCGTTATGTCAGAGCCGCGAAGCCGCCATCAACTTGATACACGGCGCGAGCGGCCCGCGAACAAAGCTGCCCGTGCAAAAAGCCTGCAGCAGCCATTCGGGACGAGACCGTGGAGCTGCCGGCAGTGTAGGAAAGATAATCCCAGACCACACGCGAGCGTCTTCCCCGTGTGCCTGGAACGACACCCAGTACGGCGACGGTGCGAGTTGCGACTGGTCCCCCGGGCGTTGCATCGGCCTGGTGTTTGGGCGTTGCCAAAACCGTCCATTCGCGCGACTGGCTCTTTCAAAACCTCCAGAGTTTTCCCTGCCCCCTTTTTCGTCTTCGCTGATGGCCGCCAATCCACACTTGTTGGTACGTGTAGTATCTACACGCATACACACTTCCTGCCCCGAGAGTTAGGCTGCATGTCGAACTTGAGCTTCGAATCATTGGCCCTGCACCGTTCGGTCCGATACGATAGGCAGCCCAGACCCCTTCACACCGTAATCAGCTTCCCGGATCGTCGCCAACATCGAAGCCTCGGAGCTGCCATGCCGTTGGTTGTCTTGCTCTTCGGCGTATCTTCATCCCGAGAGGCAAGCGCGCATTTGCCAAGAGGCTCCCCCTTGAAAATTGAACTACGACCAGGCATGGAGCAGTCCGACCTAACTGTATACAGTCACTGCATCATGCTTGGCTACTTCATGCTCTGCAGATTGCTTTACGTTTTTGTAATTCGGCATTTGCATCCTTGCATCGTTCCTCCTCGGCCACCTGGCTAGTGGACCTTGCTTCTGACACTCGGGCCTGAAAGGTTGGTTCCCAGGGAAGATCCATGAATCCATTTGGATCCCTGGATCGCTCAGCAAGTTCACCTTGATCGCCTCTAGGCCGCCGCATGCATACCCCAGCATACTCGTAGACCCTTGGCATTCATTTCGCCCATCTCCGCACTCCCGTCGGCCGATTTCCCTCGGCTCCGGGCGTAGTCTTCGACCGCGCCTCGTCATCTGATTACATCGCGCTATTTCCCATGGGATATTGTGCACAGATTACCCTGTCATTCGGCTGAAAACATACCGTTGTTTCTTGTTCGTATGAAGTATCGCATCGGAGAAACCTTATCAGACAGCCTCCGGCAATTCGATCAAAAACAGAAGCAACACCAATATGGCTGCAAACTCTGGATGAGGTCCTAGCTCGTACGATGTTTCTTTTGAGGAAACGAAAGGGTCAGTTCTGAGCATGCACGGTTCTCAAACTTTGAGCATCCTCGTATTATCCACATTCGGTACGCGTATGCTGAACGTAGTAGTCTTTGCTGAGGCCGCGAAATCATCCACCTATGTCTTCCGGGTTCGCAGCGGCAACGAATAGGCCACCGATTTCGGATTAAGCCTACATTTGGCAGGACACGCTCGGAAATTCAAAGCTTCACTGTGGTTCAGGAGCAAATGTGGCAATCATACGATCCTCGACGTTCAGCGTCAATCATGTCTTGTGCCGCCAGTATCATGCCTAGGTGTATATGATGTATACAATCATCTCTAGTCGTTCTGTTTCATCAAGTCATATGCGCGCCTCGTATCTGTTCGCTAGTGCTGCGACGCCCTGGCGAGCTCCTGGAACCTGCCCAGCACCTCCTTATCCACGTTGACCGCCCACTGCTCTTGGAACGCAGCCTCTCCACCCGCCCGTTCCACAAGATTCTGAAGCCTGGGAGCCACGAAACCGAAGGCATGCACCGAGTGAACCGGGTCCTTTGCGCCGACCTGCCGCTCTGCCACAATCTTCGGGGTATCGTATTCGGTCGCCTCCAGCTCGCCCCAGATCAGGTTGTCCGGCCCGCTTGCGGCTCCGTCCTGGAGGTCCACGACCACGGTCGTCCACATGACGAAGTAGTCCTGCAGACTGCCCAGGACAAGCTCCTGCATCGGCGACGCGACTTCGAGAAGACGGGTGAGCCCGAGGAGGTAGAGCTTTTGCCGTTCAATGTCGTCCATGCCGAGCAAGTGGGAGAACCATTCAGAGGAAAGCCATGCCCACACTTGGTCCAGGCTGCCGAGCGTGGTGAGCACCTGTACGAACAGGTTCGGTTCCGCCAGAGCCAAGCGGGCCAAAATGGCAAAGTAGTCACCCTCAGTAATGGTATTGAGCTTGCTGACCTTTCTGTTGGGCCCCGTCGTCTGATGTGCCTCCCAGGCGTCTCGGAGATTCGTCATGACTTTGTTCATGAAACCGGTCTCGATCATGTCTTGGATGACCACAGAGATCCCGTCTGAGCCTCCAAGCTCGGCCGCCGCCCGAATCAGGTATTCCATGCAAATAGTGCCGAGTCTCACTTGCTCACGGCTTTTGGACTCCAAGGTCCCCGACAGGGCCGCTAGGGTTGGTCGGCGCAATCTGTCCTCCAACATGGCAGCCGGAGCTATCAAGATGTAGGACTCAATGGCACTCAGCGCCTGAGAAGCCGTGTCGGATTGATACTCCAAGAGTGGAAGCGCCATCTCGGCTAGATTTATGATCTCGGGTGCAAGGGGCGCATTGCTCTGCATCAGGATCGCGTTCCACAGCTCTAGCGACTCGTCGATGAGATGGACGTGCAGATCCGACCCCGGCCGTGCTGCTTCGGACAGCAGCGGAATCATGTAATTTTGATACCGCTGCGAGCTGTCTCCCATGCTCATAACAAGCGCAGCGAAGATGGCGATGACGGCCTGTTTAATCATGTACTCTTCCGATCCTGAGTTTTCCCATACGCTTGGCAGGGCAGACATCAGCTGGTCGCCAAACTGAGAGACTTGCTCCTCCATACGAGTGACCAATATCCGAATTGATTCAAGAATGGCCAGTTTCGTTTCGTCCACGTCAACATTCTGGATGAGTTGGATGAGCTGAGTCAACACATCGGACGTAAACGGCAAAAACGCCTCAACGCTGAAGCCAAGCTCATCTGCAATCCAACGCAGCTGTCGGGCCGCCGTGATCCTCACCACCAAGTCATTAGTTTCATCGTTCGGGTTGAGGAAGTGCTGGAATATTTGATATACCACCGGCCGGCTGGCATCCGACAGCTGGACGGGCGCCCACTGGCTGATGAGAATCGCGATCCTTCGCCGCAACACCTTGTACAAACCACCCTGCTGCTGCGCGTCGTTCACGAGCGTTGAGGCCAGCAAAGCATCAAAGTCGAAATCCTTGAAGACATGGGCAGCCGCCAATCCCATAGCGGTATACACGGCCTCTTTCGTGGCAATGTCTGCCTGCGGCGCCTGGGCTGTCTTGAAGTACGACAGAAGCGGCGGAATGATGAGCTGCTTGAAGTTTGTAAGAAGGTCGAGAAACAATTTCTCTGCACAAGGCCTGACTTCCCACTCATAAGCGTTGCCCTCGCTCTGCTCCTGTTGCTCCCAGTCCTCTGGATCTTCCTCCCAGGCTTCGAGGTCCGACCTGCGGAACACGAAGAGGTGGGTGATGATAGAATTTACAATCTGGATGACAAGATCGTCCTTCAAGAGCTCTGTCTTGATGATAGTTCTGGCTTGCTCTTGCTCGGCCTTGGTCTCGGGAGTTCGATATTTGAAGGTTTGCGTCGGCATGAAGGCAATCCTCACACAAGCACGAAGAAGGAGTAGACCTCTCAGTGCCAGTCTTTCTTGCAGGGGGCCCTCGACCTTCGCCTTGGCGGTGCCGGCCTCGCCCTGGCCTTGACGAATGCCGCCAGACTGATCGAAGACTTCGGCAAACTTGGCGACCAAATCCCAATAGGCGTGCACCAGGGACAGAGAGTTTGGAAGCATGGAAAAGCTAGCGGCATGTTGCTCGGCCATGTCTATATGCAACTTCGTAAATTGTAAGAGGTGCTTGCCGACGACGTCCTGGTGGGCGGCCGCGACCGCAGAGTCTTGGCTTACGAATCCAAGCAATCGTCCAAATTGGTTTTGAGACACTGTCCAGAAATTCTCAACTGACTTGTCGCCGTGAGGTCTTTCGTAGCCGAGGACGATGAGGCGTCGGAGGATCTTGAGGGAGAATAGGCTGTTCATCATGGCCTGATTCGCGTCGGCCTCGCTCCCCTGTCCGCCCGTCAAATAAGATACCCACGCGGTGGACTTTTCAGAGTAAATCTCGCTGAGAACATAGACAATCTCGGGAGTGACAGATTGCAGCGCCGTCTGCGACTTTCTCAAACGAGCAGTGCCCAGTTCCTTGACGACCCGAAGGAGTATTTGAAGCGTGCCGTGGAGGTGGTTCTGATTACCGTTCTTCGTAGAGCGCAACAGGTCGATCAGATTGGGAAGAGCCTCTGGCCAGTCCGCCGGATAGTCGATTCGAACAACCTTGGCCACAACCAGGGCATTATGAAGGGCCAAGTTCTTTTCCTCCTCGTCAATGGTGCCCTGAAATAGCCTCGATCGTATCAGGCTCTTCTCGTCTGGCTTGATGCCATTTTTGATCTGCGCATATAGTCTCCAGTATTTGTCGATGCCGTTTTTGAGCTGAATCACCGCAAGGAATCGCATATCTGTCGGCAGATTCTTGTCGAGAAAGACGGCCTGTTGGGAGGACGTTAGCTAGCGAACAACGTGCGAGGCCAAAGGAGAAACATGCCTGTAGCGACGAGTAGTAGCCCGGCTGCTGCTCCCATGATGAGAGCTGCTGGCCCGCAGCCTGTCGCTGGGCGTAGTCGTGGGAGGTTGCCGACTGCAAGGCGCGGCAGAGCGTCTCGACGCTCAGCGGGTTTGCATCGCCAGGCACTTCGATGGAGAAGCTCATGGTGGCAGACAGAGCCGTACTAGCGGCGTCGAATACGGCTCCACGAGCTCTTGTGCCTCTGCCTGCACAGGGAATGCCCTGACTTGGTGGTGGCAGACTGCGGTGCGGTTGTAGTTGGAGGAAGCTGGAAATTTGGAGGCGGTCGCTATGGCTGGTGGTGGGGTTGCAGTCAAATGGAGGGGCAGGCACTGAGGTGATACGAGCTTGACATTTGAGTTTGGACGTGTCGAAGAGGCGTCCAAATGACAACGCATGGCCACGACTTGCAATAAACATATGGTCAAAGCGACCAGCAGGGCAATAAGCTATCTGCTGTATATAATCCTCCACGTCATCGACCTGCGAAGGAAATAGGCGCCAACTCGTAGGACACCGCGCTTGAGAGCACGAAGACATTCAGGCATTCGCAACATTTGCAAACGAACAAGAACCATTGTAGCTTGATACTTAGAGGCACTTTATTTCCGACTCATGTCTGAGCGTGACACTGCATCGAACGTGTCGAGTGTTCCCTGATTTTCGCTGCTGTACGGAGTACGGAGTACTAATAGAGGGCCAGCCGTAGGTAGGTACGAGACAGCCGCAGGGGCCCGAGCCAGTAGCGTGGCAGG
Organism: Tolypocladium album; assembly: GCA_024341135.1. Lineage (NCBI taxonomy): Eukaryota > Fungi > Ascomycota > Sordariomycetes > Hypocreales > Ophiocordycipitaceae > Tolypocladium > Tolypocladium album. The sequence goes on from JALHCF010000134.1 coordinate 67,576, forward strand.
GGCCATACCCAATTGAGCAGCACCAAAGCTCGATTCAAACAGCCGACAATTTGCGACCTGATCTTTGATACCAGCCCGCGACGACGACGACGAGACTCGGCGCGCAATCGACGGGCGCAGTCGCAATGATGCGCCCACGGACAGCCAGGTCGACCGCTTCTGCCCTGGCGCGATCACAGTGGACCTGCCCGACATGCCTCGCCCGACGCCCGTACTCGCAGAAGAAGCCCGAGAAAGCTGAGCCCGCGGACCATCGAAAGCTGGGACTGCAGCAGGAACTCTTCATTACATCAGTCTATAGCCCTGGGTCGCCGATATTCTTGCCCAATGGCGCGCGGATATTCAATCGCCTCGTCGACTTCCTGCGCAAGCAGTACGTTCGCTATGGCTTCCAAGAAGTCATCACGCCGACAATCTACAAGAAGTCGCTGTGGGCAAAGTCTGGGCACCTGGAGAACTACGCCGATGATATGTACTCGGTGACTGGAAACAAAAAAGAGAGCGGCACCACGTCAACGGGTTGCTGCGGCGGGCAGCACGCCGCGGAGGAGGAGGGCGACGACGAATTCGGGCTCAAGCCTATGAACTGTCCGGGCCATTGCCTCATCTTCAAGTCCAAGCTGCACAGTTACCGAGACCTGCCCGTCCGATATGCCGACTTCAGCCCTTTACATCGAAACGAAATCTCTGGAGCGCTGTCCGGATTGACGCGAGTACGGCGCTTTCACCAGGACGATGGGCACATCTTTTGCCGGCCGAGTCAAGTGGAGGAGGAGATTAGGAAAACACTGGACTTCGTCAAGGTCGTCTACAATGTCCTGCGACTCGGGGTCAGCTATCGACTGGCGCTCTCTACCCGACCGAAGGACCACTATATCGGAACCGAGGAAGAGTGGAGTCGAGCCGAGGATCGGCTGAAGCGCGCCCTCGACTCGTCAGGCATGTCGTGGAGCATCAACGAAGGAGATGGCGCATTCTACGGCCCGAAGATCGATATAATTCTGCAAGACTCGGATGGGAAGGAGCACCAAACGGCCACGATCCAGCTTGACTTTCAGCTGCCTAAGCGATTCGAGCTCGAGTATCAGGCCCCGGCTCCAGAGTACGAAGCGAGAGGCGAGACAACCGAGGACCCAAAACTTCTTGCCGAGTATGGCCCCGTCCGGCCGGTGATGATACACCGCGCTGTCCTCGGATCCGTGGAGCGATTAATGGCGCTTCTGATCGAGTCGTATAACGGGAAATGGCCGTTCTGGTTGAACCCAAGACAAGCCATCATCCTCACCGTGAATACTTCTGAGCCCGTGTTGGACTGGGCTGAGAAAGTTCGTGACGTGCTGGTTGGAATCGATAGCTCTGGGCTGGCTGGCAACGAGTTGGGTCACCCTACCGGACTGGCGGTCGACGTGGATACTACCGCTCGATCGCTGGGCTCCAAGATCAGAGAGGCGCGCACGAACGGATACAGCCAGATACTTGTTGTTGGCGAGGAAGACGTCAAGAACGGGCAGGTCAGCCTCGGGAAGGAGAGGTTGAGTCCCATAGATATGCGCGATAGGATGCGCAACATGGTAGATGCATTTCAATAGCCTACTTGGACGGGTACTCTCCCCTCAAATAAACCACCTGTAATCTTGTCTTCGCGTTGCGCCTCATTCAATTGCCCCTAGTGAAACCCACATCAACCAGCCCTGTAGAATCCTTGTCTTGAAGCTGGTGTGCCTTGGCAATGGAGGCGTTTGGCGATGTGCCATTTCCTCTGTCATGTGATTGCGACGACTGGGTTGGCGAGGTCGTCTGCCGCAGATGGCCTGTTCCTCGGCATGCCGCGAGCTCGTGGTCTGCCTCACGGTTCAGGCGGCGCGCGGCGTGCGACGCGGCGCCGCAGGATTGTCGGAAATATCCGGAGGCGAGATGTCTGCTCAACCCTTCCCACGGCCGCTGGTTTGGCCATTGAGAGGTCTGCGACGGGAGTTAGCTGTCTGACCGTGCGCGCGAAGCAGGTCGACGGGCGCCTTCACTTCTTGGCCTCGTCGTCGACGTGTCCGCCGGCCTTTTCGATGCGATCAATCATCGCGCGCCGCTCCTCCAGCTGCTGGCGCATGAACTCGACGGTGCGCTTGAGGACCAGGCCTTCGGAGCGGCCCTGGCCCTCGAGACCAGGCACGAGTTCCGTCAGGCGGTCGAAGCCTTCGCGGATCGCCTGTCTGCGTTTTTGCTCTGTCGCAGATCGTCAGCATATGAGCGGCGACGCGCGAGATGATCGCTCGCATCGGCAGGGAGCCACGTTACCGGAAGCGATGTGGTTCTGCTTCTTCTCCTCCTCCGTCAGGCGCGGCTTCTCGTCCGGACCGCCCGGGGCGCCTTCGCCCGGCGACGTCGACGTGTTGTTGGGAGACGACATTGCGTGTGCTCTGCTTCTTGGACAAAGGATGCTCTGCGGGAGTCGGTGCTTTGGGCGACAAGAAGAGGTGGTTGTGCAAGATGGAACTGGGTGCGTTGGTGGAGGATCCAATGCGATCACATGCTCACCACCTGCGACCTCTGTGATCGAAAGGTGTGCAGGGATGGGCGCTTGCCCCAGATTCTCGCTGCCACCCCTGGTCCCTGCATCAGCCGCTTTGGCAGCCCACCGCGCAACAGCAGCTGGTGCCCGCACTGGCGCGAAGCCCATTCCAGCAGTGGCTTTTTGGGGGGACCTGGTTCCTGCAGCCAGCCAGTCGCGGCTTTCACATGTCATGCAATTGCTGCTCTTCTCAAGTCCGACCTGCCTGCCCGCAAGCATTTCCAGATACAGGGCCTGCAGCGAGAGGTTTTTCTTTGCTGCACTGGGAAACATGGCTTTAGGCCTGGCTCTTTTTACGACTGGTGCGGAAGATGCCGTCGAAGAGTGTGGGCGTGAGATTATTCACACTGACCGAAGCAAACGTTGACGTCACCGCCGAGGAACATGCTCATCCCAGACGCCGTCCATGTGGCTTTTGACCAGAATTGGGACTCGCATAATATTCGATTCCTCGGTCCATGTTGGACGCATCAGAGTCTATTGGAGACGCCGATCTGGCAAGAGTCCCACTCAAAGGCCAATGGATGGATGCGCAGACCTTCCCGGCAGCCACCTGTTTCTTGTTTCGCCCCAGGACATCAGGGCGACCCTATAAGTCCTCCTGCAAATATTCACTCAGACGTGGCTCTCTTCTCTTCAGGACAATCTTTAAAACAATCTACATCTCGTCCCTATGGAGACACAATGAAGAGGCACCCTCTCCAGAGCGGTGCATGGTGGTCACCGCCGGCTGGGCTCCCTCCGGCAGTGCCGTTCAGCGGAGCACAAGACATGATCCAAGCTGTCGAGTGCAAATCATGCACGAGAAGTCTTATCAGCTCCAACGTGTATGTGTTCGGAAAGTTACGGCCCATAGAAATCAGGCCGCATGCCTCACGCTTGCTCCTTGCCGGCGGTTTTGCAACCACTTGAAAATTGAACTGTTTTCGGGTAGGATGTGGTGCCAGACCCATTGTTGGAGTTTTGAGTTCTAGTCCACTGTCGCTGTCCTGGGTAGATCTTTACAACCAAAGCCACGGGCCGCAGGGCGGACCGGCTGAGCGCAGTCTTTAAACTTTAGCACTGAAAAGGGGCCATGATTTATCACTGTCAACGCGGCTCTACGAACCTGGCACGTGAAACACGGCGGGTGCAATGCCAGCACGTTGCACCTGCTGAAGCATCTTTTTCGTCAATTGAGGAAGAGCCTGTATATAATTGATTAACTTCATGGCGTTGTGATGCGTTGGAAGTATGAGAGTGGGCATGCTAGACTTGGGCGGGCTTCTGGCGGCCGTTTCTAGGATAAGGTAGGAACGCGGAAGGGGGCCTTGCGTGTCATCATTGCCCGTCGTAGGCATTCTCCAGGGCAGGTCATAAGCCCGGCTACCATTCGGACTCCAGTGAGACCCAAGAAGTCCAGCAGACAACCCAGGGCCTGTCGACTACTTTGGGCCTGGCCTTTGCCAGCAGCTTTGGGGCATGACCACCCCCCTATGATAAGTCACGGCCCGTGGACTTGTTCGTAATAAGTCACTTTCGAGAACGCTTAAGTATATCTCCCTACGATAGCACTAGAGAGCCAGCCTGCAATCTAATCGTTACTTCGCATATACTGATATAGATTTGCTAGGTAACGGTCCTTGTTCTCAATACTCCTAGTATTTCTTCTAGCACCTGTCCCGTGGCGAACTGTCCGCCGCTTTGCAAAAGTCAAGACCGTCGAACCATATCATGTAGCCGATGTCAGCCGCGTTGTAGTCAGTATTGCCCCAGTCCATATAATTCGACGTCCCTGCAACATACCAACCACAGATTTTAGTAATAGCGGCGTAGGATGTGCGTAGCTCCCATGCGTTAAATCCAAATGGTTTGTTATACTTATCCCAGGAGTCGGGCCATTTCGCGCAAGCAAATGCGACCACATTCCCTCGGATAGAGTACCAAGCTAACCCCAATCGCACCTCAGCGTCGTCGCCAGCTTGATGCTCCAGATCTGCTACTGCCGCGTCGCAATTACCGTGGTCCATGTTAAAGCCGCAACCGCACCACACATTGAGTATACCTTTGGTGAATCCGTAATCTCCGGAATCATAATACCTCTTTGAAATGGCGTGGTTCGCCGAACTGTTGGCCACGCCGTCCAGCGCGTTGTGGTTAGTGATGAATTTGGTAGCCATGCTGCTGCTCGGGAATTCGCCGCCTGGCAAGGCCATGAGTTCGTGGACTTCACGCCCTTCTTCATCAATGTAGGCACGATAGGTGCCATCATGGAGTCCAGGAGGGGGGGTTAACGCAGCGTTGAGGCCAATAAAGACCGCGACGATAAAGAGCTTGGCTAAGCCCATCGTGCTCTGTGACCAAGATTTTATGTAGTAAATGGATGATAACGATTAATGCAACCAGGTCCAGTGTAGCTTAATTTTCTCGGGGGTTTTATCGCTTGAAGGGTGCCTACGTCTCCTTTTATATCCCGTCGGGTGACATCGCGAGGCAGATCTCCACATACGCATGACAGAGCCGTTCCTATCCTACTTGATATTATACGCCTACGAATCAATAAGTAAGGATTACCCCACGTTTTCTACCTATTGGACGTGTCTCTACTGTAGCCTTGTATTATCTGTAGGAATGGTACGATAATAACAGAAGTCCCTGCCTCGTTAACACTTGACCGACAAATCGCTTGTTCGTCCTGCCTAAACGAGTGGTCTGTTCTAATATAGTTCTACAGGAGAACATAAAATTATGCATTATAGGCATGTGAAATGTAGGCTGTGGCCATTAAGAGCACCTTAACGGACAACGTGCAGGACGATGGCACTTGTTGGCTGCACCTTTCTGTTGCTGAACCATGTTGCACGACCAACAACTATACCACTACAGTTCAGACCTGCTTAATTTCGCTTAGCATTATGCAATTTCATAGTTCTTAGGGTTTCCTCTAAACTTCTTCAGTAAACCCTTACTCTTTGAAAGAAACCTATTAATTCGTCGTGCGGATTAGCTATACTACTAAGACCACGACTTCAAAGTCATGGCCAGATCGCCCTCTCATGAGAGCACTATAGCTAGTTCTTTGATTGGCCCTGACACGTTTTACGATTGGTTTGCATTTGCAAAAGCAGGTTGTCAATACTATTAGCGAGAAAACTCCAAGAGTCACCGGCGGGGATCTCACCCGGTGTTCGGGCTCTCCGGCATCACGTGGGAGTTCAGCTACCCCGAATAGATCCCCGCTCGAGGGACTTCGGGCATCTTACGACGTACAACGTAGAACTACATGGTGCTTTTGTTAATGCCGTACAAGAACGAAGAGGTCTCCCTTTTAACCCCGCTTGACGTTCGTTAGAAACTGTCGTCCATTCTCAGGGCCTTGAACTGGGCGCACTGAGATGCAGCTGACAGTGCCATGGCGGCAGCGTTGGCGGTGCGGCAGGGACAGCAGCACAAATAGGTTCCATCAGACTCGGACAGACTAGAGGCTTGCCGAAGCCTGGCATTAGGGGCGCTGTGCCAAGGTTCCGGTGCTTTTTATGTACTTGGTCTGGCGCTGCAAGATGCAACACGCACGAACCGCTGCGGAGCCTGGATCGCTCGAAATACAGGGGCTTTGAGGGGAGGCAGACCGGGCAATGGCATACGCTTCCCGCTTTTCCCTGCTCTACTCGTACCGAGACGGCGTCCACCTTATCCGTCTCCGGCCGCTGAGGCTGGCGAGCGCCGGTGCAGGGCAAGCTCAAGCCCACGGAGCCATTTAACCATGTCTAGACCTCTTCGTCGGAGTTTTCTTCATCAAACTCGTCCTCATCCTGCCGAAAGATGACTTTCTCAGCCATGGACAAGCACCTTCTCACCGGAAGTCCCACCACGTTGTCCACGCTTCCCTCAATCCTTTGGACCAGAAGCATGCCGCCAATGCCCTGCACAGCGTAGCCGCCGGCCTTGTCCGCTCCCTCACGAGTCTTCACGTACGACTCAATCACATCGTCCGGCAGGCCGTTGTCCTCGCCCCAGAAATAGACCTTGGTCTCCTCGGTGTGGCTCGCGATGCAGTACCCGGGATGCCTCGCATCTTCCCTCGGCGCCAGGACCGTGACTGCCGTCAAGACTCGGTGCATTTGGGTGTCGCGCATGTGCTTCAGCATTTTGATGTGCTCCGCCTCGCTTCGCGGCTTCTCCAGGATGCGGCCGTCGCGGGTCACGATGACGGTGTCGGCTGCGATGACAAGCTCCGGCTCCGGGATGGAGGCAAGATGGGTCTCTAGACACGTCTGGTAGACGTCGAGGCATTTCCGGCGAGCAGTTTCCGCGACGTACTCGTAGGGCCCGTAGACTGCCTTGTCCAGGTCCTCCGGCTTGGTTGATGGCGTTATTTCCAGGTTGGTCAGCCCAATCTAAACCTTGTAGTCAGCAGGACGGCCATCCGCGCATTGCATGTTCGCCGGAATACCTGTTGCAGTAGCGCCTTGCGCCGAGGAGACGCAGAGGCGAGGATCACTCGCTTCGCGTTCAGATGCTTGAGGATCGGGAGGTTGAGAGGCAGCACCGGCCGCCGCACCGGGCCGCTCGGACGGGGTCCAGCCCCGTGCTCGGCCGCGGTCGCGGAGTATTCTGGAGGCGGATCCCTCGGCGTCTTTGAGTCTGCCATGGCGATTGCTTGGGATCCTGATGAGACCACAACCGCGATGATGAAAGAACGCAGCTCCGACTTCCCTATTGCCCACCTTAGTTAGGGGCTACTGTAGCTGCGGCGGGGGGATTGATAGCTGCCCCGCCACACCGCCGACAGTATGCTGCACTCAGACATGCAACTCAATTACTTCGTACAAGATGTATGAAAATCTTGGCCATTGATGAGACGACTGTTACCTCAGAGGACGCCAAATGATTTGCCTCACCCTAGCATCTCAAATCTTGTCGATGGCATTAAAGCAGAACAGCCGCTCATTGTTTGAGGCTGCGCTCTCTTTCGTCAATACTGCGGATTGATAAGATAAGTCGACATTGTTTCATGAATAGGTGCTGACTTATTTACCTTATACAAAGAAGAAACGGTATCTAGGCTTCCTCAAGGGCTATTCACAGCGCGACACGCGTTGCGCATGTCGCCGTCATGAGGTGCCCTCTCTGCCTTGTGGCCTTACTGCCGAATCAGGTTTAGCCCGCAGTCGCGGGTACGTACCTCCGTACCTGAGCCTCTCGAAAAGCCAAGAGCTCCAACTCTGCAACCGCCCTGAGCACGTCTAACAGCAATCTGTCCAGGGACACGACCCGTCGCAGAATCGTCGAAAGACTCCTCGACATCTCTTGCCCTCCACTGCATCCGACAGCAGCTTATACTTTCTGCGCATCTCTGCCTTGGACGTCCAGGCGGAGCAGTCGACAGGACCGACGCGATTGAGTCCTTGCACGCGTCCACCGCACCTCGTCGAGCGCCTGTTCCCACTTGCGACGCCGCGTCGAACGATCCATTGCGCCTCCACATTTGGATCGCGTGCACTGAAGCTTCAAAGCATATGATGCGGTAGACGTCGCGATTTCGGCATATTGCTATACGATGGATTTCAAACGCAAGGCCAACGGCGCTGCGGCGTCGGATTCCGACGATCGTTCGTCCAAGAGACGCAAGGTGACGGCAAGTCCACGTCTTCTCCCTCGCGACTCGCGCATTTGGGCTCCACAGTCTATCACTTGATGTGTACCATGGAGCTCGTCCAGCGCCTGGCATCTTCGTGCGAAGGCGACTGGCATTAGATGGATCCTTTGCTAACCTGGGCCGTTTTGCAGGACTTTGACCTCTCCAAGGGCGAGTCGCGAGAGTCTACGACAGCATATGGGTTGAGTTTTTTAGAGCAAATACGGCGCACTGCAGATAAGAGGTACTACCCCTTCTCTGAGGACAGAAAAAGCGCGCGTGAGTGCTGACTCTTTCAGTGGACGACTGGTAGCAACCTACTTTGAGCAACTCCTCCCAAGGGAAGGAAATGAAGAGTACTACAAGCGAACGCGGATGCCAATTTCCTTGGAAACCGTAGAAGAGAAACTGAACAACGGCAAATTCCGGACTCTTGCAGAGCTCGAGAGCTACTTCAAGAGGATGATTTCCAACGCGAAAGAGTTCTACCCGCGATCTTCTCCCATCTTCGACGATGCCGAGCGTGTACGGAAGGCTTTGAGCAACTACATGACCAAGACGAACCCCGCGTATGGGACTCGCGGATATCAGGCTCAGCCGACTGCCTTGCCACCCGAAGATGGCGAGGAGGATGAGGACGAGGATGCCGAGGGTGAAGAGGACGATGCCGAGGGCGAGGACGACGACGCCGAAGGCGAGGACGAAGTAGAGGAAGAAGAGGTCGCGCCCGACTCAAGAAGGCGGTCCATTGTCCTCAAACGGAGGGAATCGGGACGCCCTTCGAGAAACTCGACGTCGCAGGCCCAAGAGAGTCCGCGGCCATCTATCCCTCCTGGCAAACCGGATCACCAGTATCAGAATGTGCCGTACAAGGGGCTCAGCTTCCAGCAGGCCCAGGAGAAGGTCGTGGAGGAGCTTCTCCGCTACAACGAGCCAGAGTAAGCTTCCCTGCCACCTTTCCTACTCGGATTATCTAACGCCGTTGCAGCTATGAGGCATACTTCGAACCATTCCATAACCTGCCACCGCGGGCATTGAAAGACTACTATCGAGTTATCACCGACCCGTTGTCCCTCAAGAAGCTCCAGAAAGCGGTCAAGGGTGTCCATGGACGCGGCGATGCGACCGGTGTCAGCGACTTCAAGAGCTGGAGCGCTTTTGAAGAGAGGTCCAAGCTGCTTTGGACTAATGCCTACTTCTACAACGAAGAGGGCAGCGAGATCTACGGCCTGGCTCAAGAACTCGAGGTAGGCATTGGAGTCCTGGGTTTGACGTGCCGTCGGCTAATATCCCGTTAGGAAGCGTTTTACGGGGAGCTGAAGAAGGCGCAAGCTGTCGTGCAAGAGCCCGCGCAGCCGCCAAAGATCAAGCTGAAAGTGGCTCAAGGCAGCGAAACCCCGAGCTCGTCGAAGAAGATCACTATTCACGTGGGCGGTCGCGGGGGCTCGGCCGACTCTCCGGCGCCTGCTGCATCGCAGTCTGCTGATACCCCCGTTGGCGGCGTCAACGGCATGACGCGCACATCCAGTCGTTTGGATGCGACGCGCAGCGTCTCGGCTTCTGTTCCTTCCCCAAGTCCGTCCGCTCAAGCTGGCCTCCAGGCAGATGAAATGGCGCTTGGATCTCCTGCAGTCGGTGCTCAACCTCTTGGTGGTGCCCCTGGGGCCGCGCGCCCTCCAGTTGCTGCAATCCCGCCTATGCCTCTTCCCCCGGCAGCCCCGGTCAATGCGATGGCGAATAGCTACGTGGAGCCAAAGCGGCTTCGGCGGGCTGGAAAAGGTATGCCTCGGAATGCCCTAAACTTCACGGTCTGTTTACTTACGCATATCCAGGCGTTAGCGACGCACTCATCTCCCGGCTGCGTATTCAGCTGCATCCGAGCATGCAAGTCGAGCACTCAAACATCCTCACACTTTTCCCGCACCCCCAGGAGCTTCAGCAGTCGGCTACTGTTAATCTCGCGCCGCACTATAACCGCGTTTTCATCGTGCCCATGCTGCCCGACTTTCTCTACGATCGCCAGTACAGCTTGTGGGTCATGATCGACAAGCAGCCCCTCAAGCCGTGCATGCAGGTGTTGCCAAACCAGTTGCAGCAGGAGCGAGCTTTTGAGGTGGTTCTCCATCCTGGAGTCAACGTCGTCGAGGCGCATCTCATTGCTGCTATACCTCGCAACGAGCGAGAGCCCGGCGGCATCGAGGCTGAGCTGGAGGTGTTTACCGTGTTCTTGAACGTGATGCGCAGTTAAGCATCCTTTTGCCAGAAGGTGCCAGCAACTTGTACCTGATATTTGTTACCTGGCATGATTATTGGGTCAGTGCTATTGATGCTTCGAGGAGCTCTAAGGGGCTGGATGGGGCATGGGAATGCGATTAATGGCGTTATGCGGATAGCCTCACTTTGGACGGGAAACTGAGGGATGCTGGAATCCCTAAGAGCAGGCAAGTCTGATTGTGGTGGCAGTATTCCCAATAAACATGATCGTTGATTCATGCCTGAGTGCCGTGCTGAGTGGACGACCCCAGCCTTGACATATGTTTGGCAGGCCTAAGCACTAGCAGATTATCAACAGCTTGAATTCGCTTCAAATCGTGTCATTATAAGTCAAGTCCCCCAGCGCCGAGCCATGCATGTGCTACTCATACAGGTGACAGTACAGTCTCAATCTCAGACAAAGATGAATGGCACGCCCTGCCTCAACCACCTGCCGGTCTCTGCTTAAGCTGTATCAGGTGCTTGAGGCCTGTTTGGATGCCCATGTACTTCCTCTGCTTGGGATCGTACCACCCTAGGACGTAGACGGCCATGACGGCCGCCTTGCCCTGAAGTTCCACCAACCCATCCACTCGAATGCAGCCGCGGTTCGCTGGCTGCTTTGCGGGTTGCCAGTTTTTCGAGAAGGTCAACGCTGCCGCCTGGAGGGCTGCTTGGATACGAGGATCGACTTGGCTCTCGCTGCCAAAGGGCGTGCCGAGAATATCACCGCCTGCAGTCTGTATGGGGAAACTTGCCGGCTTCTCCGACTGTTCCGGCCCGTTCGCGGGCTGCCGTCCAGGACCGCCCATTGCGCCTTGCTCCCTCATCCGGTTCAGTGCCACTGATTGCCAGGTAGTCTCCTGCGGCGGCGGGGCGCCAAACCCAAGGGCTTTCGCGACATCCTGCGCCGTTTGTTTGAATAGGAAGTTGAAGAAGGTCCACACCGTCAATGCTACAGCCTTGGGGTAGATAACCATGTCTAGGTGACTGGCAGCCACAGAGTCTATCGGCCGGTCTCCCCAGAATAGGCCATCGTCGTCAATTATGAGACTGGTGAATGATTAATGGGCGTTCTCGGACGGCATTTATGGAAGGCCACTCACCCAGAGACATAGTGCTTTGCGGGCGGCCGAGGCGGATAAATGATGTCCAGCCACAGCTTTTTGAGCTTGATATCTTTGCCCCCTAGGAGACTGACATAGGCTGGATTTCTTTCCACGCCACGCCGTATGACTTCAGCAAGGCCAACTGCAACCCAGTCAGTATTCAGCCTCAAGCTGTCCAAACAGGTTCGCAACGTACGCTTGATCTCTTTCTGCAGCTGCTGATCTTTGTTCACGGCTACGAACATTGCCCATTCTGGATCAGAACCTCTGTATGCCGGCTGCTGGATCTCTTTCGTCGTGAACGGAAAAGGCAGGAATAGTATTGGCTCGTCTTCCCCGGACATGCCCTCCATTTCTTTCTTTTCCTTTTCCGATAGGGAATCCCACTCGTGGTCGGCCCAGTCGAGCAGGGGATCGAAAACGACGGTCGCGAATATCTGCCAGCACGCATACAGCGCCAGGGTCGTAAACGCCGCTCGTCTGCACTCATCAGCTCCCAGCCCAAGTCTGGCGCCGCACATGTCGCAACGTACCCAAGCCGACCCCTCCAGGCACCTGATCGAGGCTGCGAAGCCTCCCGGGCGAAGTAAACCGGTATGGGAGGCTGTTTTTCGTTCCGCCTCCAGGGTAGGAGAGATATTTGTCTTTTCGTCGAGAAGAACGGGTGAGGGGCTGTTCGGGATCGCGAGATGACTCTGGAGGCGATGAAGGCACGCCCGGAGGCGGCCATCGCCGCGCGAGGCAGCATGCCGTTTCGTTGTCGCGCGTCCGATGGGAGGCTGGATATGCAAAGGCAACGAGATTTAGATGAATCCGCGCAGAGAAAGAGCGCAACCGAACGGAGGATGATTAGGTGTGTAACGTCGCAGATAATGACGGAGCCATTACCTACGTGATGCCTGGGTCTATGGTGGTCGCCCAACGGAGTATTCTAGCGCCGACATTCCGAAACGTGCGCGCCGCCCAGCGCCCCCCGTCAACGTACCTTGGCGGGTGACGTGGGAAGCTATCAGCTCGCCAGGCAACGCTTCACCCTCACGAATCGACAGCCATCATGAAGCTCACCGCCGGGCTTGTTGCGGCCCTTGCGGGCTGCGCTGCTGCTGCTCAACCAGACGCCGAAGTCTTCCTCGTGCCGGCCCGCGAGGCGTCGTCTTCGACGCCGTCCCTCACACCTAGCCTGGCGCGCCTGGTCCTACTGCAGCGTCTGGCACCTATCGGCTACGGCCCGTCCATGTACGATGTTCCTAAGGACTCCGACCCTGAGGAGGCCGTGGCCATGATGAACCGGTTCGGAAAGACGTCCCCGCCGCTCTTTGCCGATAGCAGCAATGGAGAGCCGAGCCAGTTGGTGATGATGCTGGAGGGGATGACGGAGAAGCAGATCAAGGAGCTTGGAAATGCGTTTGAGAGGAAACCCGAATTCACGATTAGCAACCCGCCTTCTTCCAAGGCCCACGACGACCTTGTTACGACCGATTTCCACGGCGCTGGGGTGACGGATGGGAACAAATGCAGCCTGCGGCAGGTCGTCAACCCGCTTGAGGAGTGCTGGAATGGAAAGCAGTCTGCTGTCGCCAAGTACGATGTGAAGAAGGTACCTTTAGCATCTTCCTCTCTTCGTTGCCGACAAAGCTAACAAGCGCTCCAGGATCCCGCGGTCCTCGACGAAATCATCCATAAGCTGGCTCAGCTGTCTCAGCTGGCCAAATCCGGTGAGCTCGAGACCACCATCGTCCTTCTACCGTCGACGACGAGCTCCAGCTCCTGGTCAGACAAGCCTCTAGAGCTGCGCCGCCGGCAGGCAGAGCAGGTCATGGCTTCCTTGGAGAAGAGCGTGGCGCCGGCCGCTCCGACCTCGTCTGCCGCCGACAACAACGTGTTTTACGCTGCCAGCGGCTCCATTGCAGCCTGCTTCAACTCGAAAGAGAGGTGCATTTCTGAGACAGGCAACTGCTCTGAGCATGGCGTGTGCCTCAACAAGTATGCCAACCCTGATGGAAAGGATGGCAAGGAAATTTGCTACGCCTGCCACTGCATGAGCACGCGAAGCGCCTCTGGCAGCTTGACCCACTGGGCCGGTCCGTCGTGTGCCAAGTCGGACATCAGCGTCGCCTTCTGGTTGTTTGCTGGATTTACGCTGGCTCTTGTTGGAATCCTGTGGCTGGCGATATCGATGCTGTTCAACGTCGGGGAGGAGAAGCTTCCTGGTGTCATTGGGGCGGGCGTATCAAGAGCCAAATAGATCGGCTCTCTATTCAAGGTGGAGGGCTAGCGTTCTCTACTTCAATTCAGTGGGCATTGGGAGTGTAACATATGATGTATTGATACGATACATGGCGTCGTTTGCAGTCAGATTTGCGAGTCCTTACGTTAATAGTGTTTGGTAGACCACGGGGCCTCATTATAAAGCTCAGAGGTTCATCCATGTTGCCTAGGTGCTATAGATTACATGTCCTGTGATTCCGGGCGAAGTGAGCCGCTGGGTTATATGTGTGATCTTGCGCCCGTGTAGTGAGTCCCCGGGCGTGTACGCCTATATGTCTTCTGTCAAGTGCATGCGGCCAACTTGGATTACGCATACTACGCTCGCTTAAAGTAAAGTGTTCAACCCTCCGACCTGTGGCTCAAAGTCGAAAAGAAAGCCCGCCGCAAGTCCTCTCCAAGATGAGCCATCGACAACATTCTCTAGTCCAAGACCAGGAACATCGCAGCCCATGGGATGCGTAGCTGATCCAGGGTGACTCCTGACGACCTTGACAGAAATCTCGCGGCTGTCATGTTTGCTCCCGGAGCCCCGGAGCTGTGCGAAGAATTCGGCATTGTCAACACCGTCGTCGCGTCTTTGACTATTATTAGCATATACATTCTTGGATTCGCCAGGGACCCTCTAGTTGTTGCTCCGCTGTCGGAGATCTACGGCCGACTGGTCATATTCCATATCTGCAACTTCACGTACATGGACTTTGACCTCGGCTGCGCGATGAGTAACAAAATTGCTATGTTTCTGACATTTCGCCTCCTATGTGGATGCGCGGCATCATCTCCCAATCGGAGGAGGCACAATTGCAGACCTGTATGCTCCCGCTGAGCGAGGGAAGGCGATCGCTATCTTTGGAATGGGTTTCCTTTTGGGTCCGGTGAGTCATTGATGCCCTGGTTCCCAAAGTAATATGCCTCCTCATTGCTGAATAGTGCATTGGTCCAATCATTGGTGGCTACGTAACCCAGGATCTCAGCTGGCGCTGGACATTTTGGCTGATCTTGATCCTAGTGAGACCTCAAAGTTCTCTGCATTCTATTGCTAATTTTCCACGAACTTACACAGTCTCCTCTAGTCTGGAGCATTTTCCTTCCTTGCACTTTTGTTCATGAAAGAGACATACCGGCCAGTTATTTCCGAACGAAAGGCTGCCCGAGCTCCTAAGCAGGGCGGTGACGATACACATGGTCCTCGGCCCCAGGCCCAAAGACTCAGCCAAGACCGTGCCCCCAATAACCTTGTAAAACGCGTCATACGCCGTATGAGAATATTGCTCCTTTCGCCCATAGTTCTTCCACTCGCTTTCTACGGGTCATTTTTATTCGGGCTACTCTATCTTCTTTTTACCACCTTTCCAGAGGTATTCGGCGTCACATATAAATTTAGTGCCGGTTCATCCGGGCTCTCTTATATTGGCCTTGGTATCGGAATGATCTTCGGGATTTGCTCTTTGGCATTTTGAGTGACAGGATTCTCAATCAGCCGCGAGGAGGAACTGTTGCAAGACCCGAAGCCTCATTTTGATGATACATGCGGCTCCGTTTATTTCCACCGGCGTTTTCTGGTACGGATGGAGCGCTGACAAGTCTACGCACTGGATTGTGCCTATCCTGGGCACGTTTGGTATCGGTTGCGCTGGATTTCTGATGATGATGCCTGGGCAACTCTATCTTGTGGACTCGTTTGGATCCAAGGCCGCCGCTTCAGCTCTGGCGGGGAGCGCTGTGTCGCGAAGCCTGTTTGCAGCCCTCTTACCTTTGGCAGGCCCTCATCTATACTCTGCTCTGGGGCTTGGCTGGGGCAATAGCCTGCTGGCTTTTATTGCCCTTGCTTTTGTTCCTTGCCCGTTCCTGTTGTATGAGTATGGCGAGAAACTACGAACACGGTTTCCGGTCAAGGTCTCATGAGAATGGAGTCCTATGCTCTCTGCCCTGTTATATAGGCGCCATAAATAGTGAGATCCGCTTTGATGAATACAGAATTTTTCGCTGCAAATGAAATTTGGGTTACCAGGTACCTGTCCGAGAAGCTTACAGAGTTAGAACTCAGACATGGAGGACTGACCAAGACATGAGCCGTGGTGCTTGATTATATATTGTCAAAACAATCCTCGGGCGCTTTATTTGGACCATTTGTTGCGTCTACCTCTCTGGTAATCTCTCATCTGAGCCCGGGTGTGCCCCTTTTGCGCCCCCGAGTTCTTGTTTGGGCTTCTTGTTTGGGCTTAGTTCGACAAATTGCTTACCATCAGCGGCGAGTGTATTCATAGCCTTGATCGTATTTACTCCGTAGCGAAGACTCCATAGTTTTGACCCCGACGTCTGTTCAATCGCTCATAACTTAACGGAGCCTCACCGCCGTCAGCCCATCTTACATACTGCGATCGATACGAGACCCTTCAAAGAAGGATGACACACGGCCCCATTTACAAATCACGATGGAGTTCCTGGCGCGTGGCTTAGCTCGGCGTTTTGGGTATTCTCCGTTTTTTGCGAGAATGGGCTTATCATGAACCAATCAGCGCCAGCTGTTGCATCGAATCGGACCATGCTCCCGAGCGGACTTTTCCGGACGCAGGCCGGAACGCCGCCGCCTTCAACTCTCACCCTTCGCCTCACCGAAGCTTCGACCTCTTTATACCCAGCCACAGAGGAAAAAGCCCGCCGGAGTCGGTCGAATCCTGCCGAGAAACCAGAACCCGACGCGCGTCGAATTTGGCGCCCGTTGCATGCAGTGTGCAAGGGTGGCCATGCGCTGGCGTTGAGTGATGGCTGCCAACATGCCAAGCAAATCACCGGAGTCGAACAAGTTGCCGACGGCCAAATGGGGAGCGGCTTGTGCGCCATGCGCCGCGGCCAAGGCCAAGTGTATCCGTAGCGATGAGTCTCCTGGGGCCAAATGCGACAGGTGAGCTGTCGGCATTCGATATGCGCTATGCCGGCCGATCCGGCAGTTGGGACGCGACGCGAAGCTAACAAGCCGGTCGCAGGTGCCAACGACTGTTGAAGGATTGCGCAGGCCAGGTGCATCGGCCTCGGAAGAAGAGGCAATCGAAACCATCGTAAGTTTAATCTTGATTTTAAGCATAACTCTAGCGTTCCGACGGCCCCCATCTCTATCTCAAGAGAGCCTTCTTGGCAACAATGGGCTGGGAGGATACTTTGCATATGCGCCGGGGCGCTATAGACGTTGGTTGAGTAACATCTGAACTGACACAATGCACAGTCGGACAGCGCAAATTGAGGAAAGACTCAATGGGCTCGTCAACCTTCTACAAGCAACGGGGGAGCTCAACAGCGGCCGCTCAACCCAATCCCCCTCTCACGAGGGCTTAAAGCTGGAGCCGCCTCGCTCTAATCACCAGACCCCTTCCGCGAGCTCAATTGTGTCTCCTCAGGCTGACACTCACTCTTGGACCATCCCTGATACCTACAACTCCTACGCAGTACCGGCGTGCATCTGCCGGCCAGAGAGCGGCGATGCGCCCCCACCGCCAGACTCTGACGACGTCCTCCTCAACCTCTACCGCAACGAGATGCAGACGTGCTATCCCTTTGTGATCATCCCATCCGACTGCACTGCCGCGACTCTCCAGTCCAGTCGGCCATTTCTCATGTCTGCCATCAGGATGGTGGCGTCGTTCAGGAGCTTGAGATCTATGCGGGCGCAGATGGCTCAGCTGATGACGCACATCGCTGACTATATGCTCATACGCTCGGAGCGCTCACTAGACCTCTTGCAAGGCATCATCGTGATGATGGGTTGGTACCAGTACCACTGTTTCATGCACGCTCAGATGAGCAATTTGCTCGGCCTGGCAATGAGTTTGATAGCAGAGCTGGGTCTCAACAAGCCGCCCGGCCTCCGGGAGCAGGCGAGCCTCATGATTGCCAGGCCGGTCGAGCCTCCAGGACGTACTAACGAGGAACGGAGGGCCTTGGCTGGGGTATGGTTCTTGACATCCGCGTAAGAGCCCGTCTTTGGTTGATTGCTCTGGAAGTGCACCAGCTGACTTTTCTTAGCATGGCGATAACATTTGGAAGACTGGAGTCCATGAGGTATTCGTCGTACCTCCATGAATGCGTCAACGACCTGGAGGCGAGTAGAGAGTATGAGACCGATACGACGCTCGTATTCCTCGTGAGAATACAGCACCTCACAGAACGAATATTTGAGCTCAACGCCAGAGATAAAGCTGCGGAAGAGGTCCCTGGTATCCCTACCGCGCCCACATCGGCGTACATCTACGCATTCCAGAATGAGCTGGACCGCATCCGCAATAAACTGCCCCAGCGCTTGAAGATGGACTGTGAGTTGCTCCGAATACTTGAACTCGTAATTGAGCTAACTTGGAGCAGGCACGATTCAAGTATATCTCAACACTGCGCTGCTGCGGCTCTACGAGCCACCACTGGCCGACATGGCTCTCATAAGACAGCTGTCGGAATCTTTAACCATGGGCACGGTCGGAGCCGGCACTCCTTTGGACAAGATATATCAGTCGAGCTCGGCATTGAAGACGTGGTTTCAGAACTGGCTCTCTGTCCCTGTCTCGACGTACTATCGCCAGCCAGCCGCCATCGCGGCGCAACTGGTGTACGCGCTGACGATGCTCGGACGATGGGCGAAGCTGGCCACTCCCAGGACCATGTACGAGGGCGGGACGCCGATGCCGCGCTGCTCGAGTGCTGGAAATACGAGCCTTGCCGTCTACAACGCCGACCCGTCGGTGCCCCAGAATCCCGACTCGGGCATTGGGACATCGCCTGCGTACCATCGCTGCGAAGGCAAAAGCCAGTGTGCCCACGAGACGGAGCCGGGGCTGCCCGCCGCGGTCGGCGCGCTGCAGTCGCAGCTCCAGACGCAGCCTGGCCTCACGGTCAACATCCCCGAGATCCTGTCGGCCATGTGCAGCCGCTTCGAGCAGGTCAGCTCGACGTTCCAGATGACCAGCGATGCGGGCAAGGCGGACCAAAACGTCTGGAGCTTCAGCGCGCTCAAGGTCCGCATCACTCGCGTGAAGCTGGAGCGCTGGGCGGAGCTCGTCTCGGCCGGGGCAGAGGCGTCCAATCGAGAGAACAGGGCCAACAGCGCTGTGGCGGCCGGGCAGTGGAAGGGATCATACCCGCAGCAGACTGTGAACCCCGGAATGCAGAACCTAGGCGACGTGCAGTCGGGCAGCCTCGCGCAGGATCAGACTCAAATACAGAACTTCCTCGGCAGCACACCCTGGACGAGCGACCTGCTAGACGGCATAGATCCGACGGTTTGGTTTGATGGGTATCTGGACTGGGGCGCGGTTATCATGAATTCTATGGGAACGGTCGAGCAATGATTCGGGCAAGGGCAAGGGCAAGGTGGCCCGGTGCGTGGCGGCGTTTGGGAATCTCGGATGATGGCATGGGTATGGACAAGGGACCTACGGAGTAGACATCGTTGCATCAGGAGTTTGAATACCCCCACTTCTTTCTTAATTAACTAATATAAAGGCTTCGGGTCAAGCCGCCGGTATTTGGAACAGTACGACACTCAACCAACGGAGTGTCGTTTCCCGAGACATGTCGTCGCGATCAACGGCTGCGATCAACGGTTGGGGGCAGAGACGGGCAGAGATGCGACTTGCTTTTGGAACACGGCGTGGCGGCGGGGCGCTACCGGCACGCTGGGTCTGGAGCACCCCCAGCTCCGAATACATCACTGCGAGTATAAAGGTGAAAGCTCGGGGACGTTCTGCGTTCGGAGCTCGCCATTGTGTGAGCATCTGCAGCTACTAGGCGGCACGAACCAACCACCTCCTCAACCAGGGAAGCCTCAGAAGCCAACATGTCCACCGACTCAGGCGCAGCGGCACAGAACGACACCCCGCCGTGGTGGGCGTCGTTCCCAGAGCCCAAAGCTCCAGTCCATCGCCTCGAGGCCGCCGACGTTATGCAGCTCCTAGAGAGCCACGCATCGTTAGGGCAAAATAGCGACAGGAGCTTCCTGCTCGTCGACGTGCGCAGGACGGACTGGGGCGGCGGCACCGTGGCCACCTCCATCAACCTGCCCGCGCACACTCTGTACCAGTCACGGCCCGTGCTACACCAGCTCTGCCGGCAGGCGGGGATCAAGACAATCATATTCTACTGTGGTAAGGCCTTAGACACGTAGTCACGCGCTGAACAGGCAGAGCTTGGTTGCTGAACAGTGGCTGGCAGGAAGCTCGAGTGGTCGGGGGCCGAGGTGCGCTGGCTGGATGCAGGACTACCTCAACGAGGTGGGCGAGGCGAGTATCACTGCCGCAATCTTGAAGAACGGGATCAAGGGCTGGCAAAAAGCATACGGCGGCAGAATGATGGACTGGTATGATGCGAAGTTCTGGGACGACCCGAGCTCGTAGGTAGAAATTGTCTTCCTGGCTGGTATCGACCCTGTTGAAATGTTTTCTTCTCCTGAAGCCTAGCAAGAAGAAGTTTTGTGCAGACACAAGCTTCGTCACCCTTTATCCGAACGCCAAACAAACATTTGAACTCCCTCGTCCACCGTCAAGTCGTGAGAAGGCTCATCGGTGGTGTTGCCGGTCGTCGCCGCCTCCGCCGCCGCCACCGCCGATTCTGTCCATGGCCTCCAGCATCACAACGGAGTTGCCTCGAATCACCTGTGGCCCGTATTAGCTTCGAAGCTCATCGCGAGGAACGGATGTTGCCGCAGCGTGGTTACGCACCACCATGCCAATGGGGATTCGAGAGCCTCCATCCTTTGTTTCGACGGCGTCGTCCAGCACGATGTTCAAGAAGACCTAAAGCTGTCAATCTCGGTTTCTGCAGTGTTCGGGTGTCGCCAGTCGCATACATCATACCCCCGCAGGGTGCCCTCAACGTGGCGACTGCCGTTCAGTTGGACATGGAGTCTCTTGTCGAGGTACTAGCCGCAATGTCAGCCATTGTCACGAGGTACCCAATGGACAGCTCGTCAGCAACAGACTGCCGCCGTGCAGAGAGTCTTGCGCCGCCAATAGAAAGGTTCATACCTTCTTAAGCTCAGGCTGGGGAGGCGCCATCTTGAGCAGCCGAGTAATGAATGGTGATGTTTAGCTTGTAAAGACCATGCCGTGTCGCGCGATCGTGAGATGCAAGGCTGCAGCGGCCGGGGTTCCAAAAAGTCGGGTCACGTGATGATTAGATAGTGAACGAGCGCCAAAGCGCGTCATGTTAGCATCCCCCAAGGCAGCGATCCTGAACTTCTGCAGCTGTTGAGCAACTCTCCAAAATGAGCTCATTTGGGGCCAAGCGCCGGGCGCGCGTGATAAAAGTCGCTGACGAGGATGCGCCGGCGGGTGAAGGCTCGTCCACGACAGAAGATGGCAGCCCTCAAGAGGGTAAGTTCTCAGATCCGTTCTTGCGACCTCTGCTGATGGACCCAAGGCTGACTGGTGTGCGGACAGAGCCGGTGAAGCCGATGTTCGGATCGAGATCAGGGCGGAAACCGTTTCGACAATCGGGCTTACGAAAGAGCTTTAACCCTGCGGACGATGCTCTTGGTGGGGGAGATACCTCAGCAAAGGACGACGAAGAGGATGACGGCCCGTCGGTTGTCCGACCGAACGTCAGTCGGTCAAGCTCTCTGAAACAGAAGAAAAAGTTCCCCAAGTCGAGACTCTCCTTTGGGGGTCCTGGGGACGATGACGAAAATGGCCAAGCGGACGAGCCCGTCACGCCGAAACGAGCCCCCCTGGGACAGGCGGCGGCGAGGCGTGGAATGGCCGTCAGAGGTCTTCCGACCCGATTGCTAGATGGCGATGACGACAGGCCGAAGTACAGCAAAGAGTATCTAAGCGAACTCCAGTCATCAACCCCGAATACGCCACGCGACCTCTCCACATTACACCTCGGTGACGCCGACGAAATGGAATTGGACGCTTCCGAACTCGAGGGAGCGTTGGTCGTTGACACCCCTGCAGCGTCGCCCCCGAAGCACACTACCAAGATTCTCTCCGAGCCCGAGATACGAGAGAGAAAGGAACGGCGCGCCAGGCTGGCCCAAGAAGAGGGGTTCTTTTCCGTCGAGGACGAGGACGAGGAAGATGAGCCTGGGCGCAAGAAGAAGGATGACACCCGACTGCTTCGCGAGGATGAGGATCTTGGCGAGGGCTTTGACGAATATGTCGAGGATGGAGGCCTGTCGCTGGGGAAGCGGGCTGCAAAGGAAAGGCGAAGGCGGGAGCGGCAACAGATGGCTGAACTCATCACCGCAGCCGAAGGACACACATCGGACTCTTCTTCCGACAGCGACGCGGAGCGGCGCATTGCCTACGAATCAGCGCAAACGAGGGCCGGTCTAGACGGCCTGAAGAAGCCAAAGAAGGGCTCGGCGGACGACCATTTACAGGTCCCTCCCAAGATCACTCCCCTCCCGAGCCTAACGGAATGCCTCGCCCGGTTACAAGCCACTCTCAAAGGCATGGAGGACGACATCAAGTCGAAGAACGCAAAGGTGGAGCAGCTGAGGAGAGAGAAGGAGGAGATTGACAAGCGGGAAGGCGAGCTGCAGGCGCTGCTGGATGAGACGGGGCGGAAATACCAAGAAGCCATGGGTCGGGGGTCGGCTGAAGGCGCGGCAATCAATGCATCTGCGAGCGGTGCCGATGTGGCTCTCGAGAGGGGGCTGGACAGCCTGGGAACGACGCCGAGGCGGCTGGATCAAGATGACGTGGACATGCTATCAGGGGCCCCTTCAGGATAGTTGAGGTCTTGTTATCCCACAGAGAACGTTATGAACTACTTGGTAGTACGAGCAGGTCATGCAGAGGCAAGGGTTCTCGTGCTCCGCATGAGAGCGTGGGGCCTCGTCGCTCCGCCCACGGCACGGACCTTAACTCAATCTTGGAAGTGTGATCGCTTGCATCCAGTCACGACAGCATAGCTGCATGAGTTGCGCCATCATATTGGAAGCCAAATGCCAGCAAATAGGACGCAGTATGCTGCAATGATGGGTTTTGCGTAATGATTCGACTCTAATTCAAGCAAGGCGCACTGGCCAGACGGTGCAGCGAAACTGCGGGGGTCTTTGACCTGCAGCCGGCTCAGCGCCTGCCATATTACCATATGGCAACCTCTTTCTTCCTTCAACACCACGATGTTATGGCCACTACACCATATATGCCCTTACAATGGAAAGAAACAGAACGTTCGAATCGACCAGTAGCCATTCAGTATTTCTGTCAAAATATTCACGGCAAAACTGCTGACGCTCGTCAACATTTGCCGCGCATCGCAGGCGCGCCGGCCAACGCAGTTTACTCAACACCATTGAAGTCCACATGCTCGGCGTACAAAACGAAGTCGGAAGGCCGCACGGCATAAGCTGAACGGGTCGTGACACCACGATTTAATGCTTTCGACGCCCAACCTGAGCAGTCCAGGCGTTGGCGGCAACGGCGGTTACGCTTTGCGGCGCGGCGTCGATGGTCCGGCGCCACGATGCCGTGCCAGACTCGCGCAAGCTGACATCGGCATTGGCAACAGCCCAGAAGATAACTGCCGCGCGGCGAGCACACAAGGATGAAGCCAAGAACTTAAGCTGCTCACTTGTCGCGCAAGCCTTGGTCGACCACGAAGCAGGGAGCTCAAGCATGGGGTCGTTGCTAGCACCTCGGGATCCCTGTCGTCGTCTCTCACCGACAGCCATCACCACGAAGGGCCCACGATCTGCCCCGAGCCAGAGCTGCCTCCGCACCGCTCCCGTCTTGCCCTTTGTTGGCCGCCGGTGGCATCAATACAGCACTCGCCGACCCGCATTCCTGGCTTCCCCGCCGATCCGCACCAAGGCTCAGCCTCAGGGTCACACGGACCAGCGCACCGGGGCAGCCTACTTGTAGCCGCTCTGCCTCCGTTGCAGCGGCGACGTCACATGCGCGCCGCCTGCCGCTCCCTTCTTCGCGTGCGCTCGCTGCCCCGGTCTCTCGCTCGCGAGAAGAGGCACAGGATGCACGCCGGCGGGCCCGCGGTGCTTTAGAGTTGGTTGCGGTGCTGACAGGAGGCTTGGCGCGGCAAGGGTTGGCGCCACGCTTGCGGGCGCTGCTCGCGTTCGCTCCCTTTTAGTCTTCTGCCAACGGCGGCTGGGTTCGTGGGTTAGTGCCGGGATGTTGGTGAAGCGGGCGTCATAAGAGCTTCGTGGTCCGGCTCCGCCGCCGTCGCGCCTTTTTCCCCCTTCCCATCATCGTCGACTTGTGTCACGATATTCATCTCCAGTTTCGTCTTGCTGGCTGGGGCAGGGCCTCACCATCCGCCGTCTTGACGTAGCATTCACCCTGCTCGCCCGGCGCACCTCCAACTTCCCCCACGGGACTGTCTCACCATGTCCACCATCACCCCGGCGAGCCTCGCGGCGGCCGCGACGACCATGTCCTCGGCTGCCGCAACGTCCACCACCGCGCATCGGGTCCCTCCCCAGGGCGGTGTCATTGAGGGCGGCAATCCGTCCAAATATGACCCCAGCAACCCTATCATCCTCTTCATCATCCAGGTTAGTTTGAGTTGTCGCACTTTTCGAGCATTTACAGCCCCCGATCCATGCCGGTTGCTGATTCCGCGTTGCTCAGGTATGCCTCATCATAATCGTCTGCCACATCCTGCACTGGCCGCTCTCCAAAATGCGGCAACCTCGTGTCATCGCCGAGGTCATCGGCGGCATCATCCTGGGTCCGTCGGTAATGGGTCGCATCCCCGGGTTTTCCAACGCCATCTTCCCCAAAGAGTCGCTGCCCAATTTGTCCGTCGTCGCAAACCTCGGCCTGGTGCTTTATCTCTTCCTCATCGGCATGGAAACCGATGTGCGCTTCCTAGTCAGTAACTGGCGTGTCGCGACATTGGTCGCCGTGGCCGGCTTGGTCCTCCCCTTTGGCGTTGGCTGCGCCTTGGCTTGGGGCGTCTACAATAGCTTTAAAGACGACTGCGGCTCCGAGCCTATCAGATTTCCCGTGTACATGCTCTTTATCGGTATTGCCATTGCCATTACGGTACGTCAAGTCCTGTTGCGCCAGCTTGAGAGTCGAAATATTGATAGAGTCACATCAAGGCTTTCCCGGTTCTCTGCCGCATCTTGACAGAGCTGAAGCTACTCGATACCCCTGTTGGTGTTATTACTCTCTCGGCTGGAGTTGCCAACGACGTGGTTGGTATGTTGGCTTGGCATTTGGAGCGTTGCTTCATCCACTGACGAAGTTTAGGGTGGATCCTTCTTGCGCTCTGTGTCGCGCTCGTCAACGCCGGGAGCGGTCTCGCTGCATTGTGGATTCTATTATGCTGTCTCGGATATCTGCTTTTGCTGATGTTCATCGTCAAGCCCGTCTTGATGTGGATCCTGCGCCGAACCGGGAACATTGACAACGACCCTTCGCAGAGCGCCATATCCCTTATCCTCCTCATCGCTCTCGCGTCTGCCTTCTTCACCGGCATCATCGGCGTCCACCCCATTTTCGGCGGCTTCATGGCCGGCCTCATCATCCCTCGCGAAAATAGACTAAACATTCGTGTGACGGAAAAGCTCGAGGATCTGATCGGCGCCATCTTCTTGCCCCTATACTTCACCCTCTCTGGTCTCAACACAAATTTGGGTTTGCTGGATACGGGCCTCGCCTGGGGCTACGTCTTTGCAACGACAATTGTTGCTCTGTCGACCAAGATTATCGGCGCGTCCCTGGCCGCTCGCTTCAGCGGAATGGTTTGGCGAGAGTCCTTCGCCATTGGAGTTCTCATGAGCTGCAAGGGTCTTGTAGAGCTGATTGTACTTGTAAGTTTTGCACGCTTCCCTCTCCCGAAACATCATTTGCTGATGCTGGCGCACAGAACATTGGACTACAAGCAAACATCCTCTGCACTAGGCCATTCACTATCTTCGTCGTCATGGCTCTTCTCACCACCTTTGCAACAACTCCGATTGTCTCAATCCTGTACCCTCCATGGTACCAAAAGAAGCTTGCGGCATGGAAGCGTGGCGAGATTGACTGGGACACTGGTGCCCCCGTCTCTTCCCCTGGCACGGACGATTCCCGCCAGCAGAAGCCGTCGATGAAGAGGCTGAGCAGAGTGCTTGTGTACCTCAGACTGGACAACATGCCGGCTCTCCTAAACCTCTTGTCTCTTTTTGGAAACCAGTTGTCAGTCCAACCTACCGAAGGCGAGGAAAATACTGAAGCTTCCGAAAACTCGATTCTCTCAGAAGGCCCGAGGAGGGCTGTCTGGGCCCACGGCATACGCCTTCTCCAGCTGACCGATCGTGACTCCTCGGTGATGACGGTGTCGCAAGTCGCCGAGTACAGTCGCCACGATCCTATTGTCAACACCTTCCGCACCGTCGGGCACCTTCACAACCTCGCAGCGTCCGGAGAGGTGGCCATTATGCCTGAAACAAGATTTGCTGAAGCTCTCGCCACCAAATCCAGCAACATGTCATCGGACCTGCTTCTCGTTCCCTGGAGCGAAACGGGCGGGATGAGCGACTCGCAGATCCTGTCCTCAGCGACAGTGGACGACAAGATGGCTTCGTCGTACGGAGCATTCGTGAGATCGGTCTTCGAGGCGCGCGACCACAACATCGCCGTCTTCTTCTCACGCAGCGACTCCGAGCCGGATGGCCAGGGGGCCTTGAACCGCAACAAGTTGAACCGGACGTATTCTCTCAGCGTCTTGAAAGAGGAGGTGCCTGCGGCTCCTCTCGTGAACAAGCCCTACCACATCTTCTTGGCCTACTTCGGGGAGGAGGATGACAAGCTGGCGCTGCGGCTCGTCCTCCAGCTCTGCGAAACGTCCAAAGCAACCGCCACAATAATGCGAGTCTCCGCTTCGGCAAGCGAAGGCACGTCTGCTGCCGCCGCCGCGGGCGAGGATCTCTTCGAGATTGCAAAGTCCAAGGTCCCCAGGGACATCGCCGAACGAGTCAAGTTCGAAATGGCTGCCGGGTCCACGACGATGGAGGAACTGTTGCACCATGCCACCACGGAGACTGGTTCAGAGTCGGCTGGCTCCAAGGCCCCAAGTCTTGTCGTCGTCGGCCGTGGAAGCGGAGCGAAGATGGATGAGGGCAAGTTGGGCCACAGGATGAAGGAAGACCTCAAGCTTTGCTTAGGCGTTGTTGGGGGTCACTTTGTTGCCGGCGGAGCGCGGGCTGACCTGCTAGTGGTCCAGTCCAAGAAGTCGGCTAGGGCTTCTTGAAGTATGGTGTTTATTGTCAATAGTTGTTGGAGGCATTGGCGTGATAGACAAGCTTCATCTTGCTTGGGTAGCATATGCACGGACGCATTGCATGTTCCAATTGGTCACGTTTACGACAAGTTCTCCGTAATGACGGTAGTGAAATTATAGCCCCGACCTTCTATGTAGCGATGTGATATCAAACCAAACAATCAACATACATGTTTCGGTGAGTACCAGGACATTAGGCGACGCGGGGCATGCCACGTGCGACACGCACCCCATTCAGGCGGTGTAACCAATCCCCAATGCAACCATCAAGATGCAGGTACAAACAGCTAGTGGGGAATTACAAATGATCATAATTGCTTTTGGGTATGTGTGACATTAGGAAGCAGTAGGCTTGACAATCTCCTCATCGTTGCTGACGGGCCGCTCGTGAAGGACGGCGGGCTCGTGGGCGGACGTGTGGTGGCCGGCGACGGCGTAGTCGTCCTCGCCACTGAGCTCCTCGAGGGTCTTGCGGGCGGTCTCGGGGATCAGCAGCGTGGTGAAGCAGCCCAGGAGCATGAAGAGGGCGTAGATCTCGAGAACATGGTTCAACCAGGGGGATTCGCCGGGCTTGGTGGCACCGCGGGTTCGGAGAGGAGCAAAGGCACCCTGGCCGATGATGGAACCAATCTTGCCAGAGGCAGCGGAGATACCGTGCGAGGTGGAACGGTAGCGGGTGGGGAAGACCTCGCCGGGGACAATGAACGTGGTGGTGTTGGGGCCTGGTATGGATGTTAGCCTCTTGTCTAGCTGACTGGGGAATTGATGCGCAGGTCTTACCAAAGTTGAAGAAGAATTGGGCAAGGACGTAGATGGCCAGGAGGGCGTTGGCAGAGATGGAGGTGTAGGCAAAACCCATGACGATGAACAGAATGGTGAGGATAATGAACCCGCCCATCTGGATCTTCTTGCGGCCGATGGTGTCGATGGTGGCGACGGACACCCAGTAGCCAGGAACGGCACCAGCCAGGACAATGATCAGGTTGCCAACGGCAGTCCTGTACAGGTAGTCGTAGACGTTGGCAGTGTTTTTGGTGGAGAAGCCAATGGCGCCAACGATGGTGGCGTTGTTCAAGGAGACACCGTAGAATGCGACGTCGAGGCAGAACCACGAGCCAGCAGTGCCGAGAAGGAGCAGGCCGTTCTTCAGAATGCCGTAGTGGCGGAAGAAGTCGCGCCAGCTGGCCTTGGGGACCTCGAGGTTGCTCTGGGCGGCGCGGTTGGTGGCGACGCGCTCCATGTCATCGGTGCTGCCCTCGGGCTTTCCGGCAATGTAAGCCTTGACGTCGACCTGGGCCTTCTCGACATCACGGGCGACATCAAAGGTGTATCGGGGCGTCTCGGGAATGGTCAGACGGACTATGATGAATGTTGGTCAGCAAGCGATGGAATGAGAACCCCTGGTCTCAATTGAGCACTCACAGTACAGCGCAATGCAGGCGGGGACGGCACCCATGCCGATGAGCAGCCTCCACATCTTGTCGACGGCGACCTGGCAGTCGCCGCTGCAGGTAGCCACACCCGAGGCACCCTCCAGCGAGCCCTTGAAGCCAAGGGTGGAGAAGAGCATGACAAAGGCGGCGCCGAGCTGGCCCATGCCCTGCATGGCGAAGACGGCAGCCATCATAGCACCACGCCACTTGGTGGTAGCGAACCTGTGGTCGTCTCATCAGCTACGTGAAGCACGCACAACCGTGCCAGACTGAGAACTCACTCGGAGGTAATAATGGACGACAGAGGGTAGTCACCACCGATACCGATACCCATGATGACACGCCAGAAGATGATGAGTCCGATGACGTCGCAAGCGGGAGAGCCGCTGGTCAGTGCCTGGCCCAGAGTGGCAAAGATGATGATGATGAGCTCGAGGCCGTACATCTTCTTACGACCAACAATGTCAGCAAGGGCACCGAAGCCGAGCTGACCAACGACGGTACCGGCCGACGTGGCCAGCTTGATGGCAGTGTCCGAGCTAGTAGGCATGACGCCGACGCCAGGGTAGTAGACGATGCCGAGCATGATGGTCAGCAGCGAGGCCGTGAAGATGTCGTACGAGTCCGTGAAGAAACCAACACCGGCGACGACGCAGGCGCGGACATGGTACCAGCCAAAGGGCGCCTTGTCGACCTCGGCGAGGGCCAGACGACGGCGCTCGTTGAGGTCGGCGACGTGGGCGAAGTCATTGTGGAAGTTGTGGAAGGCACTGTTGCCGCCAGACGTCTTCTGGGCGACGGCCGAGCCGCCGTTGGCAGTGGACTCAACCATGGCTTGGCTTTGTGGGTTGACTTGAGAGCTGAGTCGGTGTCGCCGCCAAGAGGTGAAGGGGCAGAGCAGACCAACCAGGGATGGCAGTCAGCTGTGAGGAGACAAAGGAGCGGACGGCCAAGCAGGGTGACGGGTGCCAAGCGACAGGCGACGGCGAATATATATTGCACGCACCACACAAGGACCGCAACCAGGCTTGCAAGCATGAACCTGCTTCTTCGAGCTGGCCCCGGTTTCCCTCGCCTCGCTCCACGGGCAGACGCCACGCGGACGACACGGGGGTCATCGGCTCATGCTGATAAGCCACCGCGCGACACTGCTCTCGACCGACGCCGCGAAGAGAATTTCAGCGTCTATACGGGCGTAAACCCGCCAGGGGTGGGCACGACACGAGCGAACCAGCGGCGCCAGACGTTGCGCGCAGCATCGAGGCCAGTCGTCCCGGGCCCATGGGCCGTCCGGCAGCGTCGACTTACACGGCCTCGACGTCGTCGGCGCGGGCCAATCAGCGGCCGCGGCGCCGACACGTTGTCGAGCCGGCGGGTGTGCTTGGCAAGATGGGGTGCGGCTGCGTGGGGCCGCGCCCGACGGCCCCCTGGACTATCGAGCCTCTGCTTGCGACCGAGGGAGGCGCATTTCCGCTTTGGCGACCGACGAGGCTGCCGAGCGGCCGGCTTGGCCTGCAGCTGCGTTTCCGATCGTGGGTTCAGGGGTCGCGAGCCGCTGCGTGTGCCAAGCCGCACCCGTGTCGAGCCGTGGCCACCTCACGTGCGCGCTGCATCGTATGTTTCGCGCGCACCCAGCAGTCGAGCAATCCAGCGCTCCGGACCGGTACGCGTAGGCAGTTTGGGTTGTGGTGGAGAATTGGAGAGGTGGTGGTGTCCAGGGCCCGCCGGCCGGACATGGAGAGAGATGGAGGAGGGTTAGTGTGGAGGCGCGATGGTGCGGAGGCTTACGCTGGAAAATGGGTCCCCCCCGGGCGTTAAGCATACCCTCCACTCTATCCAACTGCCCACGTGCCTCAATCCAAGGGTTCAGCGCTCGCAACGGCAACATCGCACGCGATAGCGATATTCTGTCGCCTCCACCGGCTCATCCGGCCACAAAAGGCACGCGCCATCTGCTCGGGCCTTCACCGGGGCCGTCGCGTGCCTCGCCATGCCATTGTCCTCCGGAGCTCCCTCCGACCGGCGCGACATGTCGTCGACGGCCACCATCGCCACCTCCACCACCAACGCGGCCGCCATGTCGTCCAGCAGCAGCAGCCGTGCAAAGGCCAAGGGCGACGCTGCCGACGACGAGCTGCCGCCGCTGTCCTTCCAGGTCGCCGCCTCGGACGACGACAAGCGCGACGCGCTGTGCCTCGTCACCGACAGCATCGCCCAGCAGCGCCAGACGGCGTCGCTGGCCGTCATCTTCCACCCCGTGTGCTTCGTCGCCCTCGCCGTCGTCTGCTCCTACGTCTGGCGCCGCAACTCGCGCGACACCGGCACCGCGCTCATCGCCGTCTCCGGCCTCGCCATCTCCTACCTGGCCGCCGTGCGGCTCTTCACCTCGCGCTACATCACCCTCGCCGAGGAGTTCAAGTGGAAGGACTTCATCGCGGCGCCTGACGGCCGCGAGGACCTCGTCGTCGCCGCGCGGTTCGGCGACGAGCTCATCGGCACGCTCGTCCTGCGCCTCCAGCCACCTGAGGGCCAGCAGCAGCAGCAGCAGTCGAAGAAGAGGTCGGCAAAGCAGCAGCAGCAGGCTCTTGCCGGCGGCCGCGGCCTCATCCGCGCGTGGACGACCAAGCTCCGCTACCGCAACAAGGGCGTCGGCGCAGACCTGCTCCGCTTCGCCGTCGCGGCCACCCGGAGTGCGTGCGGCGACGGTGCCGACGTCATCTTCGACCCGGACCATGCCAACAGCGCCCTGCCGCTCAAGCACATGTTCAACCGCCCGTTTCGGAGCCGCGACGAAAAGGCGGCCAAGGCGCTGTCGCACGCGCTGCGGGACTGTGATAACGGAGAGGGTAGCTTCCAGTGAGGGTTTAATGACGCCAAAAGTGTACAACAATGAATATAGACGGCCTTGGATAATGCTAATGCAGTGAATACTAAAAGCAACTCGAGGAGCGATCTTCTCCTGGTGAACTTGTTACATGGCAATGCATCCAGGTGTCATCTGTGAATGTCCACGCGACCAACCCGTCACCTCTACAACTCCGTCTTGGTCTCTCCTTCATCGGCCCTCGCCATCAGCGCGTACAGCTCCCTCGGCCGCCCATTGGCATCACAGCTCGCGAACCGCCACCATCCGCCGTGCGCCGCGCCCACCAGGTTCACCATCCCCCAGCGGACGGCGGACGGCATCGGCGGCCAGGACTGCCACAGGCCTCCTTCTGCCGTGCGATCCGCGTTGAGCAGGAAGAATGGCACCACGTCCCACAGGCCGGCCTTGCGCACCGTCTCCTTGCCCCAGGCCTTGAGCCTCTCGGCGGCAACGGCGCCTTGGAACGAGTACCGCGGCGGCACTCTCGGGTGCGTCGCCAGGTCCGCCAGCATGGAGACCTCATGGTGCAGGTGGTACTCCAGGGGAGTGCGGAAGGAGTCCATGATTTTCAGTAGCGTGTCGGATGCCAAGGTGGTGGCGTTGGTGAGGGACCCGAGATACGTGTCGAGCTCGGTCAGAGCATCGATAAAGGATGCTGTCTCATGTCAGCTATGCTTGTCAGCTCATCGTGAATCCAGGTCGCCTGACCGTGTTCCTTGTAGCCATCCGCCATGAGTTGCTGGTCTCTGAGCATGCCTTGAATCTCAGGGAAGAGAAAGTCCTCCTCATCATCGTGGTGGCTCTGGAGGAACCGAACCCACGTCTTGGAGTACGCGACAAAGTCCTCCTTGTCGTCGTCCTGCACATGCGGCGCCTGGAGGACAATCGAGTTGTAGCCCCGGATGAGCGAGTTGTGCAGCAGCGCCATGTGAGTGGCCGTCGTGGTCAGCAGGTCATCCTACGGCCTACGCTCAGCATCTACATCTCGGTGATGAAAAGGGTATGTGCCCGCGTAAGCGCGCGCATTTCAACTTACCTTGCCGTTCTGCGGCGGCGTCGGTACCAGCTTGATGGGGTGGTCAGCCCACAGCTTCGTCGGCGGTGTCGTCTCATACGAGAACGGCGACCTAAGCCGAATCACGTTGCCCCAAAACGCCAGGGTCGAGAGGAGCACGGAGAGCCATACTGCCAACATGGTGATGTTTGGCCTGGGGGCTGGCAGATCACCCGTCAAATGAGAGAATTGGTGAGTGTGTGAGATTTGAGCCCGGCGAGAGACGAGCAAATGAACACCTGTTGCTGCCGGTCAGTCCACGACCTTCCAGTTCTGTCTTGAGCCGCTCGTAATAACCGTGCCGTGATTGGCGCTAAGCTGCAGCTGGCGCTGGTGGAACCTCCGGCCGGGGAACCCCTGGGCCGAACGCCGGGCACTATGGATTGAGACAGACGGAAACCTACTCGTACGTGCATGGCCTTTCAAGACGAGAACTTGACAGTGCGATCGAGGAATGAAGTTTACAATATGACCGCTGGCTCTATGACCGTGACCGCATAACCCCTCAGTCCCAAGCAACGCCAAATGCTTCCAACAATGTCCAATCAATGTCCCACGCAAGGCAGCTTATATGTGCCTTGCTGCCATTTTCACCATCTGGCCAGTGAACAACTACAGCTCTAGAGCCTCCTCGTACTCGAACACGCATTTTCCGGTCATGCTTTCCTAAGCAAACGCCCCGACAAGGGCCATCAGCACGGCACCGCCAACGACGGCCAGGTACGCGTGCAGCCGCTTCTTCCCCTTGAGGATCTTGTAGCTCTTCTCCGTCAAAAAGTCCTCGGCCAGCAGCTGCACCAGGCCCGCGTACAGCAGCAAGCCCGCCGACACGGCGTTCATGAAGCCCACGACCAGCAGGCCGCCCATCGAGGCCGGGTCGTACATCTTGTGCACGATCAGGCCGATCGCCTGGCCCAGCGGCGTCGTGACGCCGTACGCGAGGACCATCAGCCACGGCCGGATCGAGTTCTTGGGGAACTGGACGGCCCCGATGCGGCTTCCCAGCGCGAGGCCCTCGAAGAACTGGTGGAAGCTGATGGCGACCAGGAACACCACGAATGCCGGGCCGGTGGCGACTGAGATGGCCATGCCGATGAATACGCTGTGGAATAGGATGCCCGCCTCGAGAAGAAGACACTGCAGTAGCTTCCGGTGATGCTCTTCGGGTGTGTGTTGCGGGATGCCGGGGTCCGACGTGCCTCTGTCGCCTGGCTTCAAGGGCGCATACGGGCCATTGTGATTGCCGTTGACCGGAGCAGGGTCCAGCTCGTCCATGTCCAAGTCCAGGTCCGAGTCGTCGTCGTTGAACTCGTGGTCGACGGACTTGCGCTTCCTCTGCGCGGTGACCGGTGTTGACTCGGGCAGAGGCGACACCCCAGCGACGAGGCCTTGCGTCGCCTCCATGTCCTGCAAGGAAATGGCCTCAGGCCTATGGCCGCCCATCCTCCGCGCTGCAAGGCCGCTCGTGTCGTCGTTGAGGTCGACGTCGTGAAAGTGCCCATCGGCAGCGCCGTCTCCCTCCGTCTCGTCAAAGTAATCGTGTGCGTGCGAGTGGGAGTGTCCCGCGCCTCGCGCCGTGAGGTACGACTCGACACCGACGACGACAATGGCGGAGATCAGAGCCACCAGGCCTGGGAGAGGCGTATACCCCTTGCTGAAGAAGTACGGCAGGCATGGGTCCGTCAGGGATTGGAAGGCAGTCGGCAGCAGATGCACAAACGCCGTCGCGAGCAGCACGCCGGTGCCCACATGTTGGCAGTAGAATATGATGGTCTTCTGTCGCGTCCCGGTCGTCGTCCGTCGCGATATCAAGGGGAGTCCGCAGGCTGCAGGGACAGGTTAGCTTCGTGATGCATGCACTCCATCAAAGGACACGAAACATACCCAACGTGCTCAGCGTCAGAATCAGGAGCAGCGCGAATACATGCGCAACCGTATCATACCATCCCGCCTGCCTCGATCCGCATTGCGGCTTCTCGCCCTCCTCGGCTCGTCGGCGCAGCTCCTGCAGCAGCAGGTTCGTGGGGATCGACGACCACGTTGCGTCTACAGCTTCGGGTCAGCCAGCGCGCCAGGACACGCCGCAGCGCAGCGCTTCGTTCCTCACCTCTTGTCTCCTCGCCAAGGGCACTCATTCTGAATGACGTCGACGGAGGAAGCAGGTCACCGTTGCCGAGTCCGAATTAGGTGCGAGCCGGACTCTCCTATCATTGGGAATAATGTCACGTCGAGGTTCCGGGGGGGACGCCTAATCCTCGGGCGGCGCACTCAAGGTTCACACCGTGGCAGTGTACGCGTCTCGGTCCGCTCGAGGGCCTTGGCGGGGGGGAGCCCGTAAGCCGCCTTGACAGATCCTCCGAACAAGACTCGAAGTGGCAGTCAAGTCCAATCGCGGGCAGGCAAGTGTTGATTACCCCATTAGGTACCTTATTTGCTTATCTCCCGAGCAGCTTATTACAAGCACGTCTGCAAGTGTCGAATGTTTCCCAACGGAAATTTTTGAATCGTGGCGGATCTGATCATCCCGCCATTGAAACGCCAGCACGTCAAACAGCCGCCCGCCTGTCTTGCATTGAGGGACCAATCAACGTCGTCCGTGGGCCGGACGACCGCTTCATTATCTCGTAAAGTCACAAAAGGTGCTACACATACGGAGTACAAGCCCGCTACACTTCCTTACCCAGTTTCCCCTGTCCTCGGCCAGATCATCGACCAACGCGAATGACACCGGCCGCCATCAACTTCTGGACCTTGGTCCTCACGCTCGGGTTTCGCATGTGCTCTTGCAGAGCCTTCGGGTCGGACTGAGCTTGCTGGAGGATCGACTGCATGACGGGGTCCTGCATAATGCCCATGATCTACATTACAACGTCAGCCACGCGCCGCTTTCGCGCTCAGGGTCGGAACTCACCTCCGGGTCCTTGGACAGTCGCTCCCGCGTCTGCTCTTCCGTCTCGTTGTCGCGAGCAGAGTACATGGCGCCAAACGCCTTCTGCTGCTGCTGGTCGATCTCGCGCGCGTTGGCGCCGTTGTGGTGCTCCATGTCCACCTGCTGCGCCTCCGTGCAGGCGTCGACGCACTCCGAGTACTTGCGCATGCCGAAGTAAGCCTGCGCCTTGCGGATATACGCCCGAATGAAAGTAGGGTCCTTCTTGATAGCAGTGTTGCAGTCCTCCACTGCGCTGGGGAACTCGAACAGCTTAACAAACGCCGCCGCCCGGTTGCTGTATCCACGGGGATCCTGGGGAGCGCGCTTGATCATCTCCGAGTAGGCGGCAACGGCTCCTGGGAAGTCGGTCTCCTTGAACTTCTTGTTTCCCTCCTCACGGGCCTCCTCAGCCTTGGCCGGGTCGATGTATGCAGTCTTGGCAGCCTCGGCCTTGGCACGCTCCGCGGCTCGGAGCTTGTTCAGTACGTCGGGCGTTCGGTGCTCCGTCAGGGATTTGTTGAAGTTCTCGATCGCCAGAGCAAGCTCTCCCTTCTTCTCGTACGCACTGCCGATACGCGCGTAGCTCTTGGCAATCAACTTGAAGTCGGCGTAGATCTCGCGGCCCTCCTCCACGGCCTTGGTGCAAGCCTCGACGCACTTGTCGTAGTCTCCCTTCTCGAAGTAGGCTGCCCCAAGGTTGTTGAGGTAGGTGATGTCCTTGAAGAGGTCCCAGGCATTGCTGTAGTGCTGAATGGCCTCGTCAAAGTTGCGCTTCTTGTAGTTCTCGGTGCCCAGGGCCTTTTCTTTGTCGGCCTCCTCCTTCTTCTTCTTTTTCTCGAGAGCCTCCTCGTCAAGCTCCTCGGGCTCCGGCTCGGGCTCCGGGGCCTTCTTGGTCTCGGGCTTCTTGGGCTCGGGTGGCGCATCCGGCATGCTCGTGTCTTGGCCCGCGGACGGGTCGCTGTCGCGCATCTCCATGTCGACACCCATCATCACGCCGAGCACCTGGATCATTCTCGGGTCGCTGAAAAGGTCCTGGGCATTCTGGGGGTTCTTCTGAATCTGTTGCAGCTTGGCCATGAAGGTGGGGTCGCCCAGGAAAGCGCTCGTCTTGGGGTTCGAGGCAAGCTTCTGAATCAAGTTGGGGTCATTGAACATCTGACCCAGGCCGCCCATGGGATCGCCGCCCATGCCTCCTGTGGATGGATGATCAGCATCAAAGTCTCTCGCTCACGTCTCTCATCTGAAACGCATACCTGCTTCTTGCTGCATGGCCTTCTCGACCGAAGCCAGGCCGCTCTTCAGCTGCGCATTGTTCGGGTCGTGCTTCAGTCCCTCCTCGTATGCGTCGTTGGCGCCCAGCAGGTCACCCTTGCCGTGCAGCGCAGCACCCTTGCGGCCCCAGCCCTTGGCCCAGTCAGGCTTGATCTCGGTAGTCTTCTGGGCATCCGCGAGTGCGCTTTCCCACTCCTTCTTGGAGGCGTGTGCGGCGGATCGGTTGCTGTAGAGGATGTGGTTGTCGGGCTGGATGGCGATGGCCTGTGTGAACTTGTCACTGTTCGGAAGAGTCAGTCCAGGTCACAGATGTGCTTGTACTCGGTGGGCGAGAGGACGAACATGGCATCATCGAAGTTCTTGTCGGCAATGGCCTTGTTGCCAAGAGCTTTGAGCTCGTCTGCGGAAGCCATGCTGAGGTGCCTTTGGAAGATTGCGATGCGATTCAGTCAGGTGGAGGTAATGTCTCGTTGCTTTGCAATTGCTGTTCTGCACTCTTGTTGCACGAGGCGGCACTGGTATAAGATGGGCAGAGATCAATGTTCCGAGCAAGTCGGCTCGTTGGTGGGGAAGAAAAGGATGTGGTGAAGAGCTAGGTGCCTTCTAGCTCCTTCGATGGCCCTCGAGCACCTTACTGGCCGCAGCTGGTGTGGGGCTCGCGATGTGCCGCTGTGCTGCCGCTTGTCTTCAATCACCGAGCCTCAGACCATTACGGGGCAAATCGACCTTACGAATGATCCGTTCAGACCCTTTGGATGCATGGGGATTTTTCAGAAGTAGATAATAGAACCGCGGGAATGTACGCCTACGCGCGTACTTTTGAACGCACCTACGCTCGCCCCGTATATCGCCGTGCGCGGGAGGGGGCCGCCTTCTAGCTGCTGCGTTGCGAAACTACGGTCTCCCGCCTCCGCGCCCTCTAATCCTGGCCTTGGGGGGCCGATCTCGCGAATAACGACCGTTGCAGAGTACATCTTTCATTCAAAAACAGGAGAGATTTCTAATCCTACCCCAACATGAGGTCAACCTCCTCTCTGGTTTGCGACTCCCAGACCTGCCTGCATACTCGCCCGAGCCCCTCACGATACGCTATTCCGTTTGTCCATTTCACCCACATCACCCAGTAGTACTCGTACCATTCGCCACTTATAGGCTTGTCTGGATGGCCAATCTCTTGAAGCACAGGATGCGGCGAGGTGGTGTCTCGGCAGAATCCCTTTGCAATCTCGACGAGCTCGACAGCCTCGGATGGCTCTCGTAATGTCTCATCCGACTCACCGATACCAACTTGTGGCAGTAAGGCTCCAACCCAAGTGCCTGACTTGTCTCGGAGTGAGAAGAGCGGAGGGTACCCGTAGAGTTTTCGAATCCTCTCGGCAGGCCAAAACCAGGCTCGCCGAGTTCTGCATGATATATATGGCGCCTGGATGACAGAAAAAGCAGTTTCGGACCCAGGAAGAGGGATCGGATACCAAAAGTCGAACCCCGGGTGCATAGGATGCCTAAAGAAACACGAAGACGGAGATCGCGGGTCTGACATCTCGTAGAGAGCCTGTGAGTCATCAGAAATAGGGTGGCTTGTCCAGCCGGATGCTCCTTTATCTCGGCCTTCTAGCCACTCCTCTCGGTACTTCAAAATACCTGGCTGGATAGAGATTCCTGGGGCCTCGACCGATTCATGATATTTCCACGACACGCACCTCGTTACTCGTGCCGAGCTTGACATCCACACGAACCGTCTGGGAAAGTTTCTGATAAAGTCCGAGGCGGACGCCACATCGAACGTCACGGAACCGGACCAGCCCGCCCAGCTCCAGCTCGGGAGGCAGTGTCTCTTCGTAGGGTCTCGAGCGGTTCTACGCACCACCTTCTTTTCGGGTTGCCACAATAAGAGTACGTCGAATGAAGCGGTGGGGAGGCCTGAGACCAGACTGCCGCCAAGGGACCATCCTATGGCGGACGCAATTCCTGCAAAAGCACCGAGTGCATCCTCTGGATAAGTGAAATGTCTGTTATTATAGTCGCACAAAATTCTTTGGAGCCCATGAAAGTCGGGAACCGGGGATTCAAACATCGACTGGCAAGTGGTGACATTGTCATGGTCCGGACGAGGATCGGGGGACCACTCGACGTGTTCGCGCCAAATTGCAGCTGTGCACTCCCAACACAGCGAATGTCCGTCGAAAATTAGCTTTCTCCTCGAGAACAGATGCTCCTGGTAAGTCCATGCCCTCGTAGCCCAGGTGGAATGCTCGCATGCCACTTCGTAACGGTTCCCTTCAACAGGATACTGGATCGCCTTGACCCGGTCCGTCAAGACATGGACAACCTGTGGCAGGTTTCTAGGTTCTTATATGCCACGAAACCCTTTCAAGCCACTGTTGGCATGTTCACCTTGGACAGCCATAATAGTGACCGAAGCGTTAGCATAGATGGCACTCATACTGGCCAGCTCTCTAGGCTTCTGCGCCTCGTCGTCTTGGACAATGCAAAGGGTGTCAATCCAGAGATATCTTTCTCCAAGAAGCTCGACGATGCCCATTGCATTGTGCGTTGTTACAGAGATAGGTTTTGCCCAGGAGGTAAGGGAAAGAGATCCAGGTTCCTGAAGTCTGGTGTGGTTGTTCCGCATGGCTTGTAGTGTTTCTTGGTTGCCCCAAACGTAGCTGAGGGCTACGTAGGAACATTTGAGTGGAGCACGGACGATGCATCGTCTTTGAACGTCCACGAGCCAGGTCGGCCTCATAATAGAGAGAGATTGTACTGGAAAACTGCCGCATAGTCCGTCGTGGAGACGGGTGCAACTGGTTTTCCATCTCGCTGGAAGGCCGGCATCGATCCATTTCGGATGGAGAATCCTGCCTCCAACTAGGTCATCGGCGTCTCCCAGACCCTTCGAGACGTATAAGGCGGAGAGAGGCAGCCTTGGGATAGACGGCGAGGGCGAGAAATCCGCCACAACGATGACACCGGCATCCAGCATGGGTCTGACTATTTTTATCTGTCTGATACTTTCCATAACAACCGAGAGTTGAACAGGAGGCTCCTGAACGTTTAAGCTCAAGGCTGAACGGACCAATTTGCAATGAATATCACAACCCTGGGAAGGCTCGAGAACCTCTCTACCGGATCCAAGAGTAGCCCTGCCACGGTCTGGCGTGCGCAATAAGTGAATAATCTTCTCACAGATACCACAGTGCGGCTATAGAATGCCCCGTTGTCAGCGTAGATTCAATCCACATGTATGCAGGATGCAGTCATCCTACAGAATTTGCACATACGCACCTTTATCGTCTTGGAGCCATTCTGAAAGCCCCCAATTTCACCTGTTGGGGATGGGCTTTTCTCGATTGCGCTACGCTGAGTTGTCATGCTGCATCGACATCATGTGTATCTCTAGTGGAGGATGCTGACGATGTGATAGTTTCCCTCGCGAAGAAATGGAGCTTACGTTCAAGTTGCGTGTCGAAAGTGCCATGCGCTCATCCTGCGGCATTGACCAGGCATTTAGGCAGGCTGGACAGCTTTGTGACCGTAAGGTTACCTAATTGCCTCTGACATGCAGGACGGTAATCTGCCTTGGAGCCCTGCTGCGACTCCATCATGTTAGGCTACCAGGGGATAGCTGCCTGCGTACTACCCCTCACTATCGAGACCACCAGAAGCGGCGGTGCGGGCCACTCGATCCGGTAAGCTCAACAGCGCTTTCCAGGTTCAATACGTATCATCTGGAACCTCGTCTTGATAGCTTGGAAGTGATATTAAGAGCCAGGGACCTGAGGTGTCCCATCGATATGATCCTCAAGACATCCTGCAACCTCTGATTCTCCCTCCCCACACTAGGGATGTGATGGAAAGGCTTGTCCGTCTTGCGGCTATTTCTGTTTGACACTACTCGTAGTTGTCTATCGTTGAGTTTGGTATCGTGGGCTACCCGCATGTGTCGTATGCATTCCTCGAGGGTGGAGAATGGGCCCATCTCTCGGTGAGATCGGAGCGCCAAATCCTTCCGTGTTAGTGCAAATGGTCAAGCGAGTATATAGATCGTCCGGTTAATCGTAGTCCTCAAAGATACTAGAAGCGGAAATAATAGCATTGACGGGTCACGGCCGCGAAGCAGGAGTACACGTAAGGAAACGAATGAAGATAAGGGGCAGATCCTTCAACATGGTGCCGTACGCTTCTAGGAGTACTGGGAACCCAACCGAACTGAAGGCACTTCATTATCTTCAATGACCAAATGACTACTACAGACTGTTTAGTCCGGATAGCGGGTTTGAGAGAGTGCAAAGCTGGATGAGGTTTGTCAATGCTTCCACACTGGCCATGTAAGAGAACACATCTGCCACTGCCTTTCTGGAGTCACCAGACCTCGCAGCGATTGTTGAGGCTTTGAGCCGTCCCAAGAAGCGTGTTCTTCACGATGGAATTGCTTATTTTCTGAAACCTCTAGGCCATTCTGCGCGCAGGAAGCTCAACTTGAGCAATAACTCAGCTATAGGGTAGCTCCATACGCGCATCGGACGCGCAAAACATCTGTAGTGCGTTCACTCTCTAGGGTCCAAGACCATAAGTAATCACATCGCTGGAGGCATTGAGCTCTTGACTTGGAGTACACTTGAAGAAGCTATCATGAAAAGCGAGCAAAGTATCTCGGATAGTTCTGCAGCGCCCGCAGGTCGAGGTTGAGTAACGATTGTGCCAGGCGGGCCCGGCACTGCTCGTGTAGCACTACCAAGAAGGCAACCAGTGTCTATCAGACGGCCTGCCCCTTCATGACTGAGATTCGAGGTTAGCGGCAACGTTTTATGCTGGCACTTCGCACCTTGCGCCGTCCATAGCAGCGTCAATCCATGACGACCACATCCTCACACACGCGCCCAACAGCGACGACCTTTCCGGAGCGAGAAAAGAGCCCCATTGGCGCGAAATGGTCAAGTTCATGTTGTAAACATTTGGCCTCTTGGCACCGTTTGTGTGACCAGGGCGTCATTTGCAAAGCGCAGCTAGTGCAAGCGGCGCACCTGGCCTGAGGTGCGGTTTCGATGCGCCTCTGCTGCGCGGCCGGATACGGGAAATTCACCAAGACCGATTCTCACCACCCGTCACCCCATGAGCGCAGCAATATCGAGCCTGTCGGAAATCGCATCAAGAGGACCGATTTGACATTCGATTTTCAGGGTCCGCCCCTCCCTATCGTGGGGAAGTCTAATAAGGCGTCTCTTCTGCGTACGACAAGCTGCTCATAGTGGAGCATGGTGCCAGGATCTTAAATCTTTGTTGGGAATAGCGCTTGAATGCCTTGGATGCTGTCCCTGGCTCTGAGACTTGACTTTGAGTCTCCTCACCCAGTCCTGTCCACTCGCTGTCATCCTTGAGGCTTGAACGCCGAATCTGCCCTCCGCCTCTCGGAGACGATTGAGTTCTCGGAGCCGCCAAGATGGGAGGCGTGGCAGAGCATCACGACATCCTCATCCTGGGCGCCGGCCTCTCTGGGCTCAATGCGGCCCATGTCCTGCGCGAGCAGCTGCCGCACCGCGAGGTAACCATCCTCGAGGGACGCTCCGTTGTTGGCGGTACATGGAACTACTTCAAGTATCCTGGGTTTCGCTCTGATTCGGGCATGACCCTTTTCGGCTTCAAGTGGCACCCGTGGCCTCACCAGCACCAGCTTGCGTCCGGGCCCGAGCTCGTTTCTTATATGGAAGATGCAGCCCGCAAGGATGGCATCATGGACCGGATTCGCTTCCGGCACCGGGTGACGCATTTCGAGTGGCGCGATGAGGACCAATTCTGGAGCCTTACCGTCGACGCTGACGGCACGGAGAAGCTCTTCGCCGCCAATTTTGTCGTCCTTTGCACCGGCTACTACTCGTACGACAAGGCGCAAGAGGCCACAATCCCGGGCCTCGACTCCTTTGCCGGCACAGTTGCCCACCCGCAGTT
Source organism: Tolypocladium album (assembly GCA_024341135.1). Lineage (NCBI taxonomy): Eukaryota > Fungi > Ascomycota > Sordariomycetes > Hypocreales > Ophiocordycipitaceae > Tolypocladium > Tolypocladium album. Next base: position 110,104 of record JALHCF010000134.1, read on the forward strand.
CTGGCCGAAGGATCTTGACTACACCGACAAGAAGGTAATCATCATCGGATCTGGAGCTACAGCCATCACCATGCTCCCTGCAATGGCAAAGAAGGCTGCCCGGGTCACGATGCTCCAGCGCAGCCCTTCGTACGTCCTCTCCTTGTCAAACAAGTCCACCGCGCTCGACTGGCTGCTGCGGGCGGCACTCCCCAGGAATTGGACCAACTGGCTACGCTGGTGGAAGGACATGAGCTACGAGTTTTTGGCGACGCAGTTCCTGGTGAACTTTCCCAAAACGAGCAGATGGGCCCTCACCCGGATGGCTGAACAACAGCTTCCGGCCCACGTGGACGTCAACGTCCACTTCAACCCCCGGTACAACCCCACCGAGCAGCGGCTGTGCTTATGTCCGGACGGGGATTTCTTCAAGGCGCTGCACCAGGTCAATTGTGAGGTTGTGACGGACGTCATTGAGACTGTCACGACCGACGGCGTCCAGCTCAAGTCTGGCCGCAAGCTAGATGCGGACATCATCGTCACGGCGACAGGCCTCTACTTTCAGATCATGGATGGCAAACGGCCTGTCGTCAATGGCCAGCCCATTGACGGCGGCGAACAATACACCTGGCGCGGCGGCATGCTCGAGGGTCTGCCCAACATGGGCTACATCTTCGGCTACGTGGTGCAATCCTGGACGCCCGGTGCCGATGCCATGACGCACACGCTCGTCAAGGTCATCAAACGCATGGAGGACATGAAGGCGACCAAGGTAGTGCCTAAGCTGGCGCGCTACACGGGTATGCCGTGCAAGCTTGCAGTCAGCGCCACCAGCAACTACTTTCTCAGCGCCGCCGATAGGATACCAAAAGTTACGGGCGAGGACCCGTGGTACGGTCGCACCCACTGGCTCCGCGATTCTTGGAGCCTGTGGTTTGGGAGCATGGACGAAGGCTTGGTGTATAGCGCCGCAGAGGGCAAGAAGGACGCCTGAGCGCCAATCATATAATCACATCTTCACAAGTACATTGACATCCCCGGTATATATCTCTGCCTGCATTGCAGTCAGTATCAATATTAGGTGCCGAGACAAGGAGCACCATCATGTTGATCTTTGGATTTCATAGGATACCACTGCATAAATGCCGCATCTTTGAACCAATTATTGTCCTATTAGACTGCTTCTAGCAACATTGAACACCTCCAAAAGCTATTTGTACTCTTCGTCATCTCCCAGCGGTGGGCTAAAGTACAGAGTCTGGTATATCCCCTTCTTTTCGGAGTAGAGGTACGATGCATCGCAGTGAACCGGCTTTGGGCGGTCATGATTTGCAGGTCCGCTGAAGATAAAATTAGCGTCACTTTGCGTTCGGAACAGGGATCAGACGTACAAAGCGCGCTCGAAGAGCTCCTTGTATTTGCTTTCCTTCCCCCACTCGATGCCGCATCTGCGGAACACCTCTTCGTAATTTTGAATCGTCTCCAAGTCGGTTCGTACGTAGTTCCAGGTCGGTAAGTAGGTCTTGACTTCGGGCAACTCCCTACCGGGCCTCATCTCGAAGCTAAAGTATGCCCTCTGGCAGAGCATGGAGCTATCATTGACGGGCTTATTGTAGTCATCATCCGTGCCCTCAGGCTCTTGGAGCATAAGGTGCCAAATGTCCTTCAAGATGGCCAAACCTTTCAAAGTTGTTTCGTCCTGCAGACGACCGCCCAGAGTGATATAATCTCGGACTGTGTTGAAGGAGTTGCTCTCCGTATGAACGTAGAGCTTCACCCTTGCATCACATAGGCCAGCTTCGTCAACCAGATCGATGCCCACGAGTTCCACGGCGGCGAAAACTGGGCGTTCGGCAAGGAATCTGTTTCGAAGACAATTAGCAAGGTTTGAATGACCTGAATAATTGGGCATTGTACTCACTTCTCGACGAGGCCAATTGCCGTCTCGCTGAGTGCCGGTGTCTGACTGCGAAGGACTTTCCAAGTCAGGTCCGATGCTGGCTTCCCGGTTGCTATTTCCTTGGCCTTGGGATTGAAATACGCCTTCATAGACGTCTTAGGCCCATCCAGGTCGAAGGCGACGAAGACAAAGGGAACTCGCTTCAACGCCGGCAGCTCTGCCCCGCCGGTAAAGGTTGCGATCCATTTCGGGAGGATCTCCCGGACGGATTTTGCTTCTTCTGGCGTTGGAGCAAATGCGGAAAACCAGGCATCGTTCCATCGAGTGCTGTAGCCAAAAGCCTTGCAGAGTTGAGACAAGATGTCTCGCGCAGCTTCCACAGCCAGCGGGTCACTGTCACTGCCGCCCTGAGGGCCCAGAAGTTCCCAGCAATACCGTACTTGGGTCTTCTTGGAGCTGAAGTTTACACTTGGCTGAAGAGGGGCGCCACTTTGTGTCAGGAAAGATCTGGTATGTGCCTCAGATGGACGGGGACCAAGGTTCGGGATAACATAGTCAGATAGGTTACGTATATGCGTCTCTTGTTCCTCAGTCGAGTAGGATCCGGAAGACTTCAGGAGTGAGCTCAGGATAGGCGCACAAATCTGTGTCCAGTATTTCAGGCCAGCAACTGTTTTGCTGTCGCTTGCTGGAGCTGTCACCGCCTTCTTGTCGATAGTCATTTTGTCAAAGGAGGATTGGATGAGAACATGAATTGTGCAAAAGTATGACGTGAAATTCTAGCACCGGACATTGATATACAAGTCAACAAGCTGCGGCTGCCAGAATGCGTCGAGATCAGCGCGTAGATAGCGCAGGTGACCGCGGCGAGGCGGCCCAGATGATGTGATGCCAATAGTGGGTAAATGCAGCTCCAGGGACTTCCTTCTGCATCTTTACGTTATGACAACGTACAGGAGGGTTAACGTATTAAACGATAGTCCAGGGTGATGACTTCATGATGGCGGCTAAAAGGTCGCCGTGAATTGAAGGACTGCATATGCAGCTAAGTTTTGATAGGCCTGATGCAGTCGGCCGCATCGTAGCTGATATCCTTTCAGCTTTCAGCGCATAAGAACCGTCATGGCCGAAATGCGGATCGGCCGTGACGCATCTGGGGGTCCAGCCCGGTCGATGGAATCCTTGAAAAGATCCCTGAAACTGCGGCATGCAAGCCAAAGAAACAACATGCAGCACAGGGCTCATATCTCGGCGCTTGGCAAGACACTGCGCAGCCGATTGCACGGAGTATATCACATGCTCTTTCCAAGGCGGTCTGCACACTCAGGTGCATTGAAAGTTTTGGACAAACACCCGGCACAGGGACCAGTGGAGAGGCAGCAATGATTCATACACGATTGGGTGTCGGTGTTGACTTGTGCGGGGCATTGTGTAGACGTGTCCCGAGTCTCAAGCCTGCTGTCTGGCTACCGTATGGTGTCTGGGTTAACAGGATTTGAGTAGCAAAAGCTTTAGTGAAGAACAAAGCTACGAATAGCAAATGAGTTTTTGTTTAGAGATTTGCTGTGTTACGAGGATCCTCGTTTGATGCGACGCAAACATAGCAGGTAATCCTCGTCTAAATGTGTCATAGATCTCTGGCTCCTTCCCTGTTAATTTTATGTGTATTGTACTTCTAGTTTCCGATGAATAGCACCAGACAGATCATCAAAACAAAGATGAGGCTCGTGAATATCTGCCGTTTAAGTAGCATGATGCGAGTTTGACTCTCTATTCGGACATCTTGAAACGCATTCCTCCTTGGACGCGACTGGCTCTAAATGTACTCATATGCTAACTTCGCGGCGACGGAAAAGGACAACCGCATCCCGGTTGGGCAAGATCTTGTCTCCTTGGATGGAATTTGGCGGACGATAGCCCTCTCGACCGCTTTCAAGTTTAAAATCGTATTCGAGAAGGATTCGACTCGTAATTGCTTTGATCATATACTGCACCTCTAGTCAGCAATTGAGGTACAGAGTCACAACGGAGCTGATGAAGTTGGGAAACAAAAGTTCAGCAAACACATACCGAGGCAAAGAAGCGTCCGGGACAGGCGTATCGGCCCAAACCAAAATGCAGGTTGGAGGAACTGCTGTGCGAAAATAATGCTCCCTGTGTTTCCTGCGCCCAACGAGATGGACAGAAGGTTTCAGCATCTTCTAAGGTGGCGCCATCCATGTTGATGCGTCTTGCCGAGATGGCAATCTGCTGCCCTTGTCGCAACTGATAGCCATCGGACAGTGTAATCGGTTTCCTGACGACGCGCCTGAAAGTGACTGTGGCATGTTTAGTTCTATGCCAAGCGGCTGGGGCAGCGACAGAACTCACACTCGCCCACTGGATTGATCCGTTGCGATTCTCTCATGAGGCTATCCAAAAGCCTCATTTTAAGCATCGAATTCTGATCGATGCTGTCCCAACCTGATGGCAAGACTTCCTCTTGCTCTTTCTTGAGCGTCTCCCGCAGCTTGGAATCGGCGAGCAGGTCAAAAAGCATATGGGTGGTAGCCATAGCGGTTGTGTGAACGACGGCCATGCTCAAGATTCCGATCGTTCGCGTCGCCAAGGCATCCGGCTTTGCTTCCTGCTCGGTTCGTGCCAGGTCCATGCACCACTGGAGGAAGTCGTCGTGTTTCTCGTCGGGACATGCTCGCCTCCTCTCTACCTCTGACCCAAGAAGCTTCTGGACGTAGGCTCCTTGTTCGCGCGCATTCCTGACGCTGGGCGTCAGGATTCCGAGCATAAAGCCAACGGTCTTGCCGAGATTGCGAAAGGTGGCAATAGTGTCAAAAGTGTTTCGGCTGAAAGAAGAACAGGTCTCGAGAAAGACTTCGTCTCGACAAATGGTCCCGCCGACGAAGACTCTGGCCGCAGCGCGCGTGGAGAGACGAAGCACCAGCTCGTATGGGATCACCGCGGTCCAATTACCTATAATGTCAGTGATATGTCCAAATCTCTCTCGAAAAGCACTTACCATCAGTCTGAGGCAATACTTGGTCGAAGGTATGCCTCAGCTCGTCCATTATTATTGGAATAATTCGAGCTATAGAGTGTCAGAATTTTGGTTGTGTTTGCTAAGTGTCTGAGACTTACGTAGCCCCGGTGTCAAGCGACGGTGTATGGCATCGGAATGGAGCTCACTACCAAGCAGAATGCCTGTGAGATCGCCGGCATTGTCGTCAAAGCTTGCGGTTAGAGGGTCCAGCTTGTCGCTTGTGATGGCACGCAGTTCAGTTGCATATTTTAACGGGATGACGACAAGATCCATATCCATCTTCAGCAGCCTGAATGGCCGGTCTTTGTACTGCGACCGATCAGATAAATAAACCACACCAGGAGAAGTATGCATCTCACCTTCTGGTATCCCTCATCAACCAGCTGCGCGGCGTTGTCATTGTAGGACAGTCGGTCCAGAAACTCTGGGAAAGGTGCTGGCCATCGTCTAACCGTAGGTATAGTTCCTTTCTTGCCAGTGAAATCGATGAAGAGGCGTACTAACAGCCAGGCACAAATTATTGGTACTTGCAGTAGCAATAAACTCAGCAAGAGGCCTGGCATGATGCTGTGAATTGAACGAAGACAAGATGTTGAAGATTGCCAACGAGTGGAATACGACACAACTCTCGCAATTTCGTCGAGCACCGTCAGATATCGGCTACGACGAGTAAAAGCAGCTTTCACAAGCACTAAGACCTGACGGCGAAGCCGGCAGAGTTACGTGACATGAAGTCGAGAGTCTAGCCCTGTCAGGCAGGCCCCAGGGTGTCCGCTGTGAAGGCTTGCGCAACCTTTCCGTCCACCGTCGACATCGTGCAGATGCAGCCCGATGCAGCGACATGCAGAAGCGGAGGCAATGCGGAGTACTCCGTATTCCGTAGTGAGATGGGCGCAATTCCTACACACCCCCTGCGGTTCGACGTGCGTCATGCAGTGCAGGGGATCAGCGGCTCAAATCAGCTCCACCGTACATGTCATTGGCAGGCTGGGCAACATGGAGGCAGCCTCCTCGGCTGTTCCCCTTCCAAAGGGCTTGCCGTGTCATTGAGCAAAACATCCAAGACAGTTGACCGAACATTTTTGCTGGAGCTCAAAGTTCATGACCACGCGTGCAATTCTCAATTCCAGTGTTACCAGTCAGGTAGCGCAACATAAAGGTCCATGCAGTGAAGTTACATGTGCAAAATACTTAATAAGCCCCTCTACGTGACTGATCACTGCACTTTGGATCCGTCGTTTTGAGTATCTTAGTCTCGTCATTCAGACACCGGTATTTCCCGTCACTACCATCGAAGCAAGGTACATCCCTTGGTCAGCATGTCGGAAAACTTCAAAGTTTTGATCATTGGCGGGTCTGTGGCAGGCCTCACGCTCGCCCTTTGCCTGGAACAACTGGAGATCTCCTATGAGATACTTGAACAGGGCGAAGACATAAGTCCTCAGGTGGGAGCGTCCATAGGGATAATGCCAAACGGTTCACTTGTTCTGGACCAACTCGGCATATTTGACGCTGTGGAACGCGCGATTGAGCCTCTTGAGTTCGCACGAATACGTTATCCGGATGGTTTCTACTTCCAAAGTCAATACCCGGCCATAATATCATCCCAGTAAGTGTAATGTGGACTTCGATACAACGAAGCTGACGGAGAACGCAATTAGCTTTGGGTACCCGATATCATTCCTTGAACGCCAAAAGTTCCTCCAAATTCTGTACAGCAAGCTCCGTTATAAGGAGCGAGTCCACACGGGCCAAAAGGCCTTGCGAATTGAGAGTCACGAATCTCACGTAGTCGTGAGAACTGCTAGCAAACAGTACTCGGGGCACTTGCTAGTGGGAGCCGATGGAGTCCACAGTATCGTGAGATCCGAAATCTGGAGGCTTTCAGAGCCTGGAACTATCACGGATGAAGAAAAGACTGGTAAGTTGTGTTTGTTGATGCCGCATGTGGACATGGAGGCTGACGGCGTCAGCTCTGCGCGTTGAGTACGCTTGCGTCTATGGAATCTCATCCGGAGTTGGAGGCGTTACGGACGGCGTTCAGTTGAGTCTCCTTGACCATGGCGTCACAATCCACGTCTTCAATGGCAAGGCCGGCAAAGTCTTCTGGTTCGTCATCATCAAGACCGACAAACGATACTCGTACGCCGACATGCCGCGGTTCAGTACTCAGGATGCCCGAGAGATCTGCGAAAGCCTCAAGACGAAGCTGCTTGACACGACGGTATCATTCGGGGATTTGTGGGCTAAGTGTGACATTTTCATGATGCAACCACTGGAGGAGGGACATTTCAAGACCTGGCACCGAGGCCGCCTAGTCTGTGTCGGGGATGCCGTGCGCAAGGTAGGCGTCAACTTGACAACCTATGTGGGCACCGAGTTGACAAATCATCCAGTTGACACCAAACATTGGCCAGGGAGCCAACATGGCCATCGAAGACGTTGCAGTGTTGGCCAACGCACTCTTCAAGGCTAATGTGCGCGACGCCCTGCCCGACGATCGTCAGCTAGAGGGCGTGTTAAGCCAGCTCACCGCGACCCGCCTGGCCGCCACAAAGACGACCTGCAGGCACTCGGAATTTCTGACCCGCCTGCAGGCTGGCGACGGCATATGGAGGCGCCTTGTCGCCAGGTACATATTCCCTGCCCTGCATGATATCCCCGCATCCTCCTCAGCCAGGGTGCTCAAAGGGGGGCAGCAGCTGGATTTTTTGGAACCTGCGCAGCGAGCACGGCCGCAGCTGGGCCGGTGGGCTTGGGTCAAGGATCTGAGGGGATTCGTGCCTAGGCCTCATGTACTGTATCTCTTCTGTGGGGCTTTGCTTGCATGGTGGGCGTCGGGTTTGGTGTGGCACTTCCCATCGAAGCTGGACACCACGATACTGTCACATGTCTAACTTGATCCTGCATCTTTCTCAATCACTTCAGACCGGCTTCATCACTGCGACCATGCATTATCACCGACGTGCCCCAGTGCAGCTGAATGTATGGGACTTTGCTCGTAAGCTTGCAATCGACGGCCCACCAGTCACGACTCACCAGTACAACGTCGCCGTCAAAGATATCATCTTTATACATGTATTGGGCTGGACAAGAGCCTGATACCTCAACGTGATTCTGTCTGGATTGCTTGCTTCGTGGGATCCCAAAACCTTGTACCGGTTCACCAGCCACTGCCATGTTGATCGACCGACTTACCGGTTCCGTGCCAGCCCATGCGTGGCCTACAATCACAGTCGCTGGGGCGGTGATGGTGGTCGTCCTGCTGATGCGCTACCTTGACTACGATAAAACGGTTCGCTTTGTCTATGGAGTCGATGAGCGTACATAGCTGATTTAGAGCGCTAGGTCGACGTCCCCGTTATTGGCCCTGGGGGCCGTTTCACGAAATGGCTGGGCGCTATTCGCAATGTGTGGTATGCTCGCGAGGCTATCCACGAAGGTTACGCCAAGGCAAGATACTGCGCCCCTCATATTCGACCTGACTTGCGCTCACGGTTTCAAACGGACAGCATGGAAAGTTGGGTTTTCAGATACCCACCATGACGCGAATGGACGTCTTCATTTGCGATCGCGCATTGACGAGAGAGTATTACTCCCTTGATGAAGATCACATGTCTTTCAGGGCGGTGATGTCCGAAGTACTCCTGCCAAGGTCTCGCACTTCGGAGAACCGCGCTGACAATACCTAGGAGTTTCAATTCAAGTGGCTGCTACCTGGCCAACATCATGACGTTCACAGGATACCGAACTCCGTCATTGCGAAGGCATTGAGCTGGCAGAGAACTCGAGCTAGCAAGACAGATGACCCCTTCTTCAGAGAATTCTCCGGCGAATTTCTGTACGGCTTTCAAGAAGAAATGCGGGCCTTCACTGGACGCGGAAATAAGTCTCGCTTACCGTTCTTCTCTCACGCTGGTGACAATACGTCTGGCAGCTCCGGTTGGATCGCGGCCCCTTGTTTCCCGTTAGCGTTGAAGGTGATTGCCCGCCTTACAACCAAGTCCCTCTTTGGAGAGCCTTTATGCAGGAATCCCAAATTTCTCGATATGTGCTGTGAGTTTGGCGACGCAGTGCCGCGAGACGCTATGATATTGCGTTGTTTCCCTGACTTTGTCAGACCGTAAGTTGCAACATCTCTCATGTGAGGTCTTGGCTAAGTTCGCAGTCTTCTTGCGAGGTTCCTGGCAGCTCCCCGAGGTGTGAGAGAGTTACAAACGGTCGTGCTCAACGAGATTACGTCACGAAGAAACTCTTGGGACAAGAACCCCATGAGAGTGAGTTGCAACAGACTGTCACTGTGTCCACAAGCTGAACGAAAAGCAGGATCTACTCGACTTCTCGATCAACTGGGTCGACGAACATAGCGCAGATGGGTGGGAGGATTGGCACATCGCAGACATGATGACAAACACAGTTTTTGCCGCATTACATACATCAAGTCAGGTATGCTCCTGCATCGCTCATTCATCTGATCAACTCCAAGGTCGCTGACACAAGAGCAAGCTGGTAACTCATACGATCTTCGAGCTCGCGACGCGTCCCGAGTATGTCGTTCCGCTCCGCGAAGAGATAAAACAGTGTTTTGCGTTGTACGGAAACGGCACCAAAGATGCTATCGATGCCATGCACAAGATGGACAGTTTCATCAAAGAAACTCAGAGGTATAACCCACTCGATGCATGTACGTATACCACGATGTCTCATCTGCAAATGTTGCTTCGCACGTCTCGCTTACACGGCGCAGCTGCCCTCGCGAGGCTCGTTCTGAAGCCCTACACCTTCTCCAATGGCTTGCACGTTCCAAAAGGCAGTTTCATATTTACGCCCAACTCTCCGCTATTTGAAGACGAGCAGTTTTACGAGGACGCAAAACGCTTCGATGGCCTGCGCTTCGCCCGGATGCGCGATGACCCCAAACGCAAGTCTGACAGCCCTTTGACGGCAACCAGTGAGTACAGCATGCACTTTGGCATTGGACGCCACGCCTGCCCGGGCCGATACATGGTTTCAGACGAGGTCAAGCTGGTCATGGTGCACCTCCTGTTGCACTACGATTTTGCTATGGAAAATTTTGGTCCCCGACCCAAAAACATGGCGTTTGGAAAATTCATTCTCCCTGATATGCAAGCAAGGGTGTGGCTGAGAAAGTCAAAGGACGCTGGAAACACAGCCCGTGTTGAACCGGGACCGCCCAAGGGTGTCACATCTGAACTGTCATAGACTCATCATACCAAGCATTACAAATCCAGCAAAATGACTTGGCCCCATCGGTTGTCTCCTTGTTATCTGAAGGTGCATGATTGGGTGTCTTCGGCGTAGACTATTGTAGCATATTGCGTGATACATTAGCCAAGAGCAGCTGCGCTTCCCGTGCAAACCAAAAGGCAGCATCCTTGTCGAAAAACGCGGCACAATCGTCTCACAAGAACTCCACAAAGATCAAAGATCTTCGGGCGGCACTGCCTAATCTCCATTCTCCACAGCGGGCCCTGCGGCATTCCACCAAGGCGGCTCGGCAATGTTGCGTCAGTCACTGTTACAGTAAAACTTTAATTGGACAATTCCGCGGACCTGAGGTTGAATCCTTTCCATTTTCGCTTCAGTGACCCTAGCCGATGTTTCATGCGCTGTCCTAACCGGGGATCGGGCCGGGACCGGGCCGCTGAAAGCCTGCATGCATGAACAGAGCCAAGAGAGCAGTGTTCATTCAAATTCAGTGTTCTTTGCGTCGAACCGCCCCGCAGGCCTATACTACGTAGCGGGACGGAGATCTTGATGACGCCAGGGGTGGTAGTATGAATGGAGCCGCTTATCACTGAGAGATGCAGATCCGTGAGGCTAACGATGCATGTACCATAGATCCCGACGAGCTAACGAATCATTGGAACCGATAAATCTAGGCAACAACCGAGCCTATCTCTTCCAAGCGCAATGTCTTCTTTCCGGACTCATCTTGCTGTGCATGACGGTGAGGGCGGAGCGTCCGAGGCCAGGGGTCTCAGTGTCCCGCTGAGCTGTGCCGGCGGTGCAGAAGACATCAATAGCGTCACTTCAGCTTGGACCGCTTTGTCGAGCTTGTCTCAGCTTGGGATATCAGATACAAACAGACCCCGTAGGTGACATCGGCCAGCACGAAAGTCGCGAGGCTCCAAAGGACGAGCGGGCCTGCAAGCCACGCGAACGCTTCTGGCCAGTACTTCCACCGCAAGTAGGCAAATCCGACCGTGCAACACGAGCCGAGGAATCGGCTCAGCCTGGCAGCCGTTAGATTGTGGCGTCGACGTGGTATGCAATGGAAGGCTGAGACAGGTGGTCACGTACCACAAAGTAAACGATGTCCCCCGTGTGGTGTTCCTCTGCAGCAGTTGGCAAACCCCACCAATGCTCAGCACGAGCTGGCAGATGACAGCCCCCCACGAATAAGCCAATGCTGGTCCAATTTCGGCAGCCAGTGCGACGTGGCCGGCGAAGCAGACGAATGTTCCTCCTAGGAAGATGAGGGGCGTGTGATTCGCGACCAAAGGTGAATGCTGCCACTCCGTCGTCGCGGAACGAGTCGCGGCGAACATGATGATGACGTTCAGCGTGACGCCTGCTGCAAAGACGGCCAGCTCTACCCTGTTTGACGAGGGGTAGACTAGCGTATACACAAGTTCCCAGCCTATGTTGTTGCAGAGCGGGATGATACCCATGCAGTATGTCCGGCCTTGGTAGGAATGCCTGATCATGGCGGCATAGTTGATGAGCCAACCGATGCCCATGAAGGCAACTAGAGTGTCAGCCAGCCACTTGACCTCTTCATACGCAGGTGGAGCCTGCGAGTCGGTGAAGCCGTCCATGATGTATCGATGCTGATGAAGGTTGCTTCGTCTGAAGAATTCTCTTGTCCAGCACGCACGCTGCCGGATTTTGTCATGCTTTTATATCCGTAGGGGCTGAGTTCATCTGCTGATAGTCCTGATGGGGACCGAAGTGCATTGCAACCCACTAAAGTACTTTGGGTAGTGCTTGTAACGAGTGTCAGATGGATCTAGATCTGCGATGACACATGCGTACATGGCCATGCCTGTAGCCACCAACCTTATATCAGACGAGACTTCTTCCTGTCCCTGCGTACTGTGAACCCAGATCCCAGACCACACTTCACCGGCACTACCATTATTAGCGAACATATTGCATTCGTCGTGAAACAATGGATTGGTTGGGAAATCGAGTCAGTGTCGGCAACATTGCCATGCTGGCAATTGGCATGTCGATGGGCTTCATTGCCAAAACCTCTACTCTTTCAAAACCTGAAGCATCGAACCTCGTTCAGCAATATGGGTATTGCAAGAAGCTCTCTCCAGAGCATCGCAACCAGGCGGCAGGGTGCCCTTACGAATACCTGGTCAAAATCTACGGACGGCACCACTTCGAATCCCTTGTCAAAGAGTTCAATCCCCTGTTGAAACAGGAAGATCCCGCCAAATATGATTTGATCCTGGAAATCATGGATGCTGTCCATTTCGCTTTAATACTGGTGGACGACATATCAGATGACAGTTACCAGCGCAAGAACCAGCCAACTGCGCACCTGATCTACGGAGCCTCTGAGACGGCCAATAGAGCCTATTTGGTGCTGACTGGCGTCATCAATCGTGCTTTGCGTGAGCGCCCGGTACTCGGGGCAGAGCTACTCAAAGCCTTGGAGAACATCCTCCAAGGTCAAGACCTGTCCCTCGTGTGGCGTCGGGATGGCTTGAAGTCTTTCCAATACCAAGGTGACGAGAGAATTGCCGCTTACAAGAACATGGCGGCACTGAAAACGGGTACCTTGTTTGTCCTTTTGGGGAGGCTGTTGAATGACGGAGGGGATGAGATGGATGATTTGCTGAGTCGATTTGGGTAAGTTCCTCTTCGAGCTTTGGTCAAACTAGTGCTAATATCTAGACGCAGGTGGTTCGCCCAGCTGCAGAACGACTGCAAGAACATATACTCATCTGAATATGCCACCAACAAAGGCGCTGTTGCTGAAGATTTGCGCAACGGGGAGCTGTCGTATCCAATCGTCATCGCTCTTAATGATAGCAGCACCAGCCGGGTGATGGAGAGGGCACTCGCAAGCCACGCGGAAGCCGACGTCGAAGAAGCTTTACAGGCTCTGCAATCAAAGCCTGTGAGGAATGCTTGCATGAAAGCGCTCCAGGAAGCTAGCGTAGGATTGGAGAAGCTGGTATTGCTTTGGGGACGGCGCGAAAAGATGCAAGCAGGGTCTTAAGGCAGAGGCTGTCTGGTTGATGTAGAGTAGATGCTATGGGTGGCGGAAACGCCCAACGGCCAAGAACCATGCGTTTCCGCTGATATATGAGCTATCTCTACAAGCTATCTATTCATCTTTACCATGGGATTCTCCCCTTACAACAGAGTTTCTGAGCAGTAGGACGGCCGCGCCGCCGGCTGCCGGGCCCGCGATCAAGCTCACGAAAAACATCCACACCAAGGTCTTTGCAGTCAACCGTTGGCCCTTGAGCTCAATCGCTTGGCAAAAAAGGCCCACTGTCATGAAAAATCCACTCGAGGTACCAGTCATCTCGTTGATCTGCCTTAGCCGGGCTTGTTGGACACCTGCGCTTGAAACGCCGACTGGTGTAGAATCAGGCACGCCAACCAAGCTATTCATTACATGCAGCGCCGCAGCAGCGCGAGACGGCAGCAATGAGGGCGCCCACATTGCGATGAATGCCACCAAGAATGCGCCAACGTGCGTGAACGCTGAGAATACAAACACAGACCTCAATATGAGCCTCTCGTTTCTGTTTTGCGCCTCGGAAGCTCTTCTCTGATGATGTTCATGAAGTATCCAGAGCGAGATGATGGGCATAGCCGTTGAGAAGCCAACAAAGCTGGATAAGCTGCCGAGCATCACGATGGTTCTTTCCAGGTTATGTCAGTTCGTCGCAGCGTGGCAAGATGAGACGAGTAAACTTACTTGAGTGATCTCGATGCTCCTGCAGCCAACGTCTCATTCATTACCAAAATAGCGAAAGGTATCAGCTGGCCGATGTAGAGGAACAGATGAAGTGAGAACCAAGGCCAATCGTGCTTCAGAGACTGCATCGATATACCTCCAAGAACTTCTACCCATGTGGAAATCCCTTGCCAGCCGCTCTCATTGCGGAATGATTCGAGCAGACGTGGGAAATTTGGAACTTCCGCGATTGGATAGCCCTCTTTCAGCTTCCAAGTCATGCCGATAAGAGCGAAGAATAATTGAAGAATGCTCATTAACCATGCTGAAGACATCTTAATGATTTGAGGATTACAAGACATGGACCAACAACGAAACAACAATGTGTGGAAGCAAATTCTGCTGTTTCTCTCGAGAAATGGGCGCTAAATATGCGGAAGGCTTTCCTACATGTAGGGCTCGAGCTGATGTAGTACCCCCGCTTAGCATATGCACCTGCAGCCGTACGCCCCAATGAGCTGGGGCAGGCCTGACCTACCAAAGGTATTAAACGCAGAAATCCTCCCCATAACATAGTTACAGAACTTCAAGGTACTCATAGTTATCGTCTGAAATACACCACAGGTCAAGCCATCGCACTGAACACCCCCAAACATGAACGACTACAACGTGACAGGAACCGCCCTGGGCGATGCATTAGCCAAACTCCCCCCAAATTGGGGTCAGCTAACCGGCGCTCTTCTCTTCCTTGCGACATGCACCTGGATTTACCTACCAACCTTTGACGGCGTTCCCGCTCCATTTGCCGGCTATCGTTCGCCGTTAGAACCCGCCTTTGTCGCTAAAACGCGGTACGCAATTGCAGCATCTGATATCATCAGCGAGGGATACGCCAAAGTAGCCATCTTTTGCCCAAGGATCGAAGCATTGTTGAAGCTAATACTCTCCAGTGGAAAAGTTCCATGTATAAAATTTCGCGGCATGGCGGCGATGTGGTCGTTCTGTCACGCAAATACATCGACGAGCTGCAGAACGCTCCTCTTGAGCGAGTCAGCTCGATCAAAGGATTGATCAAGGCAAGACCGTGCTTGGCATCAACTCCCTCTGATCTCAAATATTGATTTTCTTGCTTAGAATTTCGGCGGCCATTACAGCGGGATCAATCTCCTCGACGAAAGCGATATTGGAACTCGTGCGCTTCAGGTAAGCAGTACATCTTAGGCCTGAAAGGGCATCACTGATCGAGTTGAAGACGAAAATCACGCCAAATCTGACGAAGTTTTCGGATGATATGAGAGATGAGCTTGAATACGCGCTGGACCGTGATATGCCCGACTGTGAAGGTATTTCTGTTCCTAGCAGCCCATGTATCGGCTCACAGCGCAAACACAGATGCTCAGACTGGACATCCGTCCCTCTTCAACCTATTCTTCTGAAACTTTTAGGACGTATCACGAACCGAGTACTCATCGGACTTCCCATTTGCCGCGATGAAGAATGGCTAGACGCAGCTTCGAAACACTCACACAACGGTAAACAAGTCTCGCAGCGATAGCCTTCACGGAGAAGAGAAGAGGTTGACTTCGGGACAGTGACAATCACGCAAATTGCTATGAAGGCGGTTCATCCGATCTTTCGGCCGTTCCTAAATCTGGTGCTCCCAACAGTGTGGAGGTATAAATCGGCCGTTCGTCGCGGCAAGGCAATTTTGGCTCCTGAGGTCAAACGCAGACGAAATCTCGAGGAGACCGACCCCGACCACGTGAAACCGAATGACCTCCTACAGGCTATGATGGATTTTTCCACCCCAGGTGGCAAAGACAGCCAGCCTGAAGACTTAGCCCATCGACACCTCCTCATAACCTTGGTGGCTGGGCACAGTACCGCCGCGGCAGGCTCCCATGCACTGATGGACCTTGTAGCAAGGCCGCGGCTTCTCGAAGAGCTACGTGACGAGGTGCTCCAAGTGCTTCAAGAAAATGGAGGCAATTGGGGCAAACAATCGCTAAGCAAGTTATGGAAGATGGACAGCTTCTTCAGAGAGTCAGTCTCCTCACCACACATTTACTACGTCCTACCCGCTGACATTGCACTTAGATCTCAAAGACAAAACCCGCCAAGCCTACGTGAGTCGCCCTGAACAGTCACTAATGCTCCGAATACTGACACGAGTAACAACTCAGTGGGTTTTCACCGCATTGTCCAGGACCCTGCGGGCATCACACTACACGACGGCGTTCACGTCCCCTACGGCACGCATCTTTGCATTGCGCCTCACTCTGTTTCGAGCGATCCGGCCGTCATCCCGAACCCTGACGTCTTCGATGGGCTGCGGTACTACGAGCAGCGCCGCCAGAATCCTGACGAGTCGATGAAGCACCAGCACGCCACCGCCGACAAAAACCACCTCCACTTTGGGTATGGCACATGGTCGTGTCCGGGTCGCTTTCTCGCCTCAGACGAGCTGAAAATGACCCTCGCCGCGCTGCTACTGCGCTACGACTTCAAGTACCCTGACGGAAGCTCACGGCCCACAAACAAACACATTGACGAGTTTCCGTATGTGGACCCGGAGACCCCGTTGCTCATGAGACGTCGACAGCAAGGTGGAGGAATCACTGGCGTGTAGATAGACTCAGAGAACGGGATGGAACCGGCAGGTGCGTCTAACATGACATGCGGCACGTTGATACTCAATACGGATACATGTATCCGCTTTTCCCGCTTCATTTACTTGGAAAGCTGAAGGTGGTACTCGTAGCTAGTGTCGTGATTTGAGTGCAGCTCTCAACATCCACATTTCCTCCTAGTCGCCGCAATGCAGGGCCGTGTAGGGCGTATTGACGCGTGGATGGAACGATGGACAGCAGCAAGTAGCCCAAGGCGCCGAATCGCTCAAGGGTCGTTTCAGGGACGGGGTACGGTACCTTTGAACCGGTCAACCGGTCGAGCCGTAACTTGGTTCATTGCTACGGTTTCAATGCGCTGAAACCTGCATAGACCATTACTCAAAAAGCGGAACACGCATATATGTGTTCACGCAACCTGCAGCTGAAGCAACACGTCAGTGACGACTACTGCACGCTAGGCCGTGTCCGCCGTCACACCAACATCGGCAACCTAGTGGTGCTCTAAGCGCGGGAAGGCGGCCCAGGCCGCTGGCCTGCAACCCCAGGCATCTGGCATCCCTGCCCTTAAGATAACGCCCACGCCGAGTGCTGCAGCATCAAAAGGTCAATTTGACCCCGCGTTGAGCGGGGCGGAGTCCGGCGGGAGAGATGTGGCGGAGCTGAATGCCGGCGGGCTGGCCGAGCCGCTTCATGTACGCAGTCAAAAGCGGCATGTCGTGGGCCCTCGATGCACACGCCATCAGCTTTTTGCAGTGCTCCGTATCAGGCGCGTACATTTCCAGACTTTCTGAAGAGACGTATGCATGGCTCGACAGGCACTAACTTAGAATGTGATCCGGCTTCTGAAATATACAGCTGAGACAAGAGACAACAGCTGAAGAGTGGCTGTGGCGTAGATACCACCGTGCCATTTGCATCCCGGCAAGTCGCGGTTTTAAATGCCGATGTTCGATCTCGTACGAGTTTGCGACAATCTGGTACATACAGCATTTCTTCCGGCCTCCGCTCCTCGCACCAGGGGGGTAAACTTAAGATGCCGTCGTTGACGTGGGGCAGCCAGCCACTTGATATCGGTTTGAGGACGATTAAGGTGATTGATTGCTCCGTATTCCGTACTCGACCCATGCAATGCGTACGAGGTGCATATCAGAGATGGATCACAATACCATCAACATGACTAATTCTCAATCTTCAGCGGTTTCAGAGGAGCTGATGCCTGCACGATCTGTGAGCGGTTGAGCTATGCTCTGTCCGAAAGGGGCTTGTTGTCCTTGCTCTCTGGCAAGTTGATGAATCATGGTACCTGTGCTGGCAAATTATGCCAATTCATTGACAGCTTGTAAGAAAAAATTACGAAAGGCTTTGAGACATCAAATAGCAATATGAGCTGCAACTCTTCTGCTCCATGACATCAAGTAGAACCGCTCGGCTGTTCACTGCTTGTGGGCTCGCGCAATCAGAGGCTATAGGCAGCATATGATCACGCCTCTACGCAGACTTCAAAGTCATGGCCAGGCTCTTAGAGAGCTTCGGAATCACAAGGAATGGCTTCCTCCCTGAGAGAAACCCTCTGGAGAGGCTCTCAGACCCCTACTACGAGCCATGGGAGGCCATCGCTCAGAGTCTGCCTGATTTCATCCAGCATGGCATCCGCGAAGCTGTAACTCGCCTCCCTCTGCTCTCAACAGAGCGATTATGCTCCGACGAAGAATGGCGAAGGGCATATGTCGTTCTCGCGTATCTCACCCATGCATACATTTGGGCTGGTGAAAAGCCCGAAGAGGTGCGTTTGGCTGTAGAGATTCATGTCTTTTCACATAGCCCAAAGACCCCGGATCAGGCGCAAGACACACTCGCAGTCAGCTAATATGGCTTTACAGATTCTGCCACCCCAAATCAGCGTGCCATTTCTAGACGTATCAAAGCACCTGGAGCTGCCACCAGTTCTGACATACGCAGCTGCCGACCTCTGGAACTTCTCTTGCGTAGGAGTAGACTTCACGAAGCTGGAAAGTCTCCGGACCCTTTGCTCATTCACTGGTACTGAGACAGAGTCATGGTTCATCCTCATCAGCGTTGCGATCGAGGCGACGGCAGGTGGCATCATCACTCAGATATTAAATGCGCTTCAGCACACCCATCGCGAACCAATGAACTACCGGGTAATTACCGACGCAGTGGAAGACTTGGGTCACTGCATCCATAGTATCAGCGAACTTCTTGATAGAATGTATGAGCGGTGCGACCCCATGGTATTTTATCATCGGGTCCGTCCCTTTTTAGCGGGGGGAAAGAATATGGAGGCAGCTGGATTGCCAAGGGGAATATTTTTTGACGAGGGATATGGGATGGGGAAATGGAGACAGCTCCGCGGTGGCAGCAATGGGCAGAGCTCCCTCATCCAGCTTTTTGACATTGCTCTTGGCATCGACCATGGCACGGACGCTGAACTCATCGGAGCCCGACGAAGCTTTCACGACGAAGTGAGAGACTACATGCCAGGACCTCACCGACGATTCCTTAGTTACGCCAATAGCCTGGGTAGCCTCCGAGATATTGCTCTTCTGCCATGCGTGACCGTTGAGCAGCATCGCCTGCGATGCGCTTATTCGGTTGCGACAAAGGAATTGGGAATCCTGCGGAACAAGCACCTCCAGATCGTGGCCAAGTACATCATCCTTCCATCCAAGCGCCTATGGACTGAGCCGAGAAAGGGTCTCGCGAGCGCCTCGGCATTTCGTGAGAGCAATGAACTAACAGGAACCGGCGGGACAAGTCTGTTACCGTTCTTGAAAATGGCAAGGGACAGGACGATTTTGGCTAGACATCTCGGTTGAGAGGATCGCGTGCTCCCAAACCCACGCTCGACAAGTGGACCTGTTCCGGTTAGCAATGAGCAACGGAGATAGAATGAACGACTGTCCATATATTTTGTGGGATGTTCTTTGTCCGTCGGTAACTTGCAGAATCAGAGCCTTTCACGAGTCGGCTTGGCATCCGAGCAGAACCCACCCGCCGAACAGCCAGTTGAGCCTGCCGAACAGCTTTGGAACTAAAGCCGAGGTAACAGAAGAAATGAAAGGATTTAGCGCATCGGAAAGGGAATGCTATAGTTGATGGGTCTTTATAGGTTAAACCTCGCGGGGTTCAATCCCAAGCGAGATTGCATCAGACAGATGTAGAAGGATAGATCAAATGATCCACTTACCGTTACTGAATCGCTCAACAAAAATCTCTGCTATAAGTCCGGTTACCGCTACGATTGGCATTGCCCTTTAACAGCGCAGGTTGTCTCATATGGTGGGTGGTCGTTGATAGTGAAGCCTCGTGCAGGATCCGTTCAGCGGGAAGTCACTGCGCACGAGCATCTCTGCAACGGCGCAGGCAAACAAAGACTGCCGACGGAGAGGCCACAAAGGTCTCCGACAAAGCAGTGAACCACCTGTGCCACCGCCATGGGTGCAGTTGCCACTTCTCGTGTTCAAGTATCACATCAGTGTGCCACCGTTGTATGTGGTCATTCAAGGCTCCTCTGCCAAACACTGCATCGCTTTATCGCCCTCTAAATTCTTCTTCTCAACGCTCGTGATCCTCGGTGGCTGATATTTCACCATCTTCATAATGGGCTGCTGCTTTTCGAGTATGCACAATGGCTTCCAGGACATGACCGCTCGGCAGGTCACGCTTCAACAACGACCACGGTAGGTTTGAACATGGACACAAACGATGCAAATTTGAAACCCACGCTCACATCAGACCCAGGAATAGCAGAAATGATGCCGGCGGAGAGATCTCCAATCACAAGGCCACGAGGACCGCAGCAGTCTCGGGCGCAGCGACAGTTGCCGCTCCCGGCAAACCAGCGACTCTCAGCTTCGACGATACCAAGGCCCTGCCTCCGCTCCCGAGTATTGAGCCAGAAATAGCTACTTCGACAGCATCAAACTTGCCGAAGTTGCCAGATTTGCCGTTTTCGATCGAGACTGGGCCGATAGAGCTGGAAGCCGGCAGGAGAGCCGCGAGCCGAGAGGGCGTACGCATTGCAGACTGAGGCCCATTCTGGATAGTTTCCAGGAGAGAGAGAACTTCAAAATGTTGTCAACGAGTAGGACAGGCGAATGGGACAGCGGAAGTGTTCGAGGGCGGCGAAGGCACGGTGCTGGGTCATGCCGGCACGTGTTGCGGAAGATGTTTTCTTGCCGTGCTCTTGGCGTAGCTACGAGCACAGGTGTGCTGACTGGCTTGGAAGTTCGACGCCGAATGGAATAATAATTCGACGACGAGTTAGTATGATCACCTCTTGGTCGGAGGTGACGTGAAACAAGATGGGTCCAATGAACCGTTTCGAGCATATCCAATTCAATCGCTCTCAGGACTCCCCGCTTGGATAAAGCCAAGGCTCGTCCAGAACCGCAGCCTTTTAGTATGAGCCCGGTTGTCGCCGCATAGAATCGCCATGGAATATTGAGCGGGAGGAAAATGCGCGCTTTCGTGCTCAGAGCGGACCCGGCTCGGGAACCAAGGCCGGGCGACCGCGGACTGTTCCGGCGTTTGATGGTCGAGAGCCCTGTAGGTGGAGAAGGGAGAGGCGGCGGCAGGCCTGCTACGGTTCTCGGCAGTGACAACCTACAGTACTCATAGGGAATTTTCAAGACAGGCACAAGTGGCCTGACGCTTCGGAGCACATACCGACGGGTCGGCGCCGCCACCAGTCACATGTCCCGGCTTTGTTTGGTTGTTTGGGACTCGTGATGGTGGGGTGCAACAGGCTCCAAACAAATCCTTCAATTGCGTTGGAACAATTGTTTGACACGGATGTCGGGGCTCAAGGTGGTGACTGCCATCGCCAATCGTGGTTTGGTCTCCGTGACGACTGAGCCACACCTCGGTGTCCGCGGAAACAAAGATGCTTCGGCGCCGGCTGGGAGACGATGCTCTCTGCTCTCGCCGCAAAGGCGTCGTCGATTGCTTTAATCGGACTTGTTTTAAGGTAGGGCCGTAAAGAAGCTCAGCGCCACAAGCGGATCCCCCCGCCACCCCTGTCCCGGCACCGTCAACTGCTAAGAGATTCTTCGGAGCCGCTCGTGTTGGCCCGTCGTCCCATAGAAGGGAGGAAACTTGCTCAAACACTCTCATCGACTGACGGCGCCAGCAGCAGCTCTCTACCAATGTTGGAAATTCTGCTGTTTTTCTGCACTGCTAATTTTGCCAGTTGCTTCGTAGTTGCTCCTTTCCGGGCCATTGTCGTCGTTCGTGAGTTGGTTTCCGCAGTTGTGCCTTAATATTCCGAGCATTTATGTCCTAAAGCTCGGTAGTTGAAGTCTGTGACCCACGCCAGGTACGAAGCTTCAGGCGTTCGGGGCCTTGAACCTTGTTGATGTAAGGCTCGGCACTAGCTTGGCACCAATACCAAAGTTTCTGCTTGTCCTGCCTTTGTTGATATAAATCCTGCGAAGATGCTCCTGCCGTCCTCATTGCATCCTCCTACCATCCTTCCCCAACGGCAGACCTCATCCGCAACCGCGACGATAAACATGGATATGACCACCACCGCCATGGACCACATGAACCACATGGACCACACCATGTCCATGTCCACGTCCATGCCTACTTCGACCGCCACCGCTGGCATGGATCACAGCGCCATGGACCACGGCGGCATGGATCACAGTGCCATGGGCCACGATATGGGCGGCATGGGTGGAGGCTGCAAGATTTCGGTGTGGAATTGCGACGGCCCGCTGGGACGTGGAAATTTTATGCATGCCACGTCCTTTGACGAAAGACCTGGCTAACTGGGTTCTAGATGTTGTTCAACACCAACACCATCGATGCCTGCTTCCTCACGGATCAATGGCGCATCACCTCCGCCGGCATGTTTGCCGGTTCCTGCATCGGCGTCTTCCTCCTCGCCATGGCCCTCGAGTTCATTCGCCGCTCGGTCAAGGAATTCGATCGCTACCTCATCAAGCAGCACGTCGCCAAATACCAGAATGTTCCGGGTGCTCCAGTCGGTGCTGCGGGCGACTCCGTCAGCAGCAAGGAGGCCACGCCTCAAGCCGTCTGCGCCGTCGTCCCTCCGTTCCGCCCCAACTTCTGGCAACAGGCTATTCGAGCGGGCCTTCACCTCATGCTCTTCTCAGTTGGTTACATTTTGATGTTGCTGGCCATGTACTTCAACGTCTACATCATCATCTCCATCTTCCTGGGTGCCTTTGTTGGAGGTTACGTCTTCCAGTGGGAGACCCTTCCTATCGCGTAAGTCTTCTGTCGCAAGTTAGGACTATGATTTGAGGAACGACTCTGACACACGGTGCAGAGGACAACAGACGAGCGCATCCCAGGAGGCGACCGTATGCTGCGGTTAGAGAATGTGCAGACTGGGCTGTGGAGTGGGGAGAAGAAGAAGAAGAAGAAGAAGAAGAAGAAGGACTTGCCTAGGAGGAAAACGGCAAGTTTAATGCCACGGTGATGGGATTAGAGAGTTTGTATTAGACATAGGATACCACTGTAATGGAGTCGCTGCTTTTGCCATTGATCTTGGACGCGATACGCCTTTATTCTTGAGAACTCCTAGGATTTGATCAAGTCGGGGACTAACGTCCTAGTATGTCATCTTTCCAAGTTGGCACAGGGGACCTGAATCTCCAATACGCTAAATGTGCGCGCTTGATTAACTAAATGGTTATAGAGTAATGTGTGGCCAGTGTGCGCGTTGAGGGCAACTATGACCCATCATATCACTTCGTCCAGCAAGCTTTGAAATGGTGTAGAAATTGAGAATATGGCAATTATCTCCCTTGACGGGTAATGTGAAGCCGGGTATCATATCAGCAAAACTCCGTGTCCCAGAATGTTCAAGCACCTCGACACGTCCCACGACTCGTCAATCTGACACCGGTGAGCCCATACCTGCTCCATGATCTCCAATGCCTCTCTGACGGTGCTGAATACCTGCAGCACCCCGAGGCGCTGTCCCATCGCTCGGTACGTATCTTCATCTTCTGCCGGAGACAGGCACCCTGAGACGCAAAGCGGCCAGGCCAAGGAGCGCAGGCACGAACCATTGGGGATCTGCGATAGCAGCTCCGTCGCCTTCGAGACGGGCCAGCGAATTTCTGGGTTGGACGGCTGCCAGCCGGAGATGACGACGTTCAGGTAGCTCAGCGTTGCCAGTAGCCATATAGTCTGGAACGTGGGATCCCGGTCCGGGTCAGACCCAGTGATGGGATTCTCCACCAAGAGTGGAAAGCCCCGTTGAGAGGCCAAGGGGCTTCTAGGTTGAGCCTCCAGCATTTGAAGACCGGCCTTGATGGGGTCTGCAAGAACTTGGCCGCGAGACACCAGCTCGTTCATAGAAAGAGAGCCTGCCTGCTTCTGGGTCCTCTTCCAGGACTCGAGACCAGCCACGTCGCCGAGGACTTGAACCATCCAATTGGGCAAGCCAAAGATCTCTTCCAAAAATAGAGGTGCGGCGAGGGTACGATCTACGCCCGTCTTTGCGGACGGGCAGCCCGGCATGACGTTTTCTTGGTACTGATGTAATCGCGGCGCGCTCCCGAGGGTAACGCTTGATAAGACATCGATGTAGAGGAGCGTCGCAGTGAAGAATCGCAATGCGGCTTCATTCGTGGTCCACGGGCGTCGCACACCAATCTCTGGGGGCGGCCAACGCGAGGTGGTGAGGCCATACAGAGTATCTGTCCAGACATCCGGACTGGGGACAATCTGCAGGAACAAGGCAATGGCCCCGTCCAAGTGTATCCTCCAGTTGTCCTTGTTGGACGTAGCCACCTCGAAAAAGAGCATCTGGATGATGCTCTGCATGGCTACCAGCGCTCGCGGTTTGTCGAAGCCCGACTTGCTGGAGGTGAGAACTCGCATTTCCCTCTGTATCTCCTTGAGTCCCAGCTCAAGCTGGGTTTCCAATTTCTCGACGACTCTGCTAATGCATTCGGCATGCGACTCATCGCCGTTGGCAAGCACGACGGCGAAGAACGAGCTAGCCAGCGAGATGGCCGTGTGATAGACCGATCTGTTGCTCTGCAGCACATCCAAGATCCAGCCGCGGCCACCAGCGAGGACAGAAGGGCGGTAATGGGGGAAGAGGTAGGGAAAGACGTAGTCGAGGTAAATCATCAAGAAGTGGATATCGACATCCGGTGCACTATCTGGATCCTCCTGGCGGACGAAGAGCTGGCTGTGCCACGGCGGCTCGGGCGGCGATGCACCGTTGGTGTTGCTGGAGGCGGGCGTCGACCCCATGTCATGACTGCGCGGCGATGGGTCTGTATCCGACGCCCCGGACATGCCATCAGGTCGATCCAACCGGCCGGCAGCGTGCGTCTCGGTGTCGTCGCTGATCTTGACGGTTCTGGTCCCGGCCTCGAGCATCTCGAGGTACTTGCGATCCCTCCGCTGGCTGGCCTGCTTCTTTACCTGAGCCTTGATGGCCTCGCCCATCTGCTTCTGCTTCGGCCCGCCATCCATCCAGTCCGGCTTTTCCTCGTCGAAGTAGCATGTGATTTCCAGCGCCTGGCAGGTGTCGCACACGGGGCGATTCTCGGCGCACTTCTTTCGTCGCACCCTGCAGGTCCAGCAGCCGCCCGACGAGCGGGTCTTGCTGCTGTACATGAACTGGCGGAAGAGGGACATGGCTGCGACGATGAGTCCAGCAACTGCCGGGAGCTGAGTATGTGCTGTCCGACAACGCGGATGCGAGCTGCGAAGAAAGAGCCTCACCCCTCAGCGCGCTGGTCGACGTCGTCAAGGTGGTATTGACGCCTATCATTTGTCATCAGCCTTGGTTCAACCGAGGCCACCAAACAGGCCACAGACGCGTTGGTCCCCCTCTTCTGCCTAATTCGGGATTTTGCAGGTATTAAAGACGCTTTCCGCTAATTTGAAAAAGAACTTCTCTTTCCGATGACAGGAATTGCAGCAATTCTAGACTGGTTCGCCATCTCTGGTTCAGTTCAGTATCCATTTCTACATACTCCGTACATAAGCGTTGGATCCGCTTTTTGGGTGGGCAAGATTCGTTCCCCATCCCCGATTCCCCCGTCCCCCGGCTAAAACCGGGCCATTAGAGCTGCCAAGTCCCTGAATATCATGTCGCGAGTTACGAACACCGTCGGTAACAGTGAGACGCGCGCGTTTCTCGCAGAGCACCCCGAAATATTAATTGGGCGTGAGGCTTTAGAAAAGGAGAGAGGAAGAGTCGGAGACAACACTTTTAGCATTTGCAATAAGCCTCTCAGCAACGTTGTCCTCTGGCAGGACTTTGATGCAGATACCCTAGAGCGTGTATCTGCAGTCGCTCTGGTTGATGATGAGAAAGCAGAGAGGTACTATAAAAAGTACAATGAAGACGATGGAATTGATGCTGAACAGATCGGGTGCGCAGAATGTGGTGCTGGGTCGGGTCGTCAGGTTCCTCAGGGACCCAGCCGGTTCTTGTTCGAGCGCATGGTGACTTGCCCTGAGACGTGCTCTAGCAAGCAACTTGGACGAGTGTGGCCCGCTTGAGCGGGACACAGATGTCACCCTCAAGTGCGTTCGCCTAGGATGGTACCTGCTACCTTATACAATCAAACATCCGTTCAGGGAACATTGAGAAACCCTCTACGTGCAATGTATCCGGGTGATTTTGGGACATACTGTTAAAGAGGTACATATGCTTGAGACGCTTGCTTGAAGACGCTTGCTTGAAGACGCTTGATTTATCCGAGGCTCTGCGAGCTGCTCGTAATACCGTGGCATTGAATAATATTCATAATCACACTGGTATCATTAGTATGATACTTTTCGTATACTCCAACGGTGGTTTAGGTGTGCCGAGATGTCAGAAATATAGTCAAGTATGAGCATATAAGCATCGCTCGCGTCTCGAAGCCCACGAGGGTTTACAATCAACTCAAGTCCATGTATTGGTGTGAGGCCGCTGTTATAATGCCACCTCAATTTGCTATTTTACCTTTTGTACGCAACAAACCAAACCTCAAGAGCCCAGAACAAAATGAAACCATTGCCGACCGGCGAATTCATTAGCCCAGACTGACCATACCCAAAGTGCTCGTTCTGCGATTATATTCCAACCGATTGATTGTTCAAAGCAAAGCCAAATAAAAATCAGCGCGCCACAGGCTGTCTATTGCTGTTTCCAAAGAGTGTCTGCCGCTTTTCCAACAAACCTAGATCCCACCATCCTTCGATCCGCTCAAGAATGGTCTTCCGCTTCGACTTGACCCTGGTCTGAGGGCTCGGTAGAGGCGGCGAAACCATCGGCAGCGGGTCGGGCACAACTGCCGGCAGTGGAGGGACCGGGGGTAGTGGCTCAAGCGGGCGAGGAGCTTGTCGTATGCGAGCCCTCTTCTCGGGCATCGGCGCCGTGGGGGGCGGGGAATATCGTGGATACAGCGGACGGGGCACGTTCATGCTGATGGCATCCGAAGATGAATCGCTATCATATCGCTTGTCCTGCTGAGCCATAGCTTTCGTGCCGAGACTTTGGGTCTTCTTCAGCACGGCTGGACGTGCCGGTGGCCCCGCGCGAACCCCACGGCCGCACCCTCATTCCATATCCTTGGGCGGCTGGCGAGGGCCGCCCTTGATGCGCTTCCACAAGCACGCGGATGTGACGGAAGAGATGAAGAAGAGGATGCAGAGGCAGATGCTCAAGCCCCAGATGGCTTTGATCTCCAAGCAGGTCGCCTTATCTGGGTCGACCCATTCAAAGTAGTCCTTGCGGGACAAATTGAGGAACAACGAGTGAATAAAGTTGGCCGTGTTGCCATTGTCCGGGAGAGATGGGCAGTAGAGGTAGCTGACAGGCTTGCCAACGACGCAGGCCGTGACAATCACAGCGATGAGGCAGAGGCCATCAGCAGCGGTCGAAATGAGGAGCGGGAGCATCGAGTCCCAGTAAAGAATGTAAGTGATGACCGTGTACACCGCGGCCATGCAAGCCTAACCATGTTAGTTGAGCTCCAGTGGTCTTGCAAACAAGCGACTTACAACAACCAGTGTGCCCACCAGAGCAGATGGTGCCTCATAGCTTGCTGCCACCATTTCGGAGATGAAGTTGGACGTGAGCCCGATGATAGTAATGAGAGAAACCGCCTGCAGCGCCCGCATGGCGGTAAATGTGAAGCCCAAGGCACCCAGCGCCGGCGGAGCACCCATCTTAACACGAGAGACAGGAATGACGAGCGAAAGACGTGGTCTCGTCAAGCACTGCGCTGTACGGAGCGGCAGATGCTTCGAGTGAAACGGCAGAGCAGCCGCCGTGCGACTATGAGAAGAAATGTTGTCGTGAGAACGCCCGACCAACGCCGGTCGAGGATTGAACGAATTGCTGCAAAGACAGATCGAGCGGTTCAAGCCTTGGTGCTTTGGAAAATGAAGGGATGGTTGTCCGGCGGTCGCAGTCCTGTACCAAAGAGAGAAAAGCCCGAAGAGACGGAAAGGAGACCCGAGACCGGAACCTTACGAGGACAAACCCAAGGAAAAGAGAGAGGAAAGGAAAACAATAGGAAAACGTTGCTTTTGGATGGAGGTTGCTTGCTGCTTAGAGAGGGAATCAGATCAACAACACCGAGAGAATGCGACTCTTTTATACAAAGGTGTGCCTCACCGTGGTCCAGCGTTCCAAATACAGCATCATTCATATTCCCTCACCTTGCACGACCACAAAAGAAAGCACGTCCAATGGGCGGCACTCAGCCATTCTCGCCTCGTATGACGGGCTGAGCAACCGCGGTCGGCGCTCCACCCGGCCGCCTGACGCCGGGAGCTCGCCATCCTCTCGAAGCCTTCCGCAGCGGCGGCATCCGAGCCCGCCAGGGAACATGAGACGCTCTGCCGTGTGGGCAGGCGCCGGTGTAGCCAATCGTCACGTCCGATCACGCACGTCAACATGGGGCTGCGTTCATTGGACGGGCGCTTACTGATGCAGCCGGCACACACCGATTTAAGCGCCGCCGGAGCCTGCGACATGGCGGCCGGGATGCGAAGCCAGAGAATCGCGCTCAAGGGCTCGCACGATTGGGTCTCATTCAAAGTCAACGTGCGAGGAGCCGGGAGAGCCAGGTAGCTTGGAGTGGTGGCTGCATACTGGCAAGATGACGGCCCGAAGCTACAGTGTTCATCCATGTGAGTTTGGATCAAGACGTCAAAAGATGAAACGGGGCCATTTGTGCGAACTTGACGCCGCTGAGGACACACAAATACGGAAATCTTCGACTGAGAGTCCAATGCGTGTTTCCGTCGGCCATAAGCAAGCAGGTCGCGTCGCCATGCAACAAAGCAACATGATGTGCTAGTTCAATTTGTGCTCCGATACGCCCAAGTCCAATCATATGCTCCTCCCTTGCTCTCTCATACCATTGTGATATTACCACCGCGGCCTTCCCATCTCGATGAGTCCTTGCCATCCGACAGTCTATTCGGTTCATCTTCCTCATCCAAGAAGGTCATCCGACGCTGAGCCGCCGCTGGGTGCTTGCGCGCCGCCAGTGGCCGCGTGTGGAGATGCGCCGGCCGGGGCTCCCCAGATACCAGCGCTGCTCTTCTCCTTCGCCAACTGGCCCAGAGCAGGCCCGGCACTGGGAGTGCTAGACTTCTTGATTCCGGAGCTGGCCTTCCCCCACAGGGCGCCGAAGGCATCACCGCCTGCAGCTCCGCTCGCTGGCTTGGCACCCGGGCTGGTAACGGGCTTCGCGTTGGCCATGGTGCTCGGGCCGTTGGATGACGACATGCTTGACATGCCGGACATCCCAGCCGTAGATACAGTCGCCGGTTGAGTCTGTGCTTGAACGGTGCCGAAGTAGTTGGGCCCAGCAGGCTGATAGCCTGCGGGCTTCTGAGGCTGCGCCTGAGCCGGAGGGGAGGAGAAGGCGGAATAGTTGATGCCGGGAGTGCCCGTAGGGGGCGGCGAGATGGACGACGTACTGACCATCTGGCTGAGGTC
Organism: Tolypocladium album; assembly: GCA_024341135.1. Classification (NCBI taxonomy): domain Eukaryota; kingdom Fungi; phylum Ascomycota; class Sordariomycetes; order Hypocreales; family Ophiocordycipitaceae; genus Tolypocladium; species Tolypocladium album. Next base: position 139,570 of record JALHCF010000134.1, read on the forward strand.
TGCCTTTTGTGGAGCCGACAGAGGTTGCGGGGCCGCGAACTGAGCCGTCGAGGATGCGGTCGAGGTCAGTGGAGGAGATAGAGGTTGCGCAAAGGCACCCGAGGAGGCTGCTGGCTGCGTCGCAGGCACAGCCTCTTGGAAATCGTCAAACTCGTCGTCATCATCGGCAGGAGCCTTGCTAGCGCCGCCGTGGCCGGCCAAGGAAGCCAGTCCGGACCCGTTGGACGCAGCGGGTGCGGCGGAGGAGCCTTGGACGGGGTCATCGAAAGAGAACAAGTCCACCTCCGGCTCCTTCTTCTTTGCCGCTTCCCCTGTAGTCTTCTTGACACCCGCGCGTTCCGTCTTCCTCGTGGTCTTGGATGACGTTGCTGCGGGTCTCTCGCCCTCGTCAAACTCGTCGTACTCTTCGAACCTGTCCGATCCCCGGCCTGAATCCTGGAAGTCGCTCGCCTGCCCACCGAAGCCCCCACCATCGCCGTAAACGCCGCCGGAGTAGCCACCGTATCCCGCGTTGCCACCGCCGCCGTCGCCACCGTACCCGGACGACTCATTTCCGAACCCGCCGTATCGGCTCCCGCTTGAGAAGCCGCCGCCAAACGACATGCCGCCCTCGACACCGGTGTATTTGTTTTTCGTGGCACGCGCCTTTTTCCGCTCGGCGCGGATGCGCTCAACGTCGCCCAGCAGCTCAGCCAGCTCCTTGGCCCTGTTGCGCACGTTGATGCCCTGGTCTTTGCCGTTCTGGTCGATGAAGTGGAATTGGCGCAGCATCTTCAGGAGCGTGACGTGTCCCCGAGCGTCATCAATAACACGTTCGGAGCCATGCTTGATTAGGAACTCGAGAAGCTGCAGGGCCTTGTAGATCTGGCGCCACTCCTCGGCCGACTTCTCCGTGAATCGTCGATAAATCATCGGCATGATTTCGTTGAGTGTTTGGCTGTTTCTGTTAGCCAGTGCTGAGTTGCTCGCGGGCCAGGGTCGTACTAGTTGAAGGTGCCATTGGCAATCTCCTGCATGGTAGTGGACGACGCTCCCCATGGCTCGTTGTTCGTTGCCTCTCGAACCTACTACCGGTCAGATGCCGTGCGAGTAGTCCCCTCGCGCTTCGGACGAACCTTGGCCTCCATCTCGGTATAGTTCATGACAGCTGCACGCCGAGTCAGCAACGAACGTGGCAGGAGTGAGATCAGGCAAGCTACCATTCTGCGCCTTCCGGAACCCGGCCTTGAGGTCGTACAAGGTCAGGTTCGAGACCGTGTTCTTGAGGTCGTTCAAATCCATTTCGGCAGATCGATACAGCGGCACTGGCCGTGAGCGGCAGGCAATTATTCGATTCAGCACAAGTCGCTGATGAGCCGATGGTGGTGGTGCAGTCGAGGGGCCCAAGTGGAGGTGCTCTTCGAGACAGCTGGACTCTCGGGCCGCCTCGCAGCGACATGCCACCCCCGGCCAGACCGGGTCAGGGGAGGGTCACGTGATGCTGGTAAGCAGCAGGTGCTCGGGACGGAGCACCAACATACCGTATGAGAGGCAATGGCAAGAGACATCAAGAGTGCGGACGTTGAGTGAAAAAAATTAGACCAATTGAAATGGTCTCTCTGTTGGCAAACGCATGATGCGTCGCGGTACGATTGAACTGGAGCAGGAGCTGCGGAATCTTGCTCATAGGAAGATGCATCTGTCAAGGGCCAGGGTACCTGAGACCTCAGGCCAGAGCGGCTGCTGATAAACTGCTACGGAACCAAAACTTTTCCCCTTTCCAGAGGCTCCAGGCTCTTGGCTTTCGACTCATCCATCCGGCCTTGCCAGTTCTATAACAATTCATCTCTTGTGTTTTTACCGAATCACCTACTGTACGAATTTTAATACCAGGTATGTCGTGCTTCTGTTGCCATTGCCACACGTCCTCCCCAGTTTGCGCAGCGTTCCTGGACGACGCAGCCATCAAAACAGGCTTCACGCATCCAAGCACCGGGGAATCCCCGGGCGACGGCGTCCCCAGGGACCTGCAGAGTGCTCCTCGGGCTCCCATGGCACCGGCTGGCTGGGAAGGTTGCGCAACGCGACGGGCCTCGGTGTCTCGATGACACTCGTCGGCTTGACCTGCGCTGCCTCCCGCCTCACGGCCGTGGGGACTGGCCACGCCAGCTTCTGCACACGGGCGGGACCATGGTTGGCTGGACGTCAGCGTCGGTGTCCATTGACGTCCCAGCCAGCCCCCACCTGCGTCGGAAGGCTGCTGCAGCTCGTCGGAAGGCACCGAATCCGTTGAGCTCGGTTTTCTGTCCGGTCGAGCGCAGCCGACAGCCTGCTGGTCCCAAGGGCCGCCGGCCTCGCCTTGCTCGCCAGAGGGAGAGCTGAGCTCGCCACGGGCACTGACAGCTGCCGAGAGCTCCGGTTCCGTTGTCCAGGCAATGGCCCAGCTGCCAGAGCTTCGGGCCGGATCGGTGACCTCGCAGGCCGTGGGCGTTGCTGGGCCCCCCAAAAGGGCCGCAATTCCACGTGACTGGCTGCTTGCCTCCCTTGCCTGCCCCGCTGCCAACCCCCTGTGCGCTCTGGTTGGATCGAATTCCCGCCACTAACCCGTTACCCCTCCAGCGGCCTTCAAAATGAAGTCAACGCTTCTTCGACCCCTCCTACCCCGCTATAAGCTCTGCTCCCCCGGCTCGAGATCTTTCCCTCTTCCACAACTCGCATCATCCTGCAACACTTTCAGAGCTGCTCGATTCTTCTCCGCAACATCCGCAATCATGGGTAACAAGGTGTAAGCTCTCCCCAAGCCGTGGCCTCCCGTGGCCTCCCGGGCCAAGCATCCCGAGGGACACCTGTCATTGACGCTGCATAGCTACTTCGACATTGAGTGGGAGGGCCCCGTCATGCAGAACGGCAAGCCTACCTCTGAGGTCAAGGGTAAGCATCACCAGCTGCAATCCATCACTTCCTATCGTGCTTCATGTCGGAGAGGGCCAATGGCCAGTGACTGTCCCCCGAGTCCCAAGGGTGGCGATTGATCACTGCCATGAAGCCCTCATCGGCCCTTGTTTTTTTCTGCCTCTTCGTCTCAGCCCCGCCGCCCCGACCCCGCCACCCATCATGGCAGTGTGCTGACGGCTCTCGTAAACACAGCCCAGTCTGGTCGCATCAACTTCAACCTCTTCAGCGACGTCGTCCCCAAGACCGCCGAGAACTTCCGCGCTCTCTGCACTGGCGAGAAGGGCTTCGGCTACCAGGGCTCGTCCTTCCACCGCATCATCCCCGAGTTCATGCTCCAGGGTGGTGACTTCACCCGCGGTAACGTACGCCAACCAACTTCCCTACAAGCCTTAAATGGACCATTCACTCACCGGCTCCCAGGGCACTGGTGGCAAGTCCATCTACGGCGAGAAGTTCGCCGATGAGAACTTCCAGCTGAAGCACGACAAGCCTGGTCTGCTGTCCATGGCCAACGCTGGCCCCAACACGTAAGCTCCCCCCTCCCAGTCCCCCGACCTGGAACCCCAGCTGACTCCTCATTGCAGCAACGGTTCCCAGTTCTTCGTCACCACCGTCGTCACCTCGTGGCTGAACGGCCGCCACGTCGTCTTCGGCGAGGTCGCTGACTCGCAGTCCCTGGACGTCGTCAAGGCCCTCGAGGCCACTGGCTCTGGCAGCGGCGCTGTCAAGTACAACAAGCGCCCCACCATTGTCAAGTCTGGCGAGCTGTAAGCTGTAGAGTCAATGTATCTTACTCTTTCCTGGACCGAGTTTGGGCGGACAAAATTAGGCTCTGCTTACAGCAGGGACCCTTGGTTCACGGGACGGCTGGAGGGCTAGCTACAATGCACCAAAAGTTGACTTGTGACGCGGTACTCTGCGCTGTGAATATCCATGTCGTAGTCGAAGACCTTGGCTTTTCAATTGGGTCTGCTCCACCTTGCTGTAGAGCCATCGTTATCCCTGATCTAGTCCCACGCCAATGCCGATGCTGATCCGCCTGGAAAATATGCCCATGTACCGTCAAACTCCTAGACCATGCAAACCGCTTATGACACGCCCGCCCCAGTTACTTTTTCGGAATTCCATCATCTCATCTCCGGGTCAATCAACCCCTAGCCACCGCTTGAAGTACTCGCAATTGCTTGGGCCGACCGGTCCGCCCTCCTCGCAAAGATCGAAGACAGGACAACGCCCGCACGGAGCTTCAGTGTACGGGCTGACGTACGGATCAGGCCCGCCATCGCGTCCTGTTGGGTCCTCACGGCCGGCCCAGCTCTCGGTGGACTGTTTCGCAACGCGGGCGACGCGGTAGCCGAGCTTGCCGGCGACCTTGATGGGCTCGATGAGGTTGTCCCAGACGAGGACGTCGACGAGCTTCTTGACGTCGTCCTCGGAGAGAATGGTGTTGTTGGTGATGCCGCTGCTGGAGAGGAGGCGGGCGATGTCGCGGACGGTCGGGTAGCCCGTGTAGCCGGCGGGGAGAGGGAGGAGGGCGGGCTCGCGGCGCGTCGTTGAAACCTTGACGGCCTTGGAGGGCGACTTGCTCATCTCCTGGGCGCCGCGCTTCTTGCCCCTGCTGTCGACGCCGCCCTTGAGGACGCCCTTCTTGGGGACGAGGGCTCTCGCGGCGCCGGCGCCGCCGTGGGTGCTGAGGTAGCCGCTCTGGCGCTTGACGAAGTCGAAGACGACGCGCTGCAGGTCCTCGATGAAGGCCTCGTCGAGGTTCTGGTCCGTGTACCAGGGCCCGCCGGTGGCGCGGTCGCTGGGCCGGATGGAGGCCTTGATGAACATCTTCTTGTTGGGGTGCTCGACGTTCTTGAAGGGCGCGATGAGGCCCTTCGTCTGCAGCTGCTTGAGCGCGTTCTTGAGGACCGAGTCGTGCATGTTGAGGCGCTTCTGCAGCGTCTGGGACCATATCCCGTCGCCGCCCGAGTCGTCGATCAGCGAGTACACCATGACCTGTTCGTCGGTCGAGCACTGCTTGTACCTAGACACCGACGCTCGTTAGTCCCTGGCACATCGAGGGGAGGGGGGCCGGGGAAGGCTTCACGTACTTGTGCGCCTCCTGCGCATCGCGCCACTTCCACAGCACCTGGCCCGAGGCCTCGCGCATCGTGATGAAGAGCTTGTCATCGCTGAGGGACTGCACGACCCGCGCCAGCAGCAGCAGGTCGCGGTTAGGGATCACGTCCAGGCGCATCAGGTCGTCCTGCGAGAAGAGGTCGTTTCCGGGGCCGGCCTCCTTGCAGCGCTCGTACAGCGCCTCCTTCCACACGGCCAGCTTCGCTGCGTCTGCCTCTCCCCCTGCACCCGCCGGGGTGGCCGCCGCCGCAGGCGTCGGCATGGTGAAGAGTAAGGTGGGCTTCGTGCGAGGAGGGTGCTTCGGGTTCTGACGCTCAGAGAAAGGCGGACGCTCAGAGAGCAAGCGAGGTGTCTTCAGTACCGGACTCGGGTGCTACATTGACAGAGGCAAGATGAGCTGTCGGATAAGGTTCGACGGAGGGCGCTGGATATTGCGAGGTTGGTGACGAGGTTACTCACAGTCGATGAATTTTGGCCCCCGCATAGAACTTTTGGTAGCCTTGCAGGCTGGGGAGAATTTTGGTGGCGCCACGGCCATTCAGCGGGGGTGCTGGCGGGCCATCGTTGGACCCTGGCTGGTAGCCTTGCGAATGAAACACAGTCCATTTCTACGAAGTACATCATCGTTCCGCACAAATTGAAATGGCCGGGCACAAATTGTTTTAACTTAGTTTCAAGTCTTCTGTAAAGTCAAATATAGGAATGCATACATCGCACGCAGCCTGGGTGCGGGCTCAAAAAGTCATGTCAAGCAAATACCAGAGTAGAAAACCAGTGTTCCTCAGCCTCCCTAACCAGATCTCCCCCGAGCCGTCTGATATCGTTCGCTACCAATGCCGTACGCCAAAAAAACGCCGCCTGTCGTCGACCTGTCCGTAGATCGTAGATTACAAGGAAGTTGAAAGCTTGCAGCAGATGCACACTCCCAGGCCCGAGATCACACCAATGAGGGTGCACCAGAGGCAATCATTGCGGACGCGAAAAGCCATGAGGGGCCGTTCAACTGGAGGTGCTCGCCTCCTTCTCGTCAGCTGGCTTGTCTTCCTTCTCCTTGTCCTGGTCGACTTCCATGGCGTCCACAGGCTGGGCTTCGTCTTCCTTCGTCTCGCTAGTCTCGGCCGGTTTCTCGGGCTTCTCAGGCTCAGCCTCGGCAGGTTTGGGCTCGGCAGCTGGTGCTTCCGTCGTCTCGACTTCCACCTGAGGCGTCTCCTCGGCTGGCTTTTCGGCCGCCTTCTCGTCGGCCTTGGATTCCGTAGCCGTCCCGGGCTCGACCTCCTCTGTCTTGATCGTGGCCTCTTCGGTGGGGGCCGAGTCGGTCATACCGACATCCCCGTCGTTGTCGACCTTCAGTTCCGTGGTTTCCTTTTGCTCTTCCGGCTCTTTCGCTTCCTCACGCTCCTCAGCTTCCGCTTGTTGAGGAGCCTCCTTCTCAGCCTCCACCGTGACGGCGACATCCTCGATGGTATCGTCATTGACGTCGTGTGAATCATCCTCGGCCACTTCCTTCGCCACGTCGTCGGCCTTGTTGTCGCCAGGAGTGGCATTGCCGCTTTCCACATCTGTATCACCCTTGCGGAAATCGTTGAAGGTGCGCTTGTTCCCATTTTGACGGGTGGCTCCGTTGGTCGCGCTCATATCCTCATCGTCGCTGGCCTCGAATTCAGCGTCATTCCGGACCTGCTTGTCCCAGCGGTGCTCGGTCATCCGCACGTCCTTGTTCTCGTCCTCGTCAAAATCGTCCAGTTCGGCCTCCTCCTCGTCGGTCATGCCGCCGAACGGCCTCCGCGGCACATCCTGCAGCTGCACCGACGGCGCGGGGCCCGTCTGCCGAAGGTTGTCGATCACGGCAGCAGTGATCTTTTCCAGATACTCCCTGCTGTTGGAGTTTTCCATGTTGGACGCCCGAACGTTCAGTTCAAAGTCCGGAGCGTAGTACTAGATTCCGTTAGCTCGAGTCGCGCAAGGGAACGGTCAAGGCATACCTCGTAGTACTCGTTATAGGGCAGCTCCCGCTCCATCTCCTCGCCGACGAGGACTCCAGTTTCAAATGCCCAGGTACGCGCGACGTTTCTCATGGTGTATCCACCACCGCCCAGAACAAGGGTCGGAAGGTTGAAGCTCTTGACAAAATTGACACAGTTGGCATGGCCCTCCATGCTAAGGTTGAAGCAGCCCAGCCGATCGCCAGACAAGCTGTCACCACCGCACTGAAGTACCACGGCCTCCGGCTGGTAGTACTTCATGACGTTCTCAATGACTGGTTCGAAGATGGACTTGTAAGACTCGTCGGTGATGCCGTCGCGAAGGGGAAAGTTGACGGAGTAGTTCTTGCCCTGTCCGATGCCGATGTCCCGGAGCTCGCCGGTGCCGGGAAAGTATTCGCCGTACTTGTGGAACGAAACGGTCATGACACGATCGGTGGTGTAGAATGCCTCTTCCACGCCGTCGCCGTGGTGAACGTCAATGTCGATGTAGAGAACGCGCTTCATGAATCGAAGAAGTTCGAGGATTCCGAGAACAATATCTATCGCACGTTCAGTATGGTCCGGTGCAGGAGAAAGGATGCGGCGCTCACCGTTCACGTAGCAGAAGCCACTGGCTTCGCACTTCTTAGCGTGGTGAAGGCCGCCGGCCCAATTGACGGCAATGTCGCATTTTTGCCTGTTGAGGCGAGCCGCGCCCTCCATGCTGCCGCCGGCACTGATGCCGCAGAACTCAAACAGACCGTCAAATACGGGGCAATCGTCGCCGACGTTGTACTTGCCCTGTTCGCGCATGTAGCTGTCCATGTTGTCGGGAGTGACCTTCTGGAGGAAGTCGATGTAGTCGTCGGTGTGAAATTGGGTCATCTCCCCACGGGTCGCGGGCTTGGCACGCTGTGGAAAGGTCAGCAACCGAGGAAAGGCGAAGCTCGTCGCCGTGCGCGGCGAGAGAGGGCACTGACGTAGATCTCCATCTTCTGGTAGAGATTGTACTGCATGATCAGGCTGTGCGCAAGACGAATGCGGTGAGGCTTCATGGGATGGCCGGTGACGTAGGCATAGTTGCCAATATCGGAGTCGTAAAAGTAAGCCACCTTCTTGGGCGAGGAGCCATTGAGGGCCACGGAGCCCAGTTGGGCTATGCTGGAGTCGCCCATCGCTGCAGACTTGCGTTCGAGGATCCTGGCGCAGACGGTCGGCGGCGGTTGGGGGGAGTATGGGGCGTCAAAAGCGTTGACGGTCTATCTTTCTGACAAAATCGGTGGTGCCTCAGAAGAAGCGTCGCATCGTTGTCCGAGGAACTGACAGACGTTGCTCTACTGGTGGACGAGGCAGTGATGAAGAAGCGCGAAAGCCGGCACGACACGGCTCGACGAGGACGCTGCGGATTAAAGTTGGGGCGCGCAAGGCTGGCTGGAAGGCTGTGGCTGACAACGGCGCTATTGTGGCTCGTGGGTGCCCCTGTGTCGAATTAGGTTCTCCGCTACCACCAAAGCTTGCCGCACCGCCTCTCAACTGTTAACACGAGGCTGTCGAGCTCAACCACCCAAGCCACACGTGACATTACTCAGCTCCCTGCCAGCAGCCAGGCTGCCGGAGTGCTGCGTCAACATCGGCACGGAAGCTCTCTCGCTCTCAGACCACACCACACAGACGACGGACCACATCGCGTCGCCGATTGCAAGCCGAATACCCCGACCGTGGTCCTTGAACACATTACCCTTGACGACCAAACGGCTGCACGATGGAGCGTTTCAGGAACTTGTTGGGCGGCAGCGGCATGGGCCTGGGAGGCGCTGCCCATGGCACGGTAAGCCTCTCACCGACGCGAGGACTCGAGCTTCGAGCTGGAAAGCTCAGGCTGGCCTGGATGAAAGGCGCTAACATTCGGTCGTATCAGGACAACACAAATCTTATAGACAACTCCGAGACCGTCTACATCTCCTCGCTGGCGCTGCTGAAGATGCTGCGACACGGCCGTGCTGGTGTTCCCATGGAGGTCATGGGTCTGATGCTGGGAGAGTTCGTGGACGACTTCACCGTCAAGGTCATGGACGTGTTTGCCATGCCCCAAAGCGGAACCGGCGTCAGCGTCGAGGCTGTCGACCCCGTCTTCCAGACCAAGATGATGGACATGCTGCGGCAAACGGGAAGGCAAGCTCAAATCACGCCGGCTGATGGTGCACTTGGGCACGGCGGCTAACAATCACTGGCAGGCCCGAGTCCGTCGTCGGCTGGTACCACTCGCATCCCGGCTTTGGCTGCTGGCTGTCCTCGGTCGACATCAACACCCAACAGTCCTTCGAGCAGCTGAACCCTCGCGCCGTCGCCGTCGTCGTCGACCCCATCCAGTCCGTCAAGGGCAAGGTCGTCATCGACGCCTTCCGGCTGATCAACCCCCAGCTTTTGATGATGGGCCAAGAACCCCGTCAAAGCACGAGCAATCTCGGTCACCTCAACAAGCCTTCGATCCAGGCCCTCATCCACGGCCTCAACCGACACTACTACTCGATCGGCATCAACTACCGCAAGACGGCGCTCGAGGAGAACATGCTGATGAACCTGCACAAGCACGTCTGGACCGAAGCACTCCAGATGGACGACTTCCGATCAGAAGGAGAGAAGAACAAGGAGCGGCTGCAGCGGCTCGTCAGCCTGGCAGACGGCTACGAGAAGCGCGTCAAGGAGGAGACAGAGCTCACCAAGGACCAACTCAAGACCCGATACGTCGGCAAGCTCGACCCAAAGAAGCATCTGGAAGATGTCGGCCAGGAGCTCATCGAGGACAACATCGTCTCCGTCTCCAGGCAGATGATTGACAAGGAAGCCACCATGCCCAAGAAGGACGGCCCTGCCGGCGCAGCCGGGCACGCAAACGGCGATCGAATGGAGACGGAAGAGGAGTTATAAGGGATCACATAGCACGCGGTTTCTTCGGGTATGGGGCCTTGCATTGTAAGATTTATCGGGCGTTAGAGGCGGTCGGGTGAGACGATTAGAGGCCTTTCCATGTATACCAAGTTCACATGGGGTCAATTTACGCTGACGGTCTTGATTTGCGATTGTGTGCTAAACAAGAATTCGGTGCGACATCTGCGCCGACCTCGTTCATTGCCGCTTTGTTTTGGATTTTCACTTGGACCTGAAAAGAGCAACTGTCCATGTTCTGTTCAGCGGGCGGACAAAGCGCTTGCCAACAGAAACCCTCTTCGAAAACCCCTTAAATAGCCCTCATGTTTCTCGATCGATCCCATCTTGCCCGGCCAAGTTCAAGTTGTGTTGACGCTACAGCTCTACCCTTGATGTCCAATCCCATCTTCCGCATTACTGACCAAAGTCGCTGCGACTCTTCGATCAAGGCCCGCAACCGTGCCACAGCCATCACAGACTGCGACGATGCGCAAGTTCATGAATCATCTGCTCGGCGGACTATTATGCTCGGCTAGGCGGAATGATGCTGACAACAGGCCACGGACGAGCCAACGCACTTTGCCGCCTCGGGTCGCGCTTAGCATCTCAGAGGACCCGGAGTACTGGTCCAAATGGTCGGAAGAGTCCGTGAGTGGGATCACGGTGGTTGAGGACGATTTTCGAGCATCGACGCGGGCGTCAGCTCGCTGCTCGCCTACTATCGTCTGTTGTCCTGCGCGTACGACTTCTGCGAGGGCGAGCAAGGCGTTCGCCAGCACGTCGCCGAAAGTTGCCCAAAGGGCGCGCATGGTTCAGGTGATTGTCTGGGACCTGCCGCGAGGACAGGAGCCTTCTAGGATCCAACTTACGAGCCGGGAGGGCACTCACACGGGATCAAAATCCGAAGCCGCCAGGACACCGCCGATGACACCGACGGCTGCTCTCCAACTTGTCAAGCCCCAGCTTACCGCTCGCGACCGGGAGGCTTCCATTGAACACCGACGGCATGTCACAAACGCCAAACGAACCGTGGCGAACAACAAGCAGCACGCAGCGGCCGGGAGGCAGCCTGTTGCCAATCGGACACTTCACGCCAGGCCGGGAGCTCGCGCTCCAAAACCCCTGAATCAACGAGCAATCATCCAACCATCGAGGGTTCCTATCCAGAAGCCCAGCTCGCCGCAGGACACCTCGACTCCCTTCACCGCACAGGCACGTGGACATCAAGGCTGCCAGCCGCGGGCAGATTCTCCGATGAGAGCCGCTACTCAGACGAGGATGTCAAACAAAGTCGCATCACGGTTGCCATCTGCTGTCACTAGGCCACTTTCTCCAGTGGCAGTGAGCCCACTCTCTCGGTCAAGCAATAGCACACCCCTGACTCTCAAGAGACAACTGCAGCGGCAGCGAAGAAGCGCCGTTTCGGATGCGACCTTGCGAGGCCTACCTTCCTTTGAAAAGATGAGCCGCGAGATCGTCTGCGAGGTCATCGACGGCATCGGCAAAGCCCTTGCAGGCATCCCCTACGCCGTCTGCGGCCACGCCGCGATGGTCTACTACGGCAACACGGTCCACACGCCCACCCACATCTGCATCCTCTGCCCAGCTGCGTCCATCAGCGCGCTCACGGAGTGGGCACGAGCACGAGCGCTCTGCCCGCTCTCCCCCCACGCCTTCACGTACACGACGGCCGACGGCGCGGCGCGCTGCGTTCGCGTCCTCGAGTGCGCCCGGCTCGACTCGCGGCGCCGCGTGCGCCTGGGCCCCAGCCGCGCGAGCGTGCTCACGCTGCCGGCGGTCGCGGACGGCGTCGCGCGCGAGTACGTCGCGGCGCTGCGCGGTGACGACCACAGGGCCATGGTGCAGACCGCGCGCGACATCTGCTGGCTGATGCGCCGCGCCGTCGAGGTCGGCGGCGAGGAGCAGCGCATGACGCTCGAGAATCTGAGCTTCTTTCGGCGTCTGGACTTCCTGGAGCCGTTTACGCGGGCGTACGAGCGCGCGGTGCCCCTGATCCAGAGCGCTGGGCTGGATCTCGTGTCTGTTCCTGGCTTCAACCCGCCAGTGGGTTCGGCACCGACGACAACGTTGCACCTGGGACCTGCCGATGGTTTTTCAAAGACAAAGAGGAATCGTTCAGCAATACTGTTCAAAGGCTCCGGTACAGCTACCTCGACGGCAGCCCAGGGTAGGACGACGCTCCAGCAAGAGCACAAGCACCGACATACGGCCCCAGTGGAACCACCACACGAAACCATTGCGAGGCGACAGTGTAAGAATATTGGACTGGTGCATCTCACGCACACTGTGTTGGCAGCTGCGAGATTTAAACGCATGGGGGATATGTTCCACATGAAGCAGGCGCGCAGTGCGTGCCCTCCCCTGACGATCAACAGACGCAGGACACTGCCCGGGTACAGTTCGAGTGACAAGCATGCCACAGATTTTAACTCAGCGCCGTCTAGGATTCCCCGCTACTCCGGTGGCGGAGAAGCTCTTCCACAGACGTCTCGTGGCACCTCTGCGACGTCCCGGCGAGGAGTCGAATCCAGGTCATGAAGGGAGAAGACAGAGTAAAACCTGCGCTCTGTCAACGACGGCGGCTGGAGTCGGAATGGACTGCGATCACAGGCCGGAAACGGAAAACACATATTGCTTCGGCGTCTCATGTTGGAAAAAAAAAAAAAGCTCGCGAGCCCGAATTTGGGGGATGGGATGCAGCTGATTTGACACCGTTGGACAACTTTCAACAGCAAAATATATTTGCCTTTCAGGAGAGTACGAATAGTTAGTTACCTACCTATTGACAAAGTGTTTTAGGGACTCTGCCCTGAACAGTGAATGCCCACTTGATCCCGATCTGTTCCAAGTACCACGATAAAGTTGACCATGCAAATCATTCGCAATATATTTCATAGCCATAGAAATCTCTGTATCCCTAAGAGTGCTCGTCGCAAAGCAAAAATTGCCCAAACTCCGCGCGAATGTTAATGCCACCCTCTGTAGGTGACTATGCAGAACAGCCAACCTCGCCGGTCTCTCCAATTCCATACTCGCAAACACCAACTGCTCTCGTGAAAATTCCAGATCCTTCCGAGGCAGTTCCCAGACAAACCTAGTCTCCTGCCCCGGCCAAATGATCCCAACGCTGTCGTTATAACGTCAATACTCTCAGCTTGCCGCGCCGTGGAGGCAGCGCGCTTTCGCTCGTGAAGAAACGCTGTTTATCATGCGGGTCACTCGTCGTTGCTCCCGCTTCCGATTTCACTTCCACTGAAGAACATGACTCAGTGGCCAGTGGACGCGTCGGCAAACACTCCTGATCCGCTGCGTCGTTCCTGGGCAGACTCACGTCGCAGGGACAGTCCGCGCCTGACGCTGATGCAACACCCTGCATGACATTGCCGTGAAGCTCGGGGGCCTCCTATGCCCCCATGGCGGGTACTTTCTTGCCTCGCTTGCCCAGTAGGGTCGCATTGTCGAGATTGAGCTCGAACGGTCCTTTCTGTCGGTTTCGATCCCGAACTTGCTGCCGCGCAGCGGCTGTCACCTGAGCCGAATGCTGACCGTAGCCCTTCTCCGCGGCACGGTGTTGCTCGCGGCCCCGCGTCTGCTCTTGGTCCCGAATGTTGGCCTTGCGCATGCTCTGTTCCAAGGTCTGGGTGGCGGTGGGCTTGTGAGTGGCGACTTGGTCAACCTGCATGCGGTCTTCGTCCTCCTCTTCCTCATCGAGGCCATCAAGGGGCTTTCCAGCCCCAGCCCTAGCCCCGACCTGCTGCCGCCTCTTTCCTTCCTCTTCCTGGCGATGGACAGCGTAACTGACGTCGAAAACCTCACGAAGGTTGACGGCGCCGGGCGATCGGAAGTCGTAGCGCCTGCCAGGCTCCTCGAACCTGGCCGGGTCAAACGCCCGGAGCACATCCGGCTTCTTCTTCTCTTCGCGGGGAGTCGGGCCGCTTGCTTGGATCCAGGGGTGGGCAAGGAACTCGCGGATGGTGTAGCGCTTCTCGGGATCGACGCACAGAAGGTGGGTGATGAGGTCCTTGGCCGACTTGGGGATGTCGTCCCACCACGGCGACAGGAAGGTGTATTGCCCCTTGGCGACCTTTTCGGTGAGCACCTCGATGCTCTCGTCGTAGAAGGGCGGGAACCCGCAGAGGAGGGTGTACAAGACGCAGCCCAGAGCCCACATGTCGACAGACTTGGAATACCGCTCATCCTTTACTATTTCAGGCGCGGTATAACCGACGGTGCCGCAGGGGGTCATGGTTTGGCTCTCCCAGACGATCTTGGACAGACCAAAGTCGGCAATCTTGATCTCGCCGATGCCGCCGGCGCCCGAGCCGGGGATGAACTCGCCCTCGTCAACCTTGTCCTCGTCGCCGGGCTGCTTGGGCTTCGGGGTCCGGGACGGGACAAACGGTATAGGGTTGAACAGAATGTTTTCCGGTTTGATGTCCCTGGATACAATCAGCAATGCTCAGTGCGTGACGGATGCAAAGATCCGTGTCCCAGCAGCAACGCCAAGGTCACGACCGTGTGCTTACCGGTGCACCACGCCCTTCTCCTCATGCAGATACTCCAAAGCCTTGGCCACCTTGACAATGACGTGCCGTGACAGCTCCTCGCTGAAGTACGTCAAGCGGACGATCTGATGGAACAGCTCGCCGCCGGGGGCAAGCTCGAGGACGATGTAGTAGTACTGCTTCGACTCGAGGAACTCGATAAGCTTGATGATGTTGGGGTGATCGAGCTGCCGCATGATCTGCACCTCCTTGAGGATGTTTGACCGCTGTCGCTCGAGTTAGCCTTCATTTTTGCTCGCGGAGCCGGCAACGGCAACACCCGCGCGTGGACAATACAGCAGTAGCAAACTCAACAAGACGACGCGAGAGCCACAAAGTCAAGACGGTAGGAGAATAAGTATTTCGCACCTCTGCAGCTTTCGGAACCTTCTTGAAGTCCGGGTGTAAATGGTTATTTCCCTAGGCCAGGGATGAGTCCTCGACGTTGGTAAAGTTGAAAAGGCCACGCAGCACAGCAAAACGCTTAAACGCAGAACATCAAAGAAGAAAAGGCAACGCAGAACAAGGCGAGCCTACCACACTCACCTGCATGCTGTTCATCTCGTACTTGCGGACGACCTTGATGGCGACCTCGCCCTTGTCGCCCTGCAGGTCGCGGGCGCGGTAGACGTTGCTGAAGGCGCCGTCGCCCATCTTCTCGATCAACTGCCAGCGCTCCAAGCCGGGATAGCGCGGGAACTTGGTCTTGCTCGCATTCTCCTCGGCGACGAGCTGCTTGAGCTCCTCCTCGTCGATTCGCTTGCCCTTGGCGCCAACCTTCTGAGCAGGCTCGGCGTGGTGCGCGACGGCGTGGGCGGCTTGCGCGGCTCGGTTCTGGGCATCGCCAGGGGCCTGAGAGTAGGCGTCAAGGGGCTCCTTGTGCGGCGGCGGTTGGCCGAAGGCCGGCTCTGAGACGTGCATGTTCTTGTCCAGCACTTGCTGCGGTGCTTGAGGAGGTGAGGGTTCGTTCTTGCGCGGGACCTCATCGTTGAGGTTTGCTGCGCGCGCTTGTTTACCTGGAGAGAGAGAAAAGTCAACAGCCGCCGGTGAGACATGGGCTGGTGGTGAGACCCTGGAAGGGGGGATATGTGATGCCGTCATCGGGGTCGGGTTGGTTGCGGACGAGATGGGTGGACGAGATGGGTGGACGAGACGGGCACATACCATGGCGGATGAAGTTCTTGAGCTGTTGTATAGTAGACATGACTATCGGGAGGACGCCGCTGACGAGCGACTGCGCGTCCAAGCGTCAATGGGCGGGCTCTTGCGAATGCTGGTCCTTTGGTGCTGGCGGCTGTTTCGAAGAGTACCGAGGACGGGAAAAACAGATGCAGAGGGTAATAGTTGCGTGCGGTGGCACAAGTCACCGAGAAGAAGTGCGAGTGCTCTCGAGCGGATCGTGGGGGAGCGATTGGACCAGAAGGATGAGGCGAGAGCGAGACAGACGGAGTCGAGACAGGATGCGGGGTTTATTGGGAATCCCGTATATGGTGGTTGCACAGATGTCGCGGGTGAGGACAGCAGCGGCGATTGGGAGCAAGCGAGGACCACGAAGAAGCAGATGAGGCAGCGGGAGAGGTAGCAGACGTGACGGGAGCGCTGGGCTGCGAAGGAGGGATGCGCGGAACAAGTGAGGCTTTGCGTTGGACACGCTGGGCTGGGGGATGGATGACAGGCAGGAGTCGGGAGCAGAAGCGGCCAGCCGTCGCCGGGTGCTTAGAAACCAGCTTTGGGGCCTAACCGGGCCACGGCGGAAGGGGCTGCGTCTTTTTTCTGGTGGGGTCGGGGCCTATGAAGTCAGTACGGGCCCCGGGCGCTGGTGAGCTGGACGGTGGTCGCAGCGCAGCGCCGGGGCACGCGGCGACGAGACGGGCGCCTCGCTGCAGCGGCGACGAGTGATCTGCCCGTGGCATCATCATTCTGCCCTCGCAATGACGGCGTGGATCGGGAGCGTGCTTGGGATCTGCACACAGCACCCTGGAGGCCTTGCCCCAGCCCGCCAGCTCCCTGCCTGCCCCTCCCCTGCCCTGACCAGCCCTGCCCTGCCCAGCCCGCTTAGCCTCTGCCTGTTGCTCCCCGGCGCTCGCGTTCCTCCAGGCTAAAATGCTAAAATCCTGGCCGACCAGGTCCTCGAGCCGCGGCTGCGATGGGCGCAGCAAGCGACTCGAGTCTCGACTTCGTCCTTGGATATGCTCGGCTCGCCCAAAGGCAGTGGCTGCGTGCGGGTGCTTGGCAACGCCCCAGGTATGACGAGATGACGCTATTCTCTACGTCATAGCACGTCCGCACCCCGCCAGGCGCGCCTCCCAGCGACGCCACGGGGCCAATCAGCGCGCTACTGTGAGCCGCTGCAAGACACCAGGGCAGCGGGACCCTCGTGCCAAGTGACAGAGAAATCACCACAGGTGACGAACGACACAATGGTTGAAATGGACGGCATTGTTTGAAGTCGTCTCGTCTCAGTCTCACAGCGGCACAGATGCTCAGCCGTGACAACCTGCGCCCGCAGAGCCCTGCACCGGCGCACGCCAGCCTCAGCAGCCGGAGACGGACAAGGTGGACGCCGCCTCAGTGATTAGTGTGCATCCCAGCAGGGAAAAGGGCGAGGCTGGCGTCGCTGCCCGTCTCCCATTGCCTGTCCGCGAGCCTGGCTCCCCTCAAACCCCCTGTATTTCAAGCGATCCGGGCTCCGCAGCGGTTCGCGAGAGTTGCATCTCGCAGCGCCAGACCAAGCACATAAAGCACTAGAATCTTGGCACAGCGCCCCTAATGTCAGGCTTCGGCAAGCCTCTAGGCTGTCCGAGTCTAATATTACCCATTCGTCCGGCGTGCCAGATTCGCGACCTCCGTGCTCCGTTCCTGGCAACAAACAATCAACGATCGGCGGTTTGCATCACAATCGATCGGTGCGTGTGCTTGTACGGAGTACGTCTCGTCATTTGAGTCGCTGGCATCGGAACGCAATCTCGATGATGCGGCGGACCGCAGGTAAGGCTCAGTCGGCTCCTTTCCGAATCCATGCCTTCCCGTCCGTGATGTCATGCGCCGCAATGCTTATCTGAATTGTACCCGTCATGACGACCCAGTCAAGCCCAGTGCCATCACACACGCCGAGTCACGGCCCCGTCACTCCCCAGACTCGTCTCCGCGGACCATCGCCACCGGAGCCGGAGCCGGTGACATGAGATGCACGGACGCGGGCCTGGGAAGGCAGAGGCATATGACGCCATTGGCGACGGCCTCCGCGTCTGTCGTTTCACCGTCTACCGTCGCCGCGCCGTGACGGATAATGATGCCTCGATGTGGTACTCAATTCGAAACGCGCCGAGCTGCCAGGGAACGAGAGACGCTCGACAAGTGTCTGCTTTCGGTTGGTTTCTTTGCTCCGCCGAAACGGGTCTCTGCTTCTCGTACGGACAATGTACCTGAAGTTCCAGGCCGAGAGGCTGTCATTCATAGCTTGTACGGTTTCATCGGCTCTACGCCATGCCTCTTGGTCTCCTCTGCTATTTTCCTGTTTTCCCGCCCGTACCAGGCCCTCAGCCCCAGGGACACGACCGTCACGAAGAGCAAGCAACCCGCGTTGACCCAGTGGCCCGTTGGGTAGCCTCGCGCGGCCTCGTCGCGCTTGTATATCCAAACGCCGGGGATCTGGCCCAGCCCGCCCCCGATACTCACGTTGATGGCGATGGCCAGGCCCGTTGCCGCCGTGCTGACCACGTTGGATGTCAGCCAGCCAAGCAGCGGCGGGATGCACGCGAAGGAGCCTGACGTGGCCAGTATGAGCCCGGCGTAGCGGCCTCCGTACGCCGTTGGCGACAGCGAGGCGGAAATTATGAAGCCGACCGCGCCGAGTGCGGCGGCGGCTGCTGTATGCACGCCTCGGGCGTTGAACCTGTCGGCCGAGAACGCCACGACGATCTGGCACACTGAACGAAACCCGGGTTAGCTTTGATCCCACCCTAGTCCACCGTCGAGAAAATTACCGTATGCGACGGCCCAAGGGGGAACAGTCATGAGTTGAGCCGTCAAGTCTTTGTACCCCAAGCCGAGAGTAATCGACGGCGAGAACAGACTCAGACTTGCGAAACCGGGGCTGATGGCAAAGTAGAGTGCGTAGTGCGCGTACAGACGCCAATCCGTCAGCGTAGACTTGGCGTCCTCCCAGCTCATGGTCGGGTGGTGGCCTTTGCTGCCCTCGTGGACCAGTCGCTGAATGGCCAGGTCCTTTTCCGGTTCAGAGAGCCATGACGCGCTCTCAGGGTAATCAGGGAGGAAGGCGAAGACGAAGACGGACGAAATGCACGAGGGAATGCCCTCGATTATGAAGAGCCAGCGCCAACCTGCAATGCCTGCGGCTCCGTTCATGTGGCCGATGCCGTACGCGATGGCACCGCCGAACTAAGGTACATGAGCATGCGGATAGTGACCTTCGCAGAGGATACAGAGCATAGGTACTTACAGCGCCGGCGAGCGTCGCTGACGCCAGGATAAAAGCAACCCTCACGCTACGCTCGTCGTGCTTGTACCAGAATGTGAGATAGTACACCAACCCTGGAAACAAGCCGGCCTCGAACATGCCCAGCAGGAAGCGCACCGCCGTGACGCCCGCAAAGCTCTGAGTGGCTCCGAGGACCATGGTCATGACGCCCCAGCAGAGCATGAGGAAGGCAATCCAGCGACTGGGCCGCAGTTTTTTGAGGAGCATGTTGCTGGGGACCTCGAAGACGGCGTAGGCAACCAGGAACGCCATGAGGGCGACGACGAACTGGTAGTCGGACATGTGCGTCGTGGACTGCATGTCGTCACCCGTGCTCGAGTTGAGGATCTTGGCATTGCCGATGTTGGAGCGGTCGAGGAAGCAGAGGAAGTAGATGGAGGCCGAGAGGGGGATGATGCGGAGGTCCTGCTTCCAGACGAGGCGTCGCTCTGGCCCGACGCCGAATGGCGCGAATTGCTCGGGCATAGAGTCCTGCTCAACTCGTCAGTGAGGAAATGAAGTTAATGAATGGTTGCGGAAGACATGGACCACCGACGATTTCCAGCATTTGGGACTGGACATGTCCTCCAGGGGAGAGCTTGCCTTCGGTGGACATGGCTGATATGGCGAAGATGCAGAGACCTCAGCCTAGAACTGCATATATAAACAAAGAGAAAAAAGACCAAACGGCGCGGAGTTGTCTAGTTTTCGAAGTCACAAATTATCACGTTCTGGAGTGCCGAAATGCGGGGAACAGTACCACTCCAGCTTACGGCGGCTATATCAGCAGTGGGATGTGCGTTGTAGCACGGCCGTGATCGGCCACTGACCCCAGACTGTCATCCGTGCATTGCGTGGAAGCTGGACGGGTGCAGGGCACTCTGGATGGCTGGTCATCTGCGAGTGGGGATGGGACATGCATACTGGAAGTTGACGAGACGAGCGGACAGGGCACTTCTGCATCAAGCTGCGGAGTCACGGATCTTGGGTTTGGCGTACGCAAAAGTACAGGCGCATACATACCTTACTGTTGAAGATGACTTGAAAGCTAGTTGGTCAAGGCCTCAAGCAGGGAGCCAAATAAGACCAAGCGCAGGCAAGAAGCACAATTTTACTTCAAGCTTGCCGCTTGCTCGTAATGTCCAAATTTGGCAATCTCGGGTCTTGAGTCGCGGCGGCGAGATGGGTGGCGTCGGCAGCGGCCGTGTGGCCCGACTGGCTTTAGCGGGGCGCATCCGGGGCTAACTTGCAGCAAGCCGAGACCTGGTAATGCTACCGGTACTCCAAAGTAAGGACACCCTCAATACATGTACATCCAACAAGCCCCATTCAACCAAGTCCAGGGTCTTATACATGGTCCACTCCACCGGATTCGAGCCGGGGACGGGCGATACTCTGGTCTTTATCGATTTGCCCAGCGCGCCCATAGACCCCAAATCACAGGTCGCCTGCGATAGTATCGCCTACAGATCTTAGAAACTTCGCGTCCCCTCTCAAAAGCTACTGGCCACGGGGTGCTCTATGCTTTTCCGAGATGCTGGGCTCTTCGTATTAGTTTCGGACACAGCGACGTCGCGAGATGGTAACAAGCTGCCCGAAGGCGCTAAGTATCTCCTCGATTTAATGCTACCCTCGGAGGGCGACGACCTGGTCTTCGAAATAACCGAGTTATCCCTTACTCTCGGCATCATGGAGTGGTAGACCTCTTCCAAGTTCCACGGCGTCGATCCTGGCCTGTTGGGTAGGCACGATAATTTCTGCATTTATACGCGACAGGTAGCACTAACGCCTAAAGCGAACTATAACAAAGGATCCGTTGGCTCATGGGGGGAATCAAACAAGGCGTCTGCTGACGAGCTTGCCGATGATACGGTGTAACCGATATTAGACGCGGGAACGAGTAAGCTGATTCCGCCAACGCCTGATCAGCATATGAAAATGAAGGCAGATGGGGTTGATGCCAGTTACAAGACGCCGCCTTTCCGGGAGATCAGGCCCAACACGAAGCCCAGGGACGTGGGCAACGACGTGAAATGGGGCTTCCCAATACCCGTTACCGCGCCATTGGGCGAGGTGATCAACTGGTTCAAGCTGTAAGCTTCTGTCCCAGGCATACCAGCTACGCCAGCTCTACGCCATCACTGCCTTGCGTACTAGATCCTCCCGCTGCTGCGCCAGCTGAAATGATCGGCGGCCGTCGACGCAAGACGATTTCTCGAAAGCAGCTCTTTGAGCATGGATTTCGCGTTCGCGCCGATTCCCTTTGGTGCACGCTGTGCTTTCGTACCGCTTTGAATAAGTGGTTTGATCATTACAGGGCCCAGGATGATGAGCATTTTGAAGTGTTCGAGGTCTTCTGTTAGTGGGAGAGCGCGGGTTCGAGCCGTTGCGTCCAGTGCATTGACCGCAATGACACTTGCACTCAAGTAGTTAGACACTTCGCTGTAGAAAACTGTTCCTGCCGTCACGGTAACCGTCGACTGCGGCAACCGTAATACAGAGACGCTCATCACCGACTATATCGACAAGTAAGTCTCAGCCACCATTCAAAATTACGGAATAACAACCTGCCTGGCAAGAGGAATTGCTTTGAAGAACTAGCAGCAGTCTGCCAGTTACGCATTCGTTAAAATGGAATTTTTATAATGTCGTCCTCGGGCAACAGTCAAGTCGTCGTTAATCGATCAAGCGAGATCAACATCACGCAGTTATACCGTTAGGAGTCCAGGACCATACCGACGACTTTGTGCTCCTGAAAGCCTTGACCAGAGGCAAGGAGGCCGACTATTAAGCTCACAAGTCCGTCATGGCGCCCGCGACGCATCAGAAGAAGGCTGGCAGCACACCTGAAAGTCCAAGTTAGCGCCGTCACCAGCCGCGACCCCACCATCGTCCGGGCCCTGGCGAGAACAAAATTCACATAATTGATGCGACGGGGATAACGAGCCCCGTATCCTCGCTGCGACAAAAGCCCGCAGATAGCCTACTCATAATTGCACCTAGTCGGGTGTTAGATACGCAACCCCAAAATTGACCGTCTCGTGCCGTCGGCTGCTATTCGACGACAAGCGCGCATGGACGGCCGGCGGCGGCCGTGTAAGTAGGTGATTTGTCGGTGTGCGAGTAACGTTGGGCATGACTTTGCCTTGAAACGTGCTGTTTTGACTTTCACTACGCTGAGTCGTGAGCCGCCGAGGCTTAGCACCGGGACTACGCCCGCGAGTGCCGACCTTGGCCACCTAAAGAGGCTTAGAACAGGCGCAGATGAGCCGACATCCGGGCAAGTGGGCGGCAATGGCGCGGTGAACAGGCACAGATGAGCCGACTTATGAGCCATGGGCGCCAAATGACGGGATGCACTAAATCAAATGTCCCCGGGCCAGAGGACGTTAGGCCGGCCGGGGAGGAGGGCCGGTACCGATCCGGACGGCCGGGGTCCCCAATATAAGATCTGAGGCCAGCTCGTCCGCTCAGCAGCACGAACGACTAGATTCCCGTACACGACCATGGCTTCGCAGAGTATGGAAATCCCGGACAAGCAGGTGGAAAAGGTGGCCCTTCACGGCCCCTACGAGGAGCAACAACATGAACGCCGCGCCATTCACGTCGCCGAGGAGGACAGCATTCGCATTTGCCGAGCCGTAAGTGTTGCAGCCCTCTACACGTCCACCGTCTCGCCGCTTCCAGGGCTGTTTGCTAATGTGAGCCCGCGGGCAGTTTGATCACAAAGTGCTCCCTATCGTCTGCTGCCTCTACGTCTTGTCCTTTCTAGACCGCGGTAACATTGGCAACGCAAAGACAGCAGGCGCGCAGCATGACTTGGGCCTAGACTCGGCACAGTGGGGCTGGGTGCTGAACTCCTTTTATATATGCTATATCGCCTTCGAGTGGATGACGCTATTTTGGAGGATCTTCCCGGCACACATTTACGTATCGATCCTATGCGTTTGGTATGGCCTTTCCCAGCCCTCCTCCCCCCTCTTTGGTCTGGTTATGGCGGCTAACGGCAAATGTTATAGCTGGGGTGTTGCCGCTGTGAGCTCTGGCGCCGCTCACAATCTAGCCGAACTCGTCGTGACGCGATGCTTCCTCGGCGTGTTTGAAGCTGCCTTTGGCGCCGGCGCCCCCTATTTCCTCTCTATGCTATATAGGCGGCGCGAGTTAGGTGTTCGTATGTCCTTCTTAATCGGCATGTCACCACTGGCCAATACCTTTGCCTCGAGCTTAGCATATGGCATTACGCATATCCACTCATCGATAGCGCCGTGGCGACTCTTATTTATCATAGGTACGCATATTAAGCTGCACAGACGCGTTTAACCATATGGGCTAACATACGAACTTTAGAGGGATCCTTGAATCTTCTATTTGCACCCCTGGTCTATTTCTTTCTTATCGACTCGCCCGCTAAAGCAGGCTTCCTCTCAGAGGAGGACCGCGTGCTCGCTATAGAGCGGCTACAGCTTAAGGACTCGACGGCAAATACCGGTGTTAAGTGGAAGCAAATTACGGCAGGACTTTCCGACTATAAGAACTACGTCCACGCGCTGATTCACTTTGGCGCTAATTTCTCGTTTGCCGCGCTATCTAACTTCTTGCCTACCATCGTCAAGGACTTAGGCTACGACTCGGTTACGGCGCAAGGGCTAACAGCACCGGCGTACTTTGGCGCGTTTATCCTCTGCGTGCTCGCGTCATACGTCTCGGATAGGTTCGGCAAACGGGGGTTAATAGTAGCTGGCTCAGCTGCGATGGGAACCGTCGGCTACGCGTTACTCGCGAGTATACAGGATCATAACAGGGCGGGTGCTCGGTACGCTGGCGTCTGGCTGGCGGCTTGCGGCGTGTTCCCGGCGATGGCTATCAACCTTACCTGGCTCTTGAATAACCAAGGCGGCGATTCTAAGAAGGGCGCTGGTCTTGCTGTCTTCTTAATATTCGGGCAGTGCTCCTCGTTTATTAGCAGCGTGGTGTTCCCTCTAGCCGACGGGTGAGTCGAAACTAGCGCTGAGAGCCGTTTCCAACGCTAACTCGGACCCAGGCCCTTCTACACCAAGGGCTGCGCTATCGGTTGCGGTCTAAGCGGTATGATAGTGATTCTCGCTCTCGGCATGCACTTTGCCCTTAGCAAAGAGAATAGGCGTAGGGATAGGCTTTACGGTAAAGTCAACGCTGGCGCCGATGTCGACGTTACGGAGGAGGGAGACAAGCACCCCAACTTTCGGTATTTGACGTGAAATGAGCGCACTCTGTTATGCTGCGTCGCGGGACGCATCAGCGAGGGCATGCGATGGATAGAGAGGTTTCTTCCTCGGCAAGTGTATGCGGTGATGCTTCGGCTTGTTTCGTGATGGTGCTGCTTGGAAGCTTTGGGCAAGAAGCTCAGTCTTTCCAATCTCAATTGACAAAAGTGGCAAGTTATCGGTAATTAGAGTTGGGACAGAGCGGAGTGAAGTGGTTGGCGGCATGAGATGGCCAGAAACGGCGCGTGAGTGCGAGTGAAGCTGCAACCCCCCAATGTTCCGTACGTCTCTGCACCTGGTCCCTGACTCAACCAGACTCTGCCCATACATTAACACATGGGGTTGAAACAAATGAATGCTGTAGATTGCCTAATAACTGGCTACATGTACCATACTTGCAAATGGCAGTGAAGGTAACATAATATTTATTAAGATAGCCGCGATTTCGCTGCGAAGTAGGATTTTTTGGCAGTTTGGCTATTTCCGACTACCTGCCACTGGTTAAACTGGGCGATGACGACGCCGCGGCTCAACAATTGGTGCCAGCTACGCCATAACCCAGGATGGCTTTACGGGATGACGGGTTGATGGATTGACGGCTTCATCGCTGCACTGTTTCATTTGCTACGATGCGCCGTCAACGTCGCTGTCGCTTCTGCTCGCCGGGAGACTTTAATGCCGAAATTAAAAGTTTTCTGTTCCATGTTGACCACTGGACCAGTCACGGTGGATAAGACGATTTCTTCCGCCATCCTGAACCGCCGCCAAGGAGTATGTCTGCTTAGCGAGTCGACAATCATACTGCCAACTCGACACAACGAAATAAAGCTCCTCGCAAGGAGCCAGTCTGTTTCGGCGCTTACTCGGGGGTTACGCAGCGGCTACAGTAGACGAAGCGTCAGCTCAAGGGAACCAAACGATCTACACACGTGCATTAAGGAAGAGAAAAAGGCGGCGGAGGTAACGCAGTCATCTGCTTCGCTTCTGCGGCAGTGTCTATCACAAAGTAAATAGACCACGCCTCTCTTCTCTCTATGTTGAGTTGCATGGCTAAGTTGCATTGCTTGATTAACCTTGGCTACGGTGTCTGCCGCGCTTCCGGTAAGTAGTTTCCGTCACCTTGTTTCCTGCATATACCTTAAATTGATATCCAATCATCAAGTCGATACAGATAGCGAGAACATAGTAATTTCTACCTAAATTGTTTTAAATCCCCTCTATAACGAGAGTCAAGATCATTTTGTGGATAGCCCAACTGATGTCGTCCAGGAAATGGTTGTCACAAAAAGTCTCAAACGAACCGAACCGAGTTCTGGGAGCCCCTCTCCACACAACGTCCTGTATATCGCTGGAACTTGTGGCTTGTCCCCGAGCATCCATGGCCGTCAAACGCTGAGTGGCTTAGGTCAGTGATGTTTGGGGTTTGTAGGTAATGATTCTTACAATGCGACTGTAGATAACCTCCGGTATTGTAGAAGAAGGCTCCAGTTTGTCCATCGAGCTCATAGCACTTTCCAGACACGGGTGCAGCGTGAAAAAGAATGTTCCTGTCATTCTGGCTATATCTGGAGTCTTAGATCAAAAGTCAAAGCCAAAAGAAAGTCGTCGCCGTCCTCTTACCAATCGTCCAGCGTGCGATATTGGTTAAGCTTTACTTTGTCCCGACCCTCTAAGTGGGACATTCCGGCAGTGTCAGAAGGCATAGCCAAAATCATGGGTAGATAAAGCGCAGTGGAAAATAAAGACAACTTCATTTTGCTGTACTTTCGGGGCCAGAAATACTTCAATGCAGATTTAGCGCTCACAAATCGAAGAATATTGTGGTGATAGTGATGTTATGAAAAGAATCGTCTAATCTGGAGCTCTCGATGTATAGGGCATCATGCCTTTAAATATTCTCAGGAGTTGCGGTACGTAATCTATTTCTAGCGAAGTGCCGGACAGGTCATGGACAACGTGTCGGCTGCAAAGCTGCGACGATCTTGGCTCTGTTTCTGACAGTGAACATCTAGGAATTACGCACATACTATGACGCTGAGTACATGGTAGTCACGGCTGACTTGCTTCGGGGAGTGACACGGTATAATACACACTATTGGCGTAGGTAAGCTGACTGCCTTGATCTGCGGTCGCATCGAGTCCTTAGGAAACTTAAAATGATCTGCATATGCGCTGACGCAGCGGTTAGTAAAGATCAAAACCGTCAGGCATATAAATACATACTGTCTATATTGAAGGTCCATCTTTAAAATCCAATATAACTCTTCCAAGCGGGATGGCTGCGGGTCCGTGTGCTTTGCGCCCCCATCGGCGGAATCGTGCTAGGCTCGCATGGAGGACGATTGACTTTGCTCGGGCAGCTGAAAACATGTCATGAAAGCGAAACATCAGCGGTGACGTAATTGATGCGATGGTATTTCGCCCCCGTAATCCCATGGCATTTATATGCCGTCATATCTTGGTCCTTGAGCGCCATGTTACATCGCCGATAACGACTGGTCGTGAATACTTGTTGTTAACCATATTATTCCATGCTCATGATTGACTCTGTCTTTTCGTACACGGATTTAGACCTCATGTCAGATTTTAGTATTAAGTGCCTATACCGTTACGCGCTCGTTCCCAGCCACCGACTATAGTGCTTTGTCCAGGCGAGGTGATTCGCCCTCAGTGCTCTAGGAAACATTGAGGTGGCATCCAAGCGTCATAGCAATCGCTTACGAAGTATATAAGTCATGCCTCTCGCCTTGCGTGAAAGCTAGGGCTACTTCTATCCAAGAACTCTTTCATTTACTTTTGTTGTCCACCATGAAGCTTCATCTACTTTCAACTGTCTTGGCACTTCCGTGCGTAATGGCAGTGCCATCTGAGCAAGCCAGCCACTCGTTACTTGCTCGAGACAAACCCAAGCTGAATCAATACCGCACTATGGATGACTGGTAAGAAAGAGGACATACTATCTATTCACTCCAGCCGTCTAAATGTGCGCAGCCTTCACGATAGAAACATTCTCTATCATGCCGCGCCAAGCACCGGAAATTGCTACGATCTAGATAGTAAGACCGGGGCGTTCTTTTACAACACCGGGGGCTTCCTTCTAAGCCGGGGTAGGTGCAATTCTCCAACATGAACAAATCTTTCGTACCTAACGTCCTGCTGGCAGCTAACAAGGACATTGGGTGCGCTGGCGATTGGATCGGCCTTCGAGGTGGCCGATGCATGGAAAAGGGCCCGTACAGGTCTGTTGTAATGAGGTGAAGTTCCACCTTAGGATAGCTATATTGCCTGAGATGACGCGAAGGACAATTTATGGTAGGAGAAGCAATAATCCCTACGTAAATCTTTTCACAAGGATGCGTCTCACTTAACTGTATGCATGAAGTGTGGTTAGGCGCCGTGGATTACACACGCACCTGACTTTACACAATTTGCAGCCCCTATTCGTAACAATAAAATGCCCCGTTATTCTCCGAAGGTGTTAGTTATGGAGGTGCGAGTTAAGCTATCGTGTAGCTAGAACTACATGCCCCGATATGCGGCTCCGGGCTACCGGGCAACGACACTTTCGTGATAATACGACACCGTACCGGAATTTCTCCTCTACCGCACCCTAGAGATCTAGCTATCTACCTAGGTAACAACTATATTATTAATTAGTATTACTTAGCATACTCGCCTTAACTGGTAGTGAGCAGGGCGATCCTAGTAACTCCCCTTAATTACCCCACCCTAGACCTAGGGACCGTAATAAGGTGAGTACCCCATGCCGTTCCTATAGACGTGTGTGGCCTAATATAATAGGCCCCCCGGACGGGCTTTGTATGTTGGTTTGTGATATTTGAGCGAGCCTGTTATTCTAGACGCGTATCTAATAAAATCAGGTTTCCACTTTCTATACTTGCTTTTGCCAGAAAATATTCTATGCCGTGTTGACTTTGTTATTTATTGAGTCGCATCCTTACCTCGAAGAATTGAGGCTCTTTAGGATTCGTCCGCCGTCGTGCATACCTAAGGCTTTTGCCCTGTCGTCGACGTCTATTTTTCTTCCTTCAGGTAGGATGACAAGGTGGAAATTGTATAGAATATTATGCTCTCTCAAAACCCCTTGACTAGATTCAACACTTAGTTGCAAACACAAATGGAGCGAGGCGCGCTCAGGTGCGTTTCATCATGACCGTAACCTTCTCCGTTCACGCAAATGAGACACATTCTCCCCAGAGATAGCAGTGCGTAGGGGTTTCTGCTAAGACCACCATCATCAGCGAATGCCTACTACCCAAGGAGTGCGAGGCGGTTGGAAGAGGAGGTCGGACCCATACTTGATATGGGTTATGAAAAAGGCCCTGGAAGCAAAGAGTTCATGACCCAGGGAATGGGCATTTTGCTGGAAGCGGCCGCTGCGAGCCGAACGGGCATCGATGAAGTCAACGTCTACATCAGCCAAGAAAAAGAACCAGACAGCCTCAACGGCCTGACGGAAGATTTTCTTGTCTTGCCGCCAACTCAGGAAAGTCTCATTCGCGACAAACTTACCAGTGTGACCTCCTTGAGACTAAGTTAAAGCTCTGCCCTAGAGACGGCTCCGGCTGGGAGTGTAAACTCCAGCGATTCCTTACCCTCTTCCAGGATCTTTCGCACTTCCGATTGTACTTCACCGATTTTGTTGACGGCAGTTTTCCCATTCTTTCCAAGAAACTCATCATCCCAAACTTGCGAGTGCTGGAGCTTCTCGTGCGGGTCTTGTGTGAGTAAATGACTCGACCAAGTTTGGCGCAAGAGTTTGGCTAGCGAACTTGAAGTCAAAGTGAGGGTAATTTGGCGGCCGAATGAAGCGTCTACGGCGAGTGCACGGGAAGTGTATCTATTGCTGCGGAGGAACTACACCTGCAAATGACTGA
Source organism: Tolypocladium album (assembly GCA_024341135.1). Lineage (NCBI taxonomy): Eukaryota > Fungi > Ascomycota > Sordariomycetes > Hypocreales > Ophiocordycipitaceae > Tolypocladium > Tolypocladium album. The sequence goes on from JALHCF010000134.1 coordinate 168,706, forward strand.
AGGTGTGATCTTCGAAGCGTCTCCTTGCGCTGTATTCCTACATATAGAGAAAACTCGAACACCGTACAATTTCCCCAATCTTCTTACATGCCGGCCTTGCAAACTTCGGCGGCCGTTGCGGTCCACTTCTCGTAAGCCGTCGGAGCGGCAGATAGCTGCACCTTCTGGCAGAGCTTGGCGACATCCATCGTGTTCCAGTATTGGACGCCTTTCATGATGCTGATGAAGAGGGTGGCGGAGCAGTCGGCCTTCATGTCGCAAGAAATGGACGAGTACCAAATAGCGCGCTGCTGGAAGATGCCGATGCTGTCGTGATCCGACCCGAGACCATCGTGCGGATACTTGAGCGACTCCGGGACCTTGTTGTTGGCAAGGATCCTGAGGCCCGACTGCACTGATGTATTAGTCCGTGGTCCGCATGCACAGTGGTTGCAGCAACGTACCTCGGTGAGACCAGTGGTAATGGCGGCCTCGCAGCCGTGCATGCCGACGCCCCTCTCCTTGACCTTGGCGATGATGCCACGAGCGTTTGCGCTTTGGACGGCATCCAGGCCAGGAAGGTTGCCGGGCTCGACAACCTTGGCGCTCTCAACGCCGTCTACAGGCACAGCGAGGGCAGAGGTGCTCAAGGCAGCTAGGACGGTGAGGAGACCAGAGGCTTTCATTTTGACTAGTGTTGGTGAATCCGTGGTTGAGGCTGGGCTGTGAACACGGGTAGCGATTCTCCGGAGATGCAACGGAAGAAGATTCAAAGTATATTGGAGAGAAACAATGCCAATTATATAGTTTGGATAATGGTCATGCATCTCGACTCCAGAGCTGAGGGTTCCAACCATGTGCGTGCAACCAAGTCCAACTTCAAGTCCAGGCAGCCGAGCTCCGTTGCGACGACGAACGTGAATCCTTCCGCGCTGTATCCGCATTGCACATGGTCGCAACTCCACTTGACCAGCCGGAGAAGTAATATGCAAACCGGTTGTCTAATGGATTGGTCGTCGGCATCGTCTTACCGCTTCCTGGACTCATATTTACCTTTCAGCTGGATCCATGCCTGGAGAGCTGAGCGGCGATGGTCGAAGAAGCGCCGGAGTCCATTCCCGAGCACTTCCCTCATCGAACCAACAAGCATGAGACTAGTTGTTGCGGATATGCAGCTATCAAGACTCGTCCGCCGGACATGAGGCCATTTGCGCACATGGACTGAGCACGCGCCATTCAGGGACAACCTGCACCCTGGATGAAGAAGCTGCACCGGCGCCCTGGCTAATAGATCAGGGGCCACGAGGGTCCAGGCTGGAGCTGCGGCTGACGGTGGAGGCATGGGCAACGTCGAATAGTACTTCGCAAGGTAGGCGACTCTTGCTCGAGCGACGAGCAATGCGCCGCGGAAATATCGACGCCAAATCCTTTGAGGGCCCGGCAGAGCATCGAGAGAAGCTGCTTGATGAAGTCATCGGCTCGATTTGGTGACGGGTTCGGCATTCATCCCCAAGTAGCTAATCGACGATGCCGACGGTGCCGCACTGCCGACGGTGCCGACGGTGCTGACGATGGGACGATGCTGCATCGAACAACCGGGTTCCTGTTCCCTTGCCCTTGTCAAACGGACTAATGCGACACCGTATTATTGTCAAGGCTGACAGCTCTTCAGGTGAGATGCCACACATCGGGCCAGGCTGCCGACGTCCAACGCTCGTCACGGCCATAACCGCGAAGTCGGGAGGCAGAAATGGCCCTCACCATTCGAGATCTGACCGCGTCATGGTCGTGCAGGGATATGGAGTGCGCGCCGCGTCACGGCCTTCTGCAGAGCTTCAATACCGTTTGAACTCCTTTGTACAGGGACAGCGCAGCCAGCACCAGATACGGCAAGTTGCGCCATCACGTGTCCAGGTCAAAGCCCCTGGAATTCGACATGATGACCGCCAACGCCGCTTCATACTTTGCGATTGCACCGAACCCCAACACTGAAAACCATCAGACTTGGGTTTGACAGCATCGCGCGCTATAGCCCCTTCCCCAGGATAAAAACAACCTTAATATTTTTAAGTATTAAACCTAGAAACCTCCTTTCGAACCTAGAGGCGTGTTAAAAATTAAAACTCGTGTATAGAGTAAGAACTTACGCATCCTATAGAACAAGTTCTCTATTATATTATTTTTGCTTTTCGGTATTAGGTTCCTTCAAACCGGGTGCGGGTCAAGGTACGGTGGATCTAAAGACGGACTATTCCATGTGGCAAGTTCCACTAACTCGTTAGGGTTTCTAGCTAGCCGTGCTTCCTGATTTCCTATCATAAACCAGTACTCTAGCGGAGTCAGCGGAAAATACTGAACACGTTTAGGAGCGTTGGGTGTTGTAAAGATTGGCTTGTGGACTAAGAGCCAGGTCGTAAAGAACAAAAGAAGTGAACGGCGAAGCAGACTTTATATAACAAGAGAGCATGTCAGCACTTATGTGCACCTCCAAAACGACGGACCCGCTCTTCGACATTCAACCTCGGCGGTCAATTTTGGCCTCCGGATTCTCAGTTCCAAATTTGCTTGAGCCGCTATTCATACTCCTCCTGGCTGTGAGGCGAGACTGAGCAACCGGAGAGCTCCTAGAGCCAGAGGTGAGCAGCCCCTGAGTAGATCCTGAGCCGGCATCCACAAAAGCGGCGATGCGACCAGGGAGTAGAAAGTCGGAATTCGTGAGGTATATCAGGCGTTAAATACGCCACGCCGCGCGGGTCAAACGAGAGCAGCTTAAACTTCGTACGTCACCGCTCTGCGAGTCGCGTAGTAGGGGCGTTGCGCGAAGTACGTGTAGTACGACAGAGTCGCCGGGGCCACCTCGCTTCGTGATGACGGTGCCGCCAAAAGTGCTATCGTCGGGCGACACGGTCGCAGGTACCTTGATAATGGCTCGTGCGACGGGTTTATTTGAGCGTACCTTCGCTGTGTCACAGTTTATCTAGTCCATTGGGACGATGAGGCTGGCGCAGTATAAGTCGTCATTGTAACAAGGAGTGTACCGGAGGAGCAAGGAGTGTAGTGGAAGTCCCTCGATGGTGCGATGCTGTCACAATTACATGTAAACTCTACGTTGGTGGACTGAGCGCGCAGCAACGATACAGCCGCGCAGAGCGCTTTGCGCAGAAAAAAAGGCGTTGAATGCTAATGAATTGTATGTGAATAGTGCAAGCAAAATGGCCCGACTACTATTCACCCAAATCGTTGGGGAGCCTTCACGATGGCTTTCTTAGGGCCTTGCAACGGCCGGCTCGTGCCTCGCTGGGTCAACCAACCCGCCGATTGGCTGCATGTGAAGTCGCTGTTGGGCCAGCCTGGGCTTGTGGGCACAACTGGCTCCATTTCGCTATCTTAGCATGGAGTCTACGTACTCCGTACATGGAGCTCTAGTTACTAGCCTCCACTTCTTCGACTTCTCGCCCATCCCACACCCTCCGGCACATGTTGTACGTGGCCGATCAGTGTGGGCACGGGCTTGTCGGGCCTCTCGATTGCCATAGTTTAACTTTGCCCACATCCTTGAAACGTTTTTCATACCTCTTCAACGACATCATGGCCCAAAGAATCTGTCTGTAGGGCAATGGAAAGATACACCAAGTCACTTCTGGCTTTGCCAGTCGAGCTCGTGGTCCAAATTGGCCGCTTGGTCCCTTCAGACTGTGATCTCAACAGTCTCGCGAGATGTTGCCGCCCTTTGCACACGCATCTCAATCGCGTTCTCTACATTCGCAACAAAGACCTCTCCAGCAGTTCTTGCCTAGTGTGGGCAGTCTTAAATGACGTTCCAGAAACAGTACATCTCGCCATCTCCGTCGGAACTGATGCTCGGCTCGTCAAACCGTCGCTCCTCCACCATGCTGCCATGCGTGGACATGTCCGTGTCATGCAGCTGCTGCTGACGACTTGTCGCCTCGAAGTTACGGTCTTTGATGATCGGGGTTCAACTCCTCTTTGGTATTCTGTTGCAAGAGGCGGAAATCCCGAAGCTGTGCGCATGCTGCTCGAGCACGGCGCGAATCCCAATCAACCGTCTACTCACGGCCAGACTCCCTTACACGCCGCGGCACAGGCTGGTCTGGTCGAGATGGCCGCTCTCTTACTCCAGCATGGTGCTGACACGTCACTGCGATATATTTCGGATCGAACCCATCGAACCCCGCTGCACATCGCCGCCAGGTCCGGGCACACCCAGATGGTGCAGTTGCTGCTAGACCACGGGGCGGATCCAGCACTGCTTGACGCTTCGGCAAGGACTGCTTTTGCCCTGGCGATATGCTGCGGAGGCCACGTCGACACAGCAAAGGCGTTGGCAAAACTAACAGTCAATACTTATGAGTCCCCGAACGTGGGCGCACCACTTCTTGTACGAGCAGCATCAGATTGCAACACCGAACTCGTACAGTTATTGCTGGACCACGGCGTGAGCCCCAATGTCGACGCACTCAAGAAAAACGACGTACCTCTTTACAAGGCTACTATCATGGGAGATGCCGGTATTGTGAGACTACTTTTACAACATGGCGCGGACGTTAACGTAAAATGCCATGCTAATATCACACCGTTGACTGCGGCATTGGCTTACAAGTACGTCGATGTCGTGAAGCTCCTCCTAGAGGCTGGCGCAGACCCTAAACCAGCCAACGACGGAGGAAACCAGCCTCTTCATTACGCCATTGACCTTGGCGATACTGCCATCGTCAGAGAGCTGCTGAGAAAGGGTGCCGACGTCGCCGCCGCAGGACGAGATGGATGGACAGCACTGGGCAGTGCTGTCCTGCATCACCACGTTGGAATCGTGAAAGAGCTTCTCGAAGCCGGAGGAGACGCGCGGCAAAAGACACCTCACGGCCCGCTGCTTCACGTTGCCGCTAGGACTGGAAATACAGAGACTTTCCGTCTCTTGCTTCGTCGTGGAGCTGATGTCTCCGACACGGACGAAGATTGCGGCTCGGCCTTGCACGTTGTAGCACAAGAGGGAAATCTTGGCATGGTCAAGCTGGTCGTCCAGCACAAAGCGGACCTGTCAGCTAATGATCCGGACGGCTACACGGCCCTGCAGCTGGCGGTTCACAATGGCGACGTGGAAGTCGTCAAGTTTCTGACTGAACAAGGCGCTGATGTCAACTGCATCGCCGAGGAATGGACTCCTCTTTCCGCCGCTTCTGCAAATGGGGAGCTAGAGACAGTTGCATACCTGCTTGAACATGGCGCAGACGTCAATTTGGCGAGCGGCAATGGCAAGTCGCCTCTCCTCGTTGCCGTCGAGAACGGCTTCACGGAAGTGTTTGAGACGCTACTGGAACATGGCGCCGATGTCACCATTCGCAATGCTGAAGGCAGAGGATCTGCGCACTTGGCGGCCCTAAATGGCCACGATGAGATACTGGCGCAGGTGCTTCGTAGCGAGCAACTTGACGTCGACCAGCAAGATAACGACGGCCGGACTGCACTGCATCTTGCCTCTATGCGGGGGCACCTTGACGCGGTCAAGGCTTTGCTTGGCAAAACACATTGCCCGGCTGCGCAGATCAAGGATAGATATAGAGCCACGGCCCTCGTTCTAGCGGCGCGCAACGGACACGCCGATATTATCTCGGCGCTGCTAGAACTGCCAGATTTGTCTCTAGACGAACCAGACGACTTTGGCTATACGGCCCTGTATTGGGCCCGCAGATGTACCGATTCGTACGCACAAGCAGTCCTTGCGTCATTTGCTGAGGAGTCAGGAACAAAGCTGTTAGAGGGTAACGAAGAAGCCAGGCTCCATCAACAGGAGACCAAGGTTGCCTTCCGAAGCGATACTTGTTTCTGTAATGTCTGCGGACGATGCAACACAAACGGGTCGTACGGCAATGCCAATGAGTGCTATAGCTGCGTCCCTGGCACATTGCTGCTCATTTGTTCCGAATGCGTCGCGGCCGGAGCAAAATGTCGCAACCCGGAACACGAATGGAACCCCCACGAATGCAATTGCGACGAAGCTAATGATTCCGGATACAATTGCGACGAAGCTAATGATTCCAATTGCGACGAAGCTAATGATTCCAATTGCGACGAAGTTAATGATTCCGGATATACGCCCCGGCGTTTTGGCGAAATCTTCCTCGAGTTCTATTCGTTCCTAGCCACGCTACACTATGACCCCACCAAGTTGAAGCTTCCCCCTCCCGGTGGATGGCCTCACATGACGGACCAATATTGTGCGGGTTTCAAATCCGACTCTGTGATTGATGTATTGCGCCATCTGCCGTACTTTGAGAGAGATAGCGGCTCTGCAGCAATCCACTACAAGTCCTGGTTGGTAGACTACAGTGCCTGGAGCTCCGAAGCCTTTGACCAAGGTGACGAGGTCGTGGGCAGGATAGACAGGATGGACCTTTGTGACCTTGAAGACGTTCCTGTCGATGCTGAGGATGCAATTTATTTTGCCGAGGGCCGTGAAGGCTATGGCCGGTACATGTGGCTCCTTCCAAGAGACGGCACGGTCGTAGAAGAAAGAGTGCGGGCCGACGACGTGGACATGGCTGATGTCAAGTCGTATTTTCAGGATCTCAGAGCACAGTATGAGAGCCTGAGGCTTATTCCCTGTGTGGGGAGGATTACGATCGAAGCCAACCACGTGGAAGAACATGAAGGAGAAGAAATCACAAAAGAGGACATTTTTGCGCAGGCAGAGAAGTGGGGGACCGAGTTAGATATCCGGTTCCTTCGACAGCTGTACCGGCGGCATGGCTGGCCGGCATCCTTTAACCGAGATTTGGTGAAGCGAACAGTCGACGAACTGTTTGAAGAGATGCCAACGGACCGCGGCTGCTGGGAAGTAGATGATTACTGGTAGCGAGTCTTGGAGGGTCCGTACTGTTATATATGATACTACGTGCCGCATAAACTTAGCATCCTTTCGTCTGCCGTTGCTCTATTACAGCCTCCGCGATATGAAGCGCGTACACGAAACTGCTAAGGAGGTAACAAATAGAATTTAGCTGCCTCTCTTCTTGCCGTGGTTGCCCAACGTAGAGAGCACAGTCGTTACCTGGCCCTCGTTCAGCCTGTGCATACCGTTTGATCTTTGGGATGTCTACGAAGACGGCATGACTCTGGCTGACAGACGCGCTCTTCGACGTGTTGCGTAACGCCGCGCTGCTTGGGCTGAACCGCCTGAGCCTGGCCCTGTGTACGACGGGGAAGGTAGGTTGTCTGTTTAACGAAACGAGGTGCGATGCGGTAGCGCCGATCGAGGACCTATTCAGGCGCCTTCGACACCTGGACATCAAGGTGTACGATAACGGCGACTACGTTTTCAAGAGCCTTGATCCAAAGTACCTCTACCACCACGTAAGCTTCGAGGACTTCCAGGACCTGTTAATCGGCTCCTAGATTCCCCCACCCCCCTTCCCTCCCGGGTCACGGCTGGCTACTGCTCCCATCGATAGACACCGTCTTCCCATCGGTAGACCACGTCAGCTGAATTTATTTAAGACTGGAGGCACCCGCAGAAAGCTGCCGCGGATGAACTGAAGGCGCCCGGAAGGGACATTGCTGGAAAGATTCCAAGATTCCACGCACTGGTTGGCCGAGGTGGCCACAGTCGGTCCTTTGAACTCTGGACTAGGTCTGGGGTCACCATGATGACCAGCTTGCACCCTCATGGTTGTAGATAAAAGTTATGGCGGTCTTGATCGCGGCGACTCAGCGATTCAGGCAACGATGCCCCATAACCAGGCCTGTATTGTAGCCTGGAGGGGTCTTGGGATACGAATCGTACCCCTCTATGCCGGTCACCTGTCGTTACGTTCGGCTCTGCTGCAGCTCATCGCTGCTTGCTGCTTGTGGCCTGTTGCTCGACTTTGAGCGTCATATCACTCGTATTCTATCACGGCCTAAGGGCAGCGCGGGAAGGAGGGAAGGTACATAGTTATGAATTTGGGATCAAACCCGGGAGCATTGTCATCTCGTTTCCGTATTTTGGATTTAGGAATTATTACGGCCGAAAGAGAGTTTCGGAATATGCTTAGTTGGCTTCCTCTAAACGCATGGAGAGTGTAAATAGCGCACGAGGACATCGGATCGGAATGTCTTAACACTCTCGGCTCCGCAGCTGGTCATAGCCTCTGCCATACATAATAGAGACCCACCTTCCAGTTTTGTGATTGCACGGCCATAACGACGTGACACGGTTCTAGTGTTGGTCCGTGATGTCTCCTGAGATATATTATTTTATTTTCTTGCGGGGATTAAAATATGATAAATGTGCATTAAATAATTATCCTAAATATAGTAAATAGCTACAATATTGAGGTATTTAATTACAGGCTATAGTACCTTATCTATTGCTAATCTGGCTTCCTATACATTCTTCGTCGTGTTCTAATTCTTCCTCTAGCACGAAGAGACTTTACAGTACTGTATCCTATAGCTTCTACGCTCCTCGATGCTGTTGTATGCCTCCCGGTCCGAAAATGAGATACAGGGCCGCCTTCCCCTTTTTCGCATTCCTCGCCGCCGTCCGAGCCCTCGATCCGCGAGCAACAACTATTACGGACACTGCTGTTGAGGGTATCCTCTCTCCCAGATCTTCTGACTCTCCGCCGCAAGATTTCCCCGACCCTAATGACCCCAATTTCGTATTTATCCCGCCCTCTGGCGATGGCATAGAGTGGGATCCGACGTGGGATGACCCCGTCCCCTTTTCGTTTCCGCCACCCCCGGCTGAGAGCTCTGACAATGGTATGCCGGATTGGGATCCGGCTTGGGATGACCCCGTCCCCTTTTCGTTTCCGCCACCCACGGCTGAGAGCTCTGACAATGGTATGCCGGATTGGGATCCGGCTTGGGATGATCATGACCCCTTTCCGTTTCCACCAGCTCCTTCTAAGGCTCCTTCTGAGGCTCCTTCTGCGTCGGCCACCTCAAAGGCTTACATTAAGGCTCCCCGTGCACGTTACATTTACCTAAATCGTCCGCATATGCCTCCTCCCCCGGGCAATGGTCTTCAGCCTGAGGACACAGCCCGTTTTGGTGTGAGTGAAGATATACACCTAGCTCTTGATGTCAAAGGAAGACTACTAAACCCGAAGTCCATATAGAAATGCAATCCGGATACCCAGATATGCTTGACGACCGCCAAGGTTGGAAAAGGGTGGAGGAAAAAGCTTGCTAGTGGTGAAGTGAGGTATTATGATCGTATAACAACGAAACGTTCGAAATGCGAAGACGAGTATTCAGTAAGTATATTAGGATCTAAAGACTACCGTTCCTCCTACTTAAAAAAGTCATAGTGCTATAACTTCAACGATGATTGTTATTATACGACTAAGTCGCATAGAACCATCTGTTCGCCGCGTAAGCGAAAAGGGACGAAGCGTTAATTATCACCGAGACGACTGAAGGGACGGGAGACAATACGAGGCTTGCAAGTAGAGTTGCTGCAAGACGGAAACACGGCTGGTAATTGAGAGGGATAGATTAAACAAACGTAAAACCTTTAGGCACTTGTCGGTTGGCAGAACCTGATAAGACTTGGACAAGCAGGGCCGGACTCTAAGTTAGGGAATATTTTCCCTATCCTTCGCTAGGTTTTCCCCAGTGCTAAGATTACAAATTCTCATCTAGCCGTATAAAAAGCAATATTATAGTAGCTTTAGGAAAACAAAGGCCCGGTTAAGTTAAGGGAGAGACAAATGGAGGCATAAGAGAATAGCATTACGCGTATTCTCGAAACCCTCGACCGTAAGGTACGTTACTTAGGCGGGTATTAGGGATCGTGTTTTTCTCGGCGGTATAGGTCAGGGCGCGGCGTTAGCTATTCATTCCTTCTTAAATATGCGCAATTGCGCTTCGTACCCCAAGGAGGGAACCTTACAGCCGTATGCGTCAGCCTGGCTTCTGCTTATATCTCATGGGATAGGATCATTTGAGCGAATATTGGAAGATCGTGGCGGGAAGGGCCCCCCTGCACCTACGTAGCGTGAGTATGCATACCTACCCTGCTTAAGCACTGTGAAGACGACGCGATCGTATGTCTCAAGGATGGCTATAATCTACGGGATATGCTCCAGACTCTCGGTATCGAAACTATATGGAGACAATATAGGAGGGGAGGCTATGAGTTGCATTTACTTAACGGCGCATCTGATATAGTGGAGTTCTAGGTGCGTATTCGTCATGCTCTAAAGAACCCTGCTAAGGCGATAAGTAGGGCGAATAAAGCAGTGTTAACGGGTTCACAGGTAGATTTACTGCCAAGAAATCATCTACGGACACAATTGGATTAAGCTATTTAAATTGACTGATCATGAAAGGAGTTGAAAAAAATCTGCGAGGGGTCATCTTTGCCATCTAATACTTTGGATCGAGCGCGTTCACGCTCCGTAAGTACATGTATCATCAACGTTTACTTTGCTGAGGCTCCTCAGTTCCCATCTTCTCTTGAACAAGAACGGAAGAAACGTCCAGTTTCATCAAACAAGACGAATAGAAATCAGAACGCGGCATAATGTTTCTGGATCCGGTACTTGGAGCTACTATTACAGAAGAGCGAGGAACAGCCAGTAGTGTCAAAATTTGACGCCATTCAACGGATTGAAATGCGCGATTCCAATGCTTGCTCCGGGACCTCGAATGCTTGCATATTAAGTATTCGAAAGACATTTGCAGACGCTTCACTTGGTAGCCCGCAGATCCCCAACCAGGTGCTGCTGGCACAGGCTTCATGAGCACGTCATCCAAGACGGGCCCCCATTATTTCAGGGCACCAGTATAGTGCATTCGTCCATAAGGGCTAAGCCGTTCTGCACCCGGGGCGAGTCTTTGGTCGACTCATGTAGTGCTGATCGCACGTAGCCAGTGATCAAGTTGCTTCGTATTGACCTATCCAAACAACGGGTCTTTCGCTTCGCGCGTTAGTCGCAGTGCACCATTGACTAAGCCAGCTGATGAGTTCCACCATCCTATAGTATCCCACTTGAACCTGTCTTCCTCCCTAAGCCGCTGCCAGTCGAGGGGAATAGTACCCTTCGCTCTTTCGAACCAGAGTTCGAGGAATGAGTAGACCCGTAGGCGGAGCCAAGGCGCATAGTCCGTCTCTTCTTCGTTTGACTTTCTATCAAGCACCCATACCCACGAGTTACGAAAGCTGTTAAATACGGGCCCCCGGTTAGGATTGCCCATTTTGCGGTACTCGAGAGGAGGCAGATCCTCAGGTAGTAGCTCAAGTGACCTAAGCGCATTCTCATCGATAATAAGGCAGTGGTCGTAGCGGGCGTTATTCTTGGATAGCGCAAGATCCACGCCTAGTTTCGCGACCCAATCGCTGAATACGCCTCCGACGACACTAAAGTCCTCCTGGCCTTCCGGTCCGGTAACAACTCTATCGGCATCGCTCGGACTAAGCTCGATAACCTCATTGAATAGGCGGTCCGCTAGGTAATCGGTCGGATCCTCGGTAGCAGGCGGCAGCGGCGCCGTTACATCACCCAGAAACATATTCCGGGTACCCTCTTCGATATATCTAGAGGCACGAACGAGCCACTTTATCCATTGTGTGAGGCGCTGCAGGGCCTGGGCGAACCGTTCATCCGAGTCACCAGCGAAGCGGATGCGGAATATAGTGAAGCCCCATGTATATGGCATATATGAATTGAATGCAGGATTCGCTAGCAGTGCCAGAGACGACCAAGATGTTCGTTTCCGCTCCCGCTCTTGCCGCTGAAGGTCGTCAGGGAATGAAGCTGCTACAGGATCAGCCGGGATGGGAGGAAATGTCGGTAGAGAGGCCATTGAAGGATAGAGCTGCCGCCACACGAAGCTAAGACGTGCTAATGTTTAGTTGTAAGTTCGGTTCCTTCTGACTTCTCTCCGAGCGCCAAGAACTATTTTGCCAGCCCTTGACTTGTGGGTATGCTGGCACGTGATTAGGTCGTGTTCAATTGAAGACGAGTCGATCAAAACCAAAGACATTAATGAGGATAATTTACGCTTGCTGTTATTCACTTAATGTCCGATGTAACACCTAGTTTAGTTCAGCCCCTTTAACTCTCTTCTCAGAGAGAAGACTGGCAATCTGTTCACCTAGGACTAGACGAAGTGTCTCGGCGGATATCCGCACTTCCCGCAGCCTCTCCCTCCTCTCCTCCCTCTGCGCTAACCTCTGTGGGTCTAATTCTGCTTCTAGTCCTGCATCCCTTTCCACTGTCATTAGACTAGCCTGCCTCTGGGCTTTCCTTTCTGCGTCTCTTTGTGCTTCTCTCATAAGCCCCCATGCCACTTCATGTTCCGAGCTCCATTCGGTCTCGGACTCTGTTTCCCACTCCGAGTCATCCCGCTCCAAGTATCTCCCGACCAACTCGAGGTTCGTGACCAGTGGAGAAATTGAGGAAGTAGACGTCGACAAGCTTGTGTACGGGTAATCCGAATATGAGGTCTCTGGACCTGAGTCGTTGTCATGACAGAACTCTGCGTCAGATTCCGCTTTACGTTCCGACGCCTTAGATACCAAAGGCAACCTACAGGTACAAATGACCGTCACCCATCAACCTCACTACTCCTTGCTAATATCTAACTTTCCTACGGACAAACACCGAAAGTCACAAGGTCCAGCTCCAGCTTCCCATCTAGGCCAGGCAGGAACTGCCGTGGCCTCACACCGAGAAACCCCGAACCCCATGGACAGACAATCGAGCATCTCCACCTCGAACCTCGGGCTTCAGAGCACAAGATCATGCCACTGCTTTCTAATGCCCGTTCTGACGGTTTCTCCTCGTTCACAGCCAATAACCCTCCTCATGTATCACCTCAGGAACCTATTCACAGACGAACATCATTCTCCCTCCGTTGGATTCGAAGCATGCGATATCATGGGCAATGGCATGGGTACGAATGGCATGAACAACAATGATGATGCACCTTTGGACATGACAGACACGAACTCGGACAATTTGGACAACGAAGATGATGCTGTCGATGATAACCTAGATGCTAACGACGTGGATACCACATTTCCTGCAGCTCCCGCCAACGCCTTTTCAGACCAGACCGGGGTATACGTATTGCTTGAAGCAAGACCTTGTCACGTCCCAGACACAATGTATGACCACGAGATTACCGACATGGCTTAGCTCCCCTCTTCCTCCTCCTCTTCAGCCGGCCAGAAGAACCACGCAACAACCATGCACAGCTTCAGCCCAGCGGCAGTCCACAGCGCACCGCCGATCCCCACGGAGCTGTGCGAGAAGATGCCACCCGCGACGGCACCCCCCAGCAGCATCAGCGGCGCCGAGGCCCGTCGGTTCCGCTCGACGTTGTGCAGCGAGAAGAGGTCCTGGTCGCTGAACAGGTCGCAGTAGATGCTGGTCAGCACGACGCTCGTCAGGGCGTTGTACTTGAGCGCGCGGCTGGTGACGGCCTGGCCGCAGCTCTGGAAGGCGACGAGCGAGAGGGCGACGAGGACGGTCCAGTCGACGTCGTCGTCGCCGGCGGGCCCCGCGACGGTGACGATGATGGCGGCGGCGATGGTGAAGGCTGCCTGCGCGGCGAAGGACACGCAGAGCACCCAGCGGCGCTTGGGCGAGAAGTAGCGGTGGAAGCGCGCGAAGAAGAAGGACCCGATGCAGAAGGACAGCAGCGAGATGCCCGACTTGTACAGGCGCGTCGACGTCGGCGGGTAGACCAGGGACGCGAGGCCGAGGCCGACGTAGACGGTGTTTCCTGGTCGGCGTCAGCAAGGCTACGTACGACTGTGCAGGTGCCCCGCGACGGGACTCGACTTGCCTGTCTGCATGGACACGAAGGCACCCCAGACCTGCGTCGACGCGCTGTCCAGCAGCCCGGTGACGACGTAGCACAGCAGCAGCACCAGGTCGGCCCAGGAGCGCGACACCTCGGCGTGCATCAGCCGGCGGCAGCGGGCGAGCAGCGACCTGGGCGCGGGCTTGCGACCGAGGAGCGGATCGTCGTGAACGGCGGCGGCGGCGGCAGCGGCGCCGTTGCGGCCGGCCGTGGCGCCGTAGTCGGGCGGGTTGCTCATCGTGGCGACTCCTCAATTGATGGTGTAGAGACCCCTCTCAGCGAGACGGAGCCGGTCGGGTGAGTCAAGGGTTCGCGCACAAATACATCGAGACGAGCCTCCACCGAGAAAAGACGAAGGGGAAAAAAACGGTGGTCATCAACTGGTCCGCCCGGCGGGCGATTGCGGTGTGGTGAAGTGGACCGCGCCGATCGGAGGCTGTTCGGCACGGCGGGCATGGAAGGGATCCGTGGAGCTGGTTCGCACTAGCGCCGAGGCACGACCATTTAATAATTTAGCCGGGGGCATGGATGGATGATGCAAGGAAGATGGCGACATCGGGGCCTTGTCGGGCTGCGTGGTCCTCGAGCTGCGGCGAGGCGCTGCCCCAGCTCGTGCTCTCTCACGCAGTCGGTGCGGCACATGCGTCGCACACCAGGGGACGAGACGAATGCGGGCACGGCGCACGTTTGATCGGCCTCCAGATCAAGCCCCGGCGCGGTCCCTACTTTTCCCGCCGACGAACATCGATCCCGGCTGCTCCCACGCCAACGCACACCAACCCCCACCAACCCCAGCTTGCGTTGAGCTTCCGCCGCAACCGGTTACTGTATCAATGGACGAACCGACCACCCGACCGGTCGGACATGGCTCGGCAAGTTGGTTTCATGACCGGGCATTGCCTGAATCGTGGTATTGTATGCCGCGACGGCTTGACAGTAACAGTGCAACCGCACGCTCACCTTCGCCAGGGTGACTGACTAGCCGTCGGGGCCAATGAACGGATCGACGTCGCCCTCCATGACTCCAGATGAAGCTAGGATTCGCAATTGGGCAAGTACGGCCCGGGGAGCCGCTTCGAGGCTTGTTATAAGCGCGACTCCGCCGCTCCCGCGACGGCTCCTCTGTTCCCACCGACCTCTCCGCGATCTTGTGACAGCTCCCCAAGCTCCCCGTCCCCACCCGTAGAGCTCCAAGTCCGCCCATTGACGGTCGTGAACCCTCGGATCCTCGCCATGAAGCTCTCCGCGAGCAAGCTGCTCCTCGCCGGCGCCGGCCTGGCCGAGCTGTGTGCCGCGCTCCCGCACCTCGACAGCCCTCGCCAGCGCCTGCTCAACGGTCTCCCGCTGCCCGACAGGTACTCCAGCAGGGACAAGGAGAGCGGCCGCCCCTACACGCCTGAGCACCGCGACCCGTACGACCGCAAGATCGACCCCATCGGCGACGACCTCGACCCGCTGCCCTGGCGCAATGGCCACGGCGCCTCGGTCCTTGGCCCGTACAACAGAGACCGCTCGCGGCAGAGCCCGGACATGATCCGGCCGCCGAGCACCGACCACGGCAACGTCCCGAACATGCGCTGGAGCTTTACCGATTCTCACGTGCGGATCGAGGCAAGTAGCCGTCCACGAGCTCCATGTTTGGTGCAGCCCTCACTAACTCGTCCCCAGGAGGGCGGCTGGACTCGCCAGACGACGGTCCGCGAGCTGCCCTCGAGCGTCGAGCTCGCGGGCGTCAACATGCGCCTCGACTCGGGCGTCATCCGCGAGCTGCACTGGCACAAGGAGGCCGAGTGGGCCTACGTGCTCGACGGCGAGGTGCGCGTCACGGCCCTCGACTACGAGGGTGGCAACTTCATCGACGACCTCAAGAAGGGCGACCTGTGGTACTTCCCCAGCGGCGTACCGCATTCGCTGCAGGGCCTGGGCGAGAACGGCACCGAGTTCCTGCTCATCTTTGACGACGGCCACTTTTCCGAGGAGTCGACCTTCGTCCTGACAGACTGGCTGGGTATGACATATGACATTCCGTAGCGCGACACCGTCGTCGGATCTGCTCGCTGACACATGAAAGCCCACACGCCCAAGTCGGTCATCGCCGAGAACTTCAACCTCGCGCCCGAAGTCTTCAAGCACTTGCCCGCCGGCGAGAAGTACATCTTCCAGGGCTCCAAGCCCGGCTCCATCGACGAGGAGCGCCCCCGCGGCAAGCACGTCAAGCCGTCCAAGTACCAGTTCACCCACAGGATGCTCGACCAGGAGCCCAAGCGCACGAGCGGCGGCACCGTGCGCATCGCCGACTCGACCAACTTCCCCATCTCCAAGACCGTCGCCGCCGCGCACGCCGTCATCGAGCCCGGCGCCCTGCGCGAGATGCACTGGCACCCGCTCGCCGACGAGTGGTCCTTCTTCATCCGCGGCCGCGCGCGCGTCACCATCTTCGCCGCCGAGGGCAACGCCCGCACCTTCGACTACATGCCCGGCGACGTCGGCATCGTCCCCAAGAACATGGGCCACTTTGTCGAGAACATCGGCGACGAGCCCCTCGAGATGCTCGAGATCTTCCGTTCAGATCAGTTCCGCGACTTTTCGCTCTTCCAGTGGCTGGGGTCATCGCCGCAGCGGATGGTTGTGGACACACTGTTTGCCAACGACAAGGAGGGCGGCGAGAAGTTTTGGCAGAAGATCAAGGACGCCAAGAAGGATGAGATTAAGAAGCCCTAAGGGCGCCTGGTTGTAAAACGAGAGACTTTGTACATGGAGGCCGTGTAAATTGACCTTTGATGCATGTAGCTTCTTCGTAAGTTTTCCCGGCGAAATGATTTTGAATCATTCTGCTTCGATAACCTCTCTGCAGTGCGCCAAGTTTGTCTTCGGCTCCCACCTATTGTCCTTTGATGCAAATCCCTTCCATTTGACCAGGTAGAAGTTCTTCAATGTGTCGTTTTCGACTCTCTTTTCAATCTCCCACTCGTCGCTCTCGTTGCATTTGGGCCTGGACGGAGTCGCTTTGGCCACCCGATTTACTAGCGATGTGATCCAGAAGCTAGGATATAAAAGTTGATATCGGCAGTAAGCGTCATGCGAGGTGCGTTTCTTCTGCACGGCATTTCGAATTAAGCTTAGTATTCACGCATGAGCACCAATGGCTCTTCAACGTGCGCGAACTTGAACAATCAACCCACGCAAGCGGTAAGGCCGCACGGCCTGAGACTGCAGTCCACCTCGAGAAGAACGGAAGACACTGCCGAAACAGTTGAACTTGACATGACATTGCTACCGGATGGTGCCCGAGCGCCGACAGCGATGGAGTGGTCGGCAGGGCCCGCTCGGGACTTAAGCATTTAAAAAACTACGGAGTACGCATTTCTGTATCACTACTCTATGCCCAGCTCGTCGACGATCTCGTCGTCGTCGTTAGCACGGGGGGTGGCGCGCCGTTTGCCTAGCGCGGCCCGACCGGGTGCCCACTACGTCGCGGAACTGCTTGGTTGATGATGCACACTGCCCTTGTGTTTGCGACCCCGTCTGGCGGGTTTGGAAGCGTTGGGTTGCTGACCTTTCGACGGGATGGCCTGTGAAGGACCGTTTGGCGCTCTCTCGCTATTGGTTGGCTCAGTAGACGGAGTTTCCTCGTTATATGCAGCGTAGTTGTCGCAAACAATGTCCGATGTCACAAGAAGAATGTCCTCAAGCGAGCATATGCTACGAGTTGATAACTCGGTAATGATCCCTCCGCTGGTTCACCAACGGAGACCTTGTTACGACTTTTACTTCCTCTAAATGACCGAATTTGGAGAGCTTTCCGGCCCTGAGTGGTAGTTGCCCACCTCTCTGGGCCAGTCCGGACGCCTCACTGAGCCATTCGATCGGTAGTAGCGACGGGAGGGCGGAGTCGAGATCCCGCCAAGCAAGCCAGCAAAGCCGCGCCGATCCCCGACGACGCGATGACGACTTTTACCAGCGCCGGTAGGATCTGGAAGTCATTCCAGGCGAACGAACCCGTGACGACCGCCTCGGCGGCCCGGGGCGCTGCTCAGGAGCCACTGGAAGACATTGACACGTCAGCCGTCGTTGGGAAACCGCTAGTGAAGGCCCCTAAACCGCGCAAACCCAGACAGCGGAAGAAGGCCGTTACGGAAGTCGTCGAGCT